>JAMGYZ010000017.1:1200000-1667388 GCA_024713785.1 Morchella sp. 2018-W45
TAGCATGAACCCTGACTGTCTCACCAGACAAGCACAGCAAGTCAATCCGAGTACAATCTTCAGCTTGATCCAGGCATGCGATATCTGGTCGTCAAAAAGTTCGTTGATAGCGGAGTCTTGTCTGGGGTAGCTAGGGATGAACGCTGGCGGGAGGACAAAGACCAATTGTGCCTGAGATTGCCCTAAAGTAAAGCTTAATCACTGCGCAACTCCTAGGCTGGTGACTAGTGCCAGGGAATCATGAAGGTGCCTGCGGCTCCCTGGTAGTTTTCTTCTGGAACCTGCTGTTTGGGTCCGCAAGCGCTTATCGCCCCATGGTTATATCAACCTTAAACGCCCGCTATTGGTTGTGACCACTCGGATATACGAATGAAAATCAGGTGTAGCAGCAACCCCTGGCGCGAATGTAGTGGTGACTGTTCGTTGGCCATATATATAAGGAAGCCAAGAATCACAATTTATCACTCGGTATGTTTGATCGAGGTAAGCAGTGCCTGTAGTTTTTTTTTTTTTTTTTTTCCTTTTTTTCTTTTTTCTGCTTAGTTTGTATGTGCCTCTCGGCTAAGCAGTGCACCAGAAAGGCGGTGCTAGATCATCCGCGAGAAGCGAAAAATCATCTCGACTTTGGTTCGCGTTTTGCTCCACGTATCAAAATACAGGGATGCCTAGTTCAAGGTTTGTCACACCAAACACCGGAGAATATCCTGCAAGGTTTTAGCATCACGAAAACGCCTCCAGGCAAAATCAACAATGAGATAGAGCGTGTGCTAGTCTAGCGGAGATAGCGGAGATAAATGTGGCGATAAGGGGATAGCACGTGCACAAACAGTCACTCGATTTTTTTTTCTTCCACTCCCGCCCTACCGGATTGGACAAAGGATATTTGAGGAAGTCTAGGCTGAATTCTTCAACGGAATAATAGGATATTTAAGAATAGAGATAAGAATAGGAAACGAAAAAAAAACTCCAAGAAAAAAAAAACGAAAATAGGAAGAAGAAAAAAAGGAAAATCCTTGTAGCCCCATATAACGCCATATCCTCTATTCAAAACATTTCATGTATCGCATGTGTCCGTCCACTCGTTCGCCCATGTACCCATTGTATCCTTTTCGTAAATTGGTCGCATTAAGTGCCCTCCTTGAGTTCCCTCAACCAGGCACTCCCACTCCACCTTTTTGACCTCCTCTTAAGCCTTTTCTCTTCACCTGCGCCTTTGTCGAACTTCTCCTCGTTCTTCGCATCAGTCTTAGGCCCCTGCTCGACTTCCATCATGCCTCCCAGACTTCCGAAGCTCCCCCATGCCCTCTCTGCCCACTTTGGTCTGCAGTTATGGCACGCTCTCGCCGAGCACAAATCACAAACATAGACCCAACGGAACCAATGCTGCTTTCTGCATCTCTGGCAGTATTCATGAGGCTCTTCTTTTTCCATCATCTTGAGCTCCTCTGGGGTGCTTGTGCTGGCCGCAGTATAATACCTGGTTACACTCTGATGCGTGCATTTCGAGAGCTTTGGGATTGCCCTGGGAACATACTGTGGCTGTTGGGAGACCGGTGGGGATTTCTGGAAACCAAGTGAGGAAAAGAGGGAGGATGAGGTGGAGAGACGCTTGGAACTGGTGTTATTTGTTGTTGTGAAGAGCTTGGAGAGAGGAGGTGCGGGTAGCTGGTGGATTTCGGCTTGAAGAGGCTTGGGTGTAGGGAATGAGGCGAAGAAGAGCATTATTGTAGGTGTGGTGGTGAGACAGGTTGTAGTGGTGGTAGTTGAAGGAAAGAATGATGAGTTGGTCGTGAAAATCTAAGTGGGTAACTACGTAGCCCAACCACTGAGCCTGCGGTGGTAGCAGTATTCGTAGTATCAAACAGTGGAAATTACTAGCAAAAAAAAAAAAGGTAGGTGGAAGTTATAATTTCGTCGTATTAATACTCTTATCAAGAAAGAGACGGGAAAAAAAAGGAGAGAAGAAAAAAACTAATGTGTTGGTGGGGGGGGGGGGGGGGGCCGCTGGGTATGTAAGTACATGTAGCTGACAGCTAGTAAGGCAGTTATCATTATTAAACAGCGAATACGAGCAAGGGTTAGGGCTTTTAGTAGCCAACCAAACTAACTCCAGCTGAATCAAGATAAGATAAGATGCCAAGAAGTGTCAGCCCAAGTCGTCTTCGGATCGAAACAACTCCGCCGCACCCTGAGATCCTGGGGTGAGGGATTGGGATGAAACGAGACATTGCGCGCGCACTGTCGTAGTTTAATGCGCCATGGGGGGGGGGATGGGCATGTTGAATTTAGTATTGACTTTGTAATAGGTGGGATAGGTCTACTGTGGTCTGGAGTGTACTTTGATCTGAGGTACATATGTACTCTTTCATGTAGGGTAGAGCCTACATATATTTGATTGATCGGGGGTACGAAGCGAGTCTAGAATACCAGAGTTGGCTCGAATGAAGATCGGGAAAGCAGTAGATCTTGCAAGACACGGATAACTACAACAGATAGATTAGAGAAACCAGGCCCAAGCCAGACGGGAATCGGATCATTAGACCTACTTCTTACTACATGTGTAAATAGATTAATAGATACTGCCCTGTTCAGTGCACTTTGGTAGTGCAGCTCTAGGGTCAGTACCGATGTTGAGAGGGAAAAAGGGAAGGGGAAGAGCGTCTAATTTTAAACCTGATTACAGGCTTTACCCACTTCAAAGGCGGCAAACTGAAAACACACATGCAGAAGGAAATTGGAGCATTAGTCTAATTCTCAAAAGAGCAATTAGCCTCGCAAGAGCAGCAGTACTCTAGAAGCAAGTTCAGGCTCAAGCAAGTGAGGGAAAGGCGGTGGTAGTGGTAAACAGACTCAATTCTCACGAGCGGTCAACCCCGATATCCGATGCAGCTGAAGATCCGATTTGGTGCCTGTTCTTTCGCACAGCCTCGGCACAATTGAGAGAGAAGCGGCCTTAAGTTGGTAGTACTGTAGTAGTAGGTACATGTAGTTCAGCCCCCCCCTTCCAACCACCTTTTCTATCACCCCATCATAGTGTGTTTATTGCTGCACGACCCCACACTCGATCGCGCTCTCTTCTCTGCCTTCCTCTCCTCTTCTGCCCTTCTCCCCTTTACTTTCCTCATCTCTCCATAGTCACCCACCACGCAGCCCTACAGAGCTACAGGCCAACAGTTGATTGTTGCATCTCAATTCTTCGTTTATCGTTGCTGTTTTCAAACAAGGTTCGTCACTCTTTTCTACTCGTCCCTTTTTCGCGCCCGGCATCATCCATAAACACGCGTTGCACCTCTCTCTGTATGGCTGGCTTCATCCAGCAAGGGGGGGGACACGACAACAACCCAACCTATATTCCTCCATCCCCCGTCGCTGTCCACGGTCGTCGCCGCCATCCCTCATCGTGTCAAAAAGAAACAAAAACAAAAGTCGCATCGCTAACCAATTTTTTTTTTCCTTTTTTTCAAATAAATAGCTAGAATATCTTAGCAATGACAGACGTCACTAAAGAGGTTATCCGAAAGGAGATCTCCTCCATGACATCCTCTACCAAGCATAAGACTGGTGGTTTCGGGGGAGCTGGGACTGGATACATGCAGGTACGTGTGCTTTGACGTTGAGCGCGATGGCGTTTTCTTTCGTGATTACTTGGGTGCTAATGCAGCTTTAGATCTATCTCAGGCAGCTCCAAGAAAATCCAATGTAGTCTGCCCTGTCTTCAACATTTTTGCCCATTTAACCCTCTAGGTTGGGTCGCGCTGCGCAATGGAATGGAGTACTGACGAAATATACTAGGCGGACTAAAATGTTGACCTCTGGAACCCTCTCTGCTCTGCAAGAAGTCCTCGCTTCTGTGATCGCCCGCGACCGCAGCAAGAGTGGCTCGTACTTGACCCCCCGTGTCCCCAAGATGGCCTTCTACGGCGCCCTTATCTCCGCACCTCTCGGCCATATCCTTATAACTCTTCTCCAGAAGACTTTTGCCGGCCACACCTCAACCAAATCTAAGATAGCCCAGATTGTGGTAAGCAATTTTGTGGTCTCACCTATCCAGAACTCAGTGTACCTAGCGTGCATGGCGGTCATTGCCGGTGCGCGCACATTTCACCAGCTCCGAGCGACGGTCAAGGCAGGGTTCTTACCCGTCATGAAAGTATCATGGTGTACTAGCCCGCTCGCGCTATTGTTTGCACAGAAATTCTTGCCGCCTCACGCCTGGGTGCCATTTTTCAACTTGGTCGCTTTCGTGATTGGGACGTACATCAACTCGATGACCAAGAAGAAGAGACTTCAGGCCCTCAAGAAGAAAAGGGTTTGTTGACTTCCCTGGACCCTGAAGTGTGGAGACAAGGTGGTTGGCTAACACCCCCGAAGTTGTACCAGGAGAAGAGGTCCCTGTCAGAAGAACACGTCACTGTCTCTACCAAGGAATATTATCGACGGGACTAGGAAGAGCGCGGGGAATGTAGGAAATAAACTATTGCCTATCCTCTCTCTTCCTGTCTTTATACCTTGCCCGCTTCTTTCTCTTTCTTTCGGACTTCAACATAACGCGTATCAACACGCAGGTGGGATGGGATGTAGGAGCAGGGGAATTCCTAGCATCTTAAACCCACCCTTAATTAGTCACAATCTAACCTATCTTTTCACCGCGAATCATCAGCGCTTCATGTCTACAACTGGCTATGTTAGAACCTCACTCGCTCTTTAGTGCTACAGCCTAAGCGTAGGGGGATCTACTTATCTCGTGAGCCCTTTTCCTGAATTTCTTCTTTTTTTTCTACTCCTTTTCTTTTGTTGTGGGGTTTTCTGGGCCGGAAAGGAAAGGAATTGGTGTGTGTATTTTGTGAAGTGACAGGGTCGAAAAACGGGTAGGTGAGAGTTTGTAGTGGAGTTGGGAGATCCGGAGCAGGAGCATCATTTATGACTGTACTCTTTTTTATATTTTTATTTTGTATTCAACTTGTGTACTTTTTCTCAAGCGATATGGAAGAAATGAAAGGTGTTGCTCATAAGTACATACATTTTATATGTAAACGACTCTTGTCCAATGCTAAAATATTACGATTACGAAAACTTGGTGAGTGCACCGAATGACAGTTGATCCTACCTTCACTTTATAAGTTTGCTCTTGATCTTACAAGTGCTTGGTTACCCGGCCCGTAACCGCATCTTGATAGAAATTTCACCCAAGTCGTGTACCCAGAACCACCAGCACACATAGGCAAAATGGGCAGAATTAACAAACCCAAACAAAAAGGTAATTGTCTTTCTCTACTCCTTATCCCCTATTATACCGATACTAATACCTACTAGCGCCCTCTGACCGTACCCGCGCTGCCCGCCGTCAAGCCTCCCCCTCCCTCGGCCTCGACAAGTCGCTCACGACGCTTCCCCGCGCCTCCGATGACCTAAACCTAACCAACAAGGAAGTGACCGCCAAGAAAGTCGGCGACGCCGTGCTGCGCGCCACTCAGGGCGACAACGGCGTCAAGAAGCGAAAGCGTGGAGGCAGAGAAGCGAGTCGTCGCCAGAAGGAGAGAATGGAGAAGGCGGTCGGCAGGGCGGAGGCCGTCATGGAGAAGCTGGATAAGAAGAGGGGGGACAGCTTCAAGAGGGGTAAGGTTGTGAAGGACAGAAGGGTGAGTTTGATTCCTGCTGCGTGGGCGGGAGATGTGCTAATGTGCGAGTGGGGCAGGATGACTGGGGTGTCCTCAATGGGAAAATTGAGGATGAGGTCGAGGCTGTGAAGGGAGCGGCTGTGGATGTAGCTTTATAGAGGGAGGTCCCTATGGCTACTTCTTCTGTAAATGGGTGGGTAACGGCGTTAATAGGCGTTCGTTGTGTAAAGTTCCTTCCTGTTTAATAAAATTTGATTTTCATTGCTCTTAGGAAGTTGACTTTATCGAAACCTGAAAAACTGATTTCAAGATACTATCTGTGAACGGCATTCCAGTGCTTGGCTCTCCCAGAAAATAGAGCACACCACTTTCGTTCGTGCGCAAATAATCTGTAAGAAGCACCCATTAGATCAGCACATAGCGTAGAGTAGTTATGAATGAGGAATGTAGTCGTTGACTAGCTAGCCGTGTGATCTTTGTCTTGTGGTGCAGAAGGGACGGCTGTTATAAATTATGGCACCATACTATGTAACTTCCATATAATACCGTACGTGCATAGCCCTGCCTTTTCATAGCAATTTGGCACTATACCGGGCCGGTTAGTCCGCACAATATGTGTTAAAGGACTTCAATCCCAACGATGGCCTTGTGTAAAGATAAGGCCATGAGGCAGCAATGTTTGCCTATATGTGTATAGCGGGATGAATGATATATTTTGGCCAAAAGCAGCGATCCGAAGTAAGTGCTGCAGTTCTAATATCCAGTCTAGATGCTCTCTTCCGATTATTGCAGCGGGCAGGTCAGACCTCATATAGTCGTCGGGAACACCGAGCATAGCTGAAGCGTGTACCTATCCTTTATAAGAGTAGCTAAAAGCAACAAGAGTGGGTATTATTGCTGGGGGTTCTAAGCACTTTCAGGGGTGGAGCCCCGACATTACATCAGTATAGTTGTGATTCGTACTTTTTCGATCTTGACTTGTAGTGCGGCATGCGCAGTACTCATCTCACAATGTTAACCAATGGGGCGGGGACTGCCTAGATTAATGGCATCCTAAAGTGTATTGACGTGTACCGGTATGTGTGGTATGCTATGGGCCCACTTTTTTCAGGTCGCCGTTGATATCATGATATTTCAGGCGGTGTTGAAGCCTGAATCCATGAACCCTTCATTTCCTATATGAGACCCATAACGACTCGGGGGTCTTCTACGGCTACCTTCAGAACCGAATGGATAAGAATGAGTGGTAAAGAGGGGTATCTTGACTCAGAATCCTAGATGATAGTTTCCATCAACCTCACTTGCTTTGAAGGCTCCCACCAGCACCGTAATTATCCAAAATTTGGCGTACAAATATGACACCTCCTGGAGGTAGGCCAAAGTAGCCTAGTTGGTCATGGATTATCACTCGCTGATTGAAGTAGGCCAGCCGCCGACACTTTTCGTCCCTCCGTCAGCACGTGGTTGCTCGGGGTAGAAGTCTTGGGTTCAGAAGGGCCCGATTCATCCTCTCGGTGGAGTGTATGATGCAGTTTGCCTGGTGGGTACCGATGAAAGCTCCTTAGGGCTCGCTATGTGATGGGCGCGTTCAACGGGGAGAACTTATGGTGCGGGTAATTTCGTAGTGCTGTGCCGCTATGCCTGGGAACGATGGGCAGTACCGTGCTACGTGTATACAGGCATACATATAATGTCGGTTATATTGGCATAGTATGTAAACAATACATCTAGATCAACATGTAGCGCTCGGAGTAAAAGCTGAGAAATAGAATTCTCATCAGCAGGTATCGATAATAAATATACCATCCAGATTTTATTTGACGTGCTTTAGCAACTAGTTTCAGGGATATACAAAGACGATCAACTAGTGATATCTGATTACATTGCCATATTTATATACATGTAGTCAATGGGATACAAAAAAGAACATACTAATTATATCCATCCTATAAGTATAGGGGAATATAAGAGTATTTGTCTCTTATATATACCATTCTTAGGATTTTAGGGACTTAATTGTATATATTTGGCATTTTAACAAAACTAAATCTCGTAGTCCGCATTTATAAGTAATACCTATAGGGATTATGAGCTCCCAGATTCCTGATTGTTCTAAGTGGTCGTAGTAATGACAATAAAATTTTTTTTTCTTTTCTTGGCAAGATTAGGAATTTAGACTGGTTTCTTTTTTGACTAGAGATATCAAGATAAAAGATCAATTACCCTTTGAGGTAGGGGTATTTTTGTCGGTACTCGTAACTCATCATTCAATTGAAGATTACATCACCAGCTTAGTAATAGCTCACCCCTTGCTCACAGCACACCAGCGTCATGCAGCTCCCAACCTTATTTGTACTGCACCGAAACATCTCCAGAACTTCCAGGTTAGGCTTCGAGTTTCTTCAGGACCTTTATCGCCCGCAGCGGGAAAATAGCAAATTAGATCCAGTTATGCCCTCAGATAGCGACGGTACTCCTCCCATCTCTGCTATGGACTCTGACGATATTCCCGAGAGTACCCTGACAACTAGGGGGAGACCTCTGCTTTTATCCACTGTAGGTGCAGAGAAATCCGTTTTTTTTTTCTTGACAAAGCTTTGGGAACTGACATAGTGGAGGGTCGTAAACTACGGCACCTGAACGGGATCGTGGTAAGGAATTTGACGACCTCGAAAACACCTTCAAGGCCAAGAGGTAAATCGACAGATGACGACTTTCTGGCAGGCGCCTGGAGAACACCAAGCAAGACGCTTGCCACGATTCGACATGAGGAGGGTGAACCAAGCCTGCATCACTCGAAATCATCAAGCGACTTAACTTCGGATAGACCGCATTCGAGGCGACGGAGCGCACGCGGGTTAGATAGCTTGGTACCGAAGCAGAAGCAGTTTGAGGATATGAGGATGCCAGATGTGTTTTTCTCACTACATGTTGCAGAGCTTGGAGGTGGGCGCCCCTTCACTCTCGTTTTAGCTACTAGCGGGGAATAGGTATACTAACTTGGGAGTCCTCTCTCTTGCCTGGGCGACACCTAGACGATCCAATTTACATTAGCGAGGTTATTCATAAGACGATGGTGCGTGAATGTGTTTTTTGGATTGAACCAAAAGGTGGAAGAAACTAACGACTTATTAGAATCCAAACTTCCAGTCATTTGACTTATCAAATGCCGGACCCCACATTTCGAGAAGGGATGCAGTAATTGTTAAGCTATGGACCAACACAAACGACCATTTTCAGCTTCTTGTTGAGTTGGACATTGCACTATCGTCGTTACGGTTCATCGGGAAAACTGTTGGTAGCTCATTCACCCACTACGCGATAGCAATTAACTAACGTAATAGCTCGACAACTTCCCCTACCCGTTTTCGGCGAACTGTATTATATTTTCTCTGTCCGATGGGATTTATACTGTAGTGAATGACCTCCCGATGCCGTTACCAAAAGAGCTCCGAGTGGGTGGCCACAACATGTCAAGCTCTGTCTCATCATTATCATTCTCCGCCGAGAACACATTGGTGCGATCAACTTCATTTCCGTTTTGAAGGCCGGGTTACTAATATGCATCCAGCCAACTGCCTCTTACGATGCCGTGATGAAACTTAATAATCTGGAAGATTGTATTAGTGACGCTCAAGCCACCACTGCGAAAGTCTCCTCGCAAATAAGCGCTCTCCTCACCCGCGAGGCAACCCCGCTCTCCCTTCTCAAATTAACTTCCGCCGCAACCTCTCGCCGTGACGCGGCCAAGAAAGCCCTTGCAGCTGAGAAAAAGCGCCTAGAGAGTCTTACTACTCGCCGTGATAACCTCCGGAAAAGCTTAAGCTCACGCAGAAGCGCTATTGAGTCCGGCAGAGAAAGTCAAGAAACCGGCGAGAAATACCTCGAAGAAGCCACAACAAAACTTGAAAGGTGTCGCGTTGACCTTGAAAAGACCAAGTCTGGGATCGTGTCTCAGAGACGCCGCATTGTAAACGATTTGCAGAAAATCTTTCGTATTGAGCCAACATCTGAGCCTCTAGGATTCACGATCTGCGGCCTGTATCTACCTAATGAGGACCATGAAGACCATAATGAAGAGGTTATCGCAGCGGCTCTAGGCTATACTGCTCGCATGGTATATCAATTGAGTTTTTATCTGGGAACGTACCTCCGGTACCCGATAAATCCATTAGGGAGTGGCTCGTTTGTCAAGGACCCAATCAGTATCATCGGTGGCGGCCCGAGGACTTTTCCCTTGTGGATGAAAGGAAGCGTATATTTCCGGTTCGAGTATGCAGTCTTTCTGTTAAACAAGGATATTGAGCAGGTAAACTCGCCCACGTCGATCCCAAAGGTGCTGACAGCGATAGCTAACATGAACTCGGTGGGGCATAGTTGATGAATACCCAAGGCCTTCCAGTAATGGACCTACGCAACACACTTCCAAACCTCCGGTATCTTCTTCTATTCATCACCTCTGGAAATACTCCGATGTAGCCCTTCCCCTTTCCCTGTATATCCCCGCCGTTTACTAAGACCTTCAGCTCCAGCCCCGAAAGAGAACGTCCATCATCGCCATTTATCCAGAACCTACGTCGCAAGCCATCAGAGCGCTCTTCAAACGGAAGGTCTATCAGCCCGGCGGGGAGCACGCACACAAGGCGTACGATGTCGCTAGACATACCAAAGAGGGACTTTGTTGATTTGTCGGACTTGGCGGGTAAGGGAGAAGAGATCTATACCACCAAGGCAATGTCTGTTGTTGGGAAATAGGCGTAATAGCGTTCGTATTTTCTTTCTTTCTTTTTTTGTTTCTTTTGCTTTGAGGGGGAAAATTAAAAGAGACAGGTAGCGGGGGCAAAAACAGTAATCGGTAATGGTTAAAAGTTCTACTTTTTTTTTTTTAGTTTTTAGTTGAGGGTGGAGAGAGAAAAGGGCGTTTTAGAGTTTAGCTTTTCTTTTCTTTTCTTCCTTTTTTTCTTCATTGATAAATACTTTTCGTTGCTTTTACTTCTTTTTTTCCAGCAATAATTCCCCTGGGCAGCGGACATGATGGTTCTACAAAGAAGCGATGCGATGCCACGAGAGCAAGAAATGCTTTGTAATTACATGTATTCATGGAAAGACAGAAATCAATGTATCTAACCTTACACTGTATGTACAGTCTATGAACTACATGTACATATATCTATATGAGATTCTTCACTCTCCATGTAGCGATTTAAGACGGGAAAGGGAAAATAGCCAAGAATTGCGAGTGATCATGTGTGACGATAAAAAGAACTTGCCCGTTAGCAGCCTCATACCCTAACTAGACTAAAAACTCCCATTGTTCAAGACGATTAAAAGTCTGGTCCGGTTGAGGCTCAACTAGTAATATTCCTGTTTCATTATTCCTCACATTTCGAGGATAAACACTAGTTACAATACAGTCTTCTACCCGTAATTAAAACGCTCATTGTAGGCACATCATTTGAGCAGCGAGGGCCATGAATTAGTCGTGCGGGCGGATTTATACATGAGATAATCTTCAACTAGAAAAACACTAGCCTATAGCTACTAGTTGGGAGATAGGAAAAGTTCTTATAGAAAATCTAATGAACCAAACCTGCAGAATTAAGATGCAAGATATAAGGCTCAGGAAACCATAAATCGATTTTAGTATAAGGGACAACAAAAAACTACAAGAACATAACTTCCCTACCCAAGGAGCTAAGAAAACAAACCAAGGAAACAATATTGATATGAATTAATGACAACAGATACATGAAAATAGCTGCTGTATCAAATTCTAGAGCAGAGAAAAAAATATGCTGTCATTTCTCGTAAAACAAGGTGTAAAAAAAAACAATGTTTGTCAGACCCATCCAGTGTTTTACTTGCCCTAATCAATTAAAGGAAATGCCTCAACGAGTCTATGAGTACAAGTCATCGTCCTCCCCACCTGTGCCAAAACCGGCGTTGCCAGACCCACCAGTGGCTGCACTATCACCCTCAGTCGGGAAGCGGAAAGTGTTCATGCCGCCTGATTGTTTCATGCTTTGAGCAAATGCCTCGTAGCGCCTGACTTCAACATCACTGACGGAACGTCTGGCAGCACCCATGGCCTCCTCGAAATGGGCTTTAGTGAGCTCTGGCACAGGGTCCTCAAGCTCAATGTCGTCCATCTCTGTATCTCCAGCATTATCCCTCTCTTTGCTGGCCTCAATTTCAGCAGCAATTGCCTGCTTGATCGCCAACTTAACAGCACGTTGCGTAACGAAACCCAAATCGGCACCAGAGAATCCGTGCTGCAAACATTAGTTAATAAGGAGTTGAAAGGTGTTTGGAGAGAGGGGAGAAATTACAGTCTTAGAAGCAATGTAGTTCAGGTCGACATCAGGGGCGACAGGTGTGTTCTTAAGTTGAGCCTTGAGGATAGACACTCTAGAGGTCTCATCGGGCAGAGGAACGTAGACCAAAGTGTCAAGACGACCCGGACGGCACAAAGCGGCATCCAACTAAAAAAAATCTGTTAGACTTGAAAGACGAAGAACTGCAGGGCTTTTTTTCTTTCTTACCTGCTCAGGACGATTGGTGGCGCCAATAACGAAAACATTCTTCTTCACACCCATACCATCCAATTCAGTCAACAACATGTTTACGACACGGTCACTGGCACCCCCAGCGTCACCCATGGATCCACCACGACTCTTGGCAATGGAATCCAACTCGTCCAAAAATACGACACAAGGAGCTGCAGCACGAGCCTTGTCGAAGATGTCACGAATGTTGCTCTCAGATTCACCGAACCACATGGAAAGCAACTCAGGTCCCTTGACGGAAATGAAGTTGGCAGCACACTCATTAGCGACAGCCTTGGCCAACAAGGTCTTACCAGTACCGGGAGGACCATAGAAGAGGACACCACGGGACGGTGACATTCCGAATTTGAGGAATTTGTCGGGGTGTTCCACGGGGTACTGTACTGACTCGATAAGCTCGGCCTTGACACCCTCGAGACCACCGATATCGTCCCAGCGAACGTTGGGAACCTCGACAACAGCAACCTCGCGCAAGGCTGAGGGGTTGCTGACACCAAGTGCAAAACGGAAGTTCTCCATGGTAACACCAAGTGAGTCGAGAACCTCGGCGTCAATGGTATCCTCATCCAAATCGATCAAGTCCATCTTTTCACGAATTTGCTGCATCGCTGCCTCTGAGCAGAGCGACGCAACATCGGAACCAACATAACCGTGGGTCTCCGATGCAATTTGTTCCAAATCAACGCCCTCAGCAAGTTTCATGTTCTTTGTGTGGATCTGCAAGATTTCGAGACGACCGGTTGGGTCGGGAATACCGATATCAACCTCACGATCGAAACGCCCAAAACGACGAAGAGCAGGGTCAATTGAGTTAGGTCTGTTGGTGGCAGCCATTACGACAATGTTGCTACGAGCCTTCATACCATCCATCAAGGTAAGAAGCTGGGAGACAACTCTTCGCTCGACCTCTCCGTTGGTCTTTTCACGCTTAGGGGCAATGGAATCGATTTCATCAATGAAGATGATGGAGGGTGAGTTCTTCTCAGCCTCCTCGAAAGCTTTCCTAAGATTTGACTCTGACTCTCCGGCCATCTTACTCATAATCTCGGGACCATTGATGAGGAAGAAGAAACTTCCGGTTTCATTGGCAACAGCACGAGCCATGAGAGTTTTACCAGTACCAGGAGGTCCGTACTAATGGAGAGTTTAGTAACATTACACAAAGGAAGAATTATTTGGGGATTTACCAGAAGGATACCACGTGGAGGCTTGATACCAATACTCTTGAAGAGCTGAGGATGTCTCAACGGCAACTCAACCAATTCTCGGATCTGTGCCATCTGCTTTCTACAACCACCAATATCATCATATCCAACCTCGTTCAAATTACCCTCCTCATCCTCACGGTTTAGGGGTTCGCCCTCACAGTGGATGACTGTGTCTTGAGCAACAATACCATAGTCTGGAGGGTCAAGTTCTACAACTTTGAACTCTACCTGCCTCATACCACCTCGGACTGTGAAGAGATCGCCCATGCGTACAGGTCGGTAGGCTTCAAGGAAATAAGGTTTAAGATAAACGTCAAAGAGGGAACCTGTAAGCCCCTCAACAGTGTCCGCAATGGGAAGTACTGCGATGCGTTTTGCCTGCGAAAAGATGTTAGAGTGTTTAGTAGATTCATTCCACGAGCACAACTTACGTATTTGATGTCAGGGCAGGGATGAACTGTGATAACATCTCCTCTGAAGCTTTATTAGCATTTTTTCCCCCTAATTCTAGGGCTTTATTTTCGACTTACAGTCTCACGCGCAAGTTATTTCGGACTACGCGGTTGATTCTTGCTGATCCATCATCAAGATCATCGTCGGCCAGGACAATCAAAACTGTATCCTTTCTCTTCTTTCCCTTGACAAGAACAGTGTCACCACGGAAGAGTTGCAACGTCTCCATGGTGTTGTTTGATAAAGCAATGATACCTACATAACGGTTATCCGTTAGCGGGGATCTCTTGATAAGAATGCGGGGCAACGAACTGTTATCATCGTTGGAGGCGTCGGTAACAATCAAGCTATTTGGCTTTTTCTTTTTCTTCAGGATGGCAGTGGCAACATCATCGGCCTTGTTTTCAAAAATTAGCACAAAGAACTGGAGTTGAAACTTCCACATCAACCGAGGTGGAAAGGCGAACTCTTACATCCTTTGGCGGAGCACCGGATGCATCCCTGAAGCACAAGAAAGTTAGTGAATGATGCTAGGAATATACGCTGATGACATTTACTGCAAATCGCAAGATGGCGAGGAAATGATAATGGATGAACATACCCCAAGTTAACCTTCTTCTTCTTATCTTCGTGATCCGTCATAATGGATTCTTCTTGGGTTGAACGGGTGTATTTTTTTTGTAGATGGATGGAATAAAGAAGCCAAGTAGAGAATGATGGGGTGGGTAGATGTGATGATGGATGTAGGAAGGTTGGGGGGGGAGGGGAGGTTGAAGAAGTAAGAAAGGTGCTGGGGAGGTGTTGAGGGAGGCGGATTTAGACTGGGAGCTTCGTTACCTCAGCCGGCCAAGAAGAACCCCGCCGAACTTCATCGACGAATAGTATGCAACAGACATGTCCCCACATCAACTCAACCAGGCTATCAGTTATGCACATGAAATTGGTTTATTCTCTATCCGCTGATTTGTGTCGGTGATAGATACATGTACTTACCGCCCCTCAAGGCGTTCCAGAATGCTCATAGCTTTCGCTTCGCTGTTCAACAACGCATTCTCGCCACAATGCGGCTCTTGGATTGTGGCTTCGCCCCACTTTCCGCATTGGTTGCCTAACTCAATATCTGTCCTTACACAGCCTGGCGTTGGGAATTTATGACTCTTCTCTTAGACGAATTGATTATCACATTTCATGCCTGGAAGCTTCTACCTAGTTGAAGGCGAAGGTGGTTCGTAGTTACATGTACTTTACATAGGGGTAAGATATTTCGATTCCCCTAGCCCTGGTACGCTCCAATGATTCGGTAGATAGCTTTGACCAATCAAAAGAAGAAAGGATTTACAAGGGTTCTTTGAACGTGCATGACAAAAAGATGCAGGCCTGCAATTGTTTGCCACTACATTACAAACCCGAGTCGGCTAGGTCCTTCTAGAAGAAGTTCCGGGTTCTCTTTGTACTGTCGTTCACGGATTGCAGGCAAAACTTGGCTTGGCTGTCTCTCTTTTCCGCCAACATTGTCCGTCAACACCCAGTGTCCGTCAACACCTCCTTGTTAATACTCCTGTCTGCTCGTAGGGGATGGGTACGAGACTAGTCAACACCCAGTGAACGGCAGTACCCAACTACTAATCTTGCCCTATCGGAGGCTCGGCTCGGTGTATACATACCAGACATATATAAACCCAAATTTCTCCCTTCAAAGATTACTATGCAATATCTCAAGATAACAAGCCGAAACCGGACCAAGCTTCGGGCGGGGAACCAATTCTAATATATGTGTACTCCGTACACTAGGCCCGAATTTTCGAGTGAATGGAACTGTAATTTTTGTTCCGAAGTATGCGTCCTTGTGTTCGAGTGATTTCCTGTGATTCGATGGTTGGCAATTAGCCTATGGTAAGGACTACGGCTAACCCTCATGCAATATACAGTCCTCATGAGTCAGGTAAGGACATGTGCACACGGATATGTTGATATATGGTTCGTATATGTTTGAGGCTGTTCGGATCAGTGATATTCCTCATTATTGGACCCATTTGTCCCCCTCAATTATTATAATATATGCTACACACGTAAGTACGTAATAGTAGATCTTTAGCTAGGCACAACTCCCTCCTTCAAATTAGAAAGGGTATTGGGTGAGGAAACACGTCATGAGAAATGATCCTTGAAAACGTCGTTGGGTACCCTCCTTTGCAATATAAATAGTTTGGATCACATGGGGGGGGGGGGGCGAAGCGAAACCCAGTGGATGCGGCAAGTAGGGCATCTTACCTATCTAGCACATACTTCCTGTAGCAGGAATTTTAGGGATGCCTCAAGCTTGTACATTACGCAATTGAACACTTTCTGTAAATATACGGTAACTGAATGCCTATGTTCAAAGCTAATTATTTTAAATTGAGCAACATATATATGTATGTTTCCCGTTCAGTGGAAATCGTAGGTTTTAAGCATAACCTCTGTTTAACAACACACATAATAAGGTTTTAGCCCCGGCGAGACTGTTTAGTATTCCCAAACGTAGCAATGATATCTCCCAAGCACCACAACTCCCATAATGAAAGAAAATTTAACCCCTCCACAGCTGCATGGTATGCCTAATCATAGTAATATAATTTTCTAAGTGTTGCTGTTAATAGCTTGAACTTTTTGCCTTGCCCCAGTAAATCCGAAGACTGGCAAAACGCACTGTCCTTCGATGAGTTTGATAGGTTTCTTTTCTTTTGGCAATCTAGCTTTTGCCCTTCTGGCCTGGGCCCTATTCGCTGATGCTATAGCCCTCTTTCTCTTTTCCTTTGTTTCAAGCATCCTTGCCTGTTGTAGGTCTTGCGGGGCCTGCTGTATGGACCGCCAACGTTGATTTGCAATCATTTTCGCCTGCTTGCTTGTCATCGGAGGAGGTGGAGGAAGAGCAGGACCAGAAACAGCCCTGTCCATGAAATTTAGAATTTTGAGTTGTTTTTCATGACTCTTGGCGGTAGTTATGAAACCTATTCGAAATTTAGGGACTTGAGAATCAGATAGATAGGTGTTCTAATATACCTTCCATCTTTTCGCAATCTGGAGATTGGGAGGCAAACATTATCGATGAAGTTGGCAAGAGGTTTAAAGATGGCGAGAAGAGGGTTAAGATGGCGAGGATAAGGGTTGTAGATGGTGAACAGAATGGTGAAGATGAGAAGCAGAAGATGGGATAACACACGCCATTTTAAATCGATGAGTAGGTACGTGTTATTTAGATAGAAACATCTGTTTATAGTTAATTATAACACCTAATAAAACTTATTTCAGGCTAGATACATGTAGTTGATATTGGGTTGCGGGGTCGGGGATACGCACATAAGTATATCTGACCTCTACTCGCTGCCCGTGTGGGTGCATGTAGTGACATTGCCTCTATGGTACGCCCAGGTTGGGGTGAATCCTATAATTGTCGGTTTCTTAACTGGGGTAAGGATGGTGAGATACCCTTGTGTCGCTCGGCTCATTATGCAGGTACAATGGACTGGCCATAGACGAGAACAGGTAGGATCATGTCAATTGCTCTACATATATATGCGGGCAAGCTAGTGCGAAGCATCCAATATCACCCGCCCCAAACACCATACTTATGTACATACATGTATATAGACTAGTCTCGTACCCATCCCCTATTTTGGTGTGGTTGGTGTACTACATGTACATGTATGTAACCTAACCTTCTGGTATTGAACACACCAGCAAAAGAAATACCAATTGGGTCTGGGAACGAGACTAGATTACATAAATCTTGTATCCCTGCTTATAACCACTAGCCAAAAAACCAAAACATGTGACTACACGCACTCATGGAAATAATCGTTTGTATAGAGCGCTCATACAAAAGGTCCCCCTATAAGTACAGCCTTCAGTCCCTTGCAGAATGATTGGCATTGAAATATCCCTAACCGTTACAAATCAGTAACTCCACCCCCAGTCCTTCTTCCTTCCCTCTCTACAGCCCTTCCAGCCTTCTTAGCACCGAACCAACTCTTTTTTTTTTGGTCCCAATTATGTACAAAAAAAAAGAAAAAGAAAGAAGAAAAAGAATCCCCGAAAGAAAAATGAGAGTGGAGTTTTGAAAGAATAGAATATGAGTATTCCTTATTTCGATACACAGCTACTTATTTACTAACTTCCTCAGATGGCTAGAAAGTTCGATTAAGCTTGCCCCGGTGGTTTCGGCAGACCCTAAATATAATATTAGTAAGGAGGCCTTCCTCAGTCTCAAAGAAATCTAGATGGAGTACTCACTTCTGTAAAGATCTTACTCAAACTCGTCTTCATCTGCTCGGCCGCTTCCCTCTCCATGTTCTTCTGCTCCTTCATCATCTCGTCCTTGTGCTCCTCAATATGTCTCTGGGTCTCCTCGTACATCTGCTGGCCCCTCTCTCTTGCAAGATCCATGAAGGTCTTTTCCTCATCTTCCTTCCTCTTCTTCGGCGGTGCCATTCCAAGGGCCGTCATCAACACCTCTCCCAACGACCCCTTCCTCTGTGACCTCTCCTTCTCCAGTCTCTTCCTCAGCTCGACTCGTGCCAGCGCCTCTCGCCGCGCAAACTCCGTCGCAACATCCTTGTCGCCGAAGTCCTCGATGACTGGACGGACATCGCTGATGCCCATTGCAGCAATGTACTCTAGGAAGGGAATCAGCTTGACAAGCTCCTTGTCGTTTGCATCTCCTGTCCATGGCTTCATCTTGATAGTATTGTTGGGGTTCATTGACCAGGCGTCCGGGTTGGTCTCCATCATGATGACTTTCGAGAGGTCCCTGTTTAGGTAATTGAGATCCTTGATGTATTTCCCGTCCTTGTAGCGCGTGTGCGACCGGAAGAGCGGGTACATGATGTACCCCGGATACTGGTCCATCTTCTGGATGATCGGCCCGGCGATCTGGTCATGCTGATTTGTGAACACCACAATCTCATAATAATTAAAGAGATATGCCAAGAAGTAGTCCAACCCGGGACGCTTTGCAATTCTCCACCCATGCTCACGATCCCACGCACTGTGCACGCATAGATCCTCGAGCGCAATGACGAGCGTGTAGGGTCTCGAGTAATCCGGGTGTGGGTCGGGGAGCAGCTTCTCGAACGGCGGCTCATTGTAGAAGTCGAGGACATTCTGCACACGGGCCTTGATGCGCGAGTAGAAGGCGCTGGCAGTCCAACCGTTGGGGACCGCGTTGGTGTCGTAGATTGTTTGCTCGAACTCTGACAGGTCCCGGCCCAAGTATATCGCACCGGAGAAGAGGGCGGCGAGGAAGGAGGCAAAGACAAGACGAGCAAGGCGCTCTCGCTTGCGATCCGTAGACGAGACGTAAGAGGGCTTAGGGAAGGGTTCGTCGCCTTTACCGCCCGTCCTTTTAGCGAATGGGTCTTCGGACCCGGGGGTGGTGGGCTCGGCATTAGGATTTGGGATGCTGGAGGAAGAAGAAGGAGATGCGGCGGCGGCGGCGGCGGCAACAGCAGCAGCAGCAGCAGCAGCAGCAGCAGCAGCGGTGGCCTCTTCCTGGGAAAGCGGTGAAGCATTGGCCTCTGTGGGGATGATGGGGTCAGATTCGTTAGGGTCTACATCCTTGCTTGGGTCACCGCCTGTGTACGGTCTTCGGCTCTTGAGAGTGTATCTTCTTGACTGCTGCTGCTGCAGCTGTAGCTGAACCCCCAGGAGCAGTGAGTTCCTTGGGATAACAGTAGGGCACCTCCGGGGGACATTGAGAATTGACTGCTTGGACGCCAGCAGGGAGCGAGTAAGAGCTCTGGCGAGCATATTTGATTACTGCCCAAGTACGGACTGTAAGCAGACAGATGAGGGGGTTGTGGGGATACGGGGGGAAGTTCCGATGACAGTGGTGGTGGTATCAAGAGATAGATATCGAAATCTATCAGATACTATGTAACTATTATCAATACTTGGTGATGAGGTAATTTGAGAGGCTTGACTTAAAGCGGGTTCTGGTTTTTTTTTTCCGGCAGGGATCGATGTCTGGGATGATGATGTTTTGAATTTAGTGCTATGTATAGATGGACTGTATCTCCGTCACTCCGTCACTCAGTCACTCAGTCACTACTAAGTACTTAACTCACACTCTCTGTCTATCGTCTTCAGTCACAGAACCAGATGATCTGACCTAACTTGTAAAGAATTTCATTTGGCGGCTCTTCTTCTTGCCTGGGAGAGAGAGAAAAGAGAGAGAGAGAGAGAGAAAGAGAGTGTGGGGGAGCAGCAACCGAGTGAGCGGGGACGACAGGTGAGAGAGTCTTGGCAACTTTACTACTTTGGTTTGCCCGAAAATTCACACCTGATTTTTATTAATCTAACTCGAGATCAATTGATGATACATAAAGTGCACCGTGACTGTGTATCTGTGGGAATATATACGTATACTTTATACGAGACCTTAATCTCTTGTCTCTGGAATTCTCTCTTCTCTCTTCTCTCTTCTCTCTTCTTTCCCTTCCATCTATCGGTCTCTCTTCCTGCGACTCTGCTGGTTCTGCACTGGGGCAGAGATTGGCTAATTGATACATCTATACTGTGCCTATCATATGTAAGTAAATACATATATACAGCTACTCTACTCTATCTTGACCTGCACAATTGCTCGCACATTTAACTTACATCCTGTATCGGAATAGATATTTTATATATATATCACTCGATCACTCAATTCTTCATCACATCACATTTCAACTATCATTCCACACACACCTACCTATTAATTACTCAACCCACCCCACCCCACCATTAACAGGCCCTCTACATAACCCCCTCCCTCCCTTCCTCACATCCAAATGGCATCTTACCTTCTCGTCCGCGCCCACAACGCCATAATGACCTCCCTCAACCCGCCGCCGCCCACCGAAGATGACTCCACGCCGCGCAAAACAATCCGCATCGGCTCACGCAAGTCCAAGCTCGCCTTGATTCAGACAGAGCTCGTACGCAGCCTCCTCATCGCCGCTCACCCTCACCTCGACTTCGAGATTGTGTCCATGACCACCGCGGGCGACAACAACCAGCTGAAGCCTCTGCACTCGTTCGGCGCAAAAGCACTCTGGACACATGAGCTTGAAGAGCTCCTTCTCGACGGCCGTGTCGACATGATTGTGCACTCTCTCAAAGGTCCCCCCCCACCCCAATCCCCTCACCTCACCATATGTCAAACTAACCCACTACAGACATGCCCACGCAGCTCCCCCCCAACTGCACCATCGGCGCCATCCTCCCGCGCGAGGACCCCCGCGACGCCCTGGTCATCAAGTCCGGCTCCCCACACACCACCCTCTCAGCTCTCCCCGCCGGCTCCACGATTGGCACGTCCTCCGTCCGTCGCAGCGCCCAGCTTTCCCGCCACTACCCACACCTGAAATTCCTCGACGTTCGCGGCAACGTTGGTACCCGCCTGGCCAAACTCGACGACCCCTCGGGTCCCTACTCCGCACTCATCCTCGCTAGCGCCGGGCTGATCCGATTGGGTCTCCAGGAGCGCATCACGGCGGCGCTCACCAGCCCCGTGCTCCTGCACGCGGTCGGGCAGGGCGCCCTCGGGGTGGAGGTTCGCAGTGGGGATGCCGCTACTGACACCCTGCTGGCGCCGCTGCGCGACGTCAAGACTGCGCTTGCGTGCGTTGCAGAGCGGAGCCTGATGCGCACGCTTGAGGGCGGGTGCTCGGTGCCTATTGGCGTGGAGACGCGGTGGGAAGGCGATGTGCTGAGGGTGAAGGCCGTGGTGGTGAGTCTGGACGGCGCGGAGGGCGTCGAGTTCGACGGGGAGATGGAGGTGGGCGGGGAGGAGGCGGCAGACGAGATGGGAAGGGTTATTGCGAGGGGGCTGGTGGAAAGGGGGGCGGAAAAGATCCTGAAGGGGATTAATCTGCAGAGGGACTTGGTGGATGCGTAGGTGGTTGAGGGAAGAAGGGGAAATGTGTATATAGACGGGAAAAAAAAAATAGAAAAAAGCAGCCCTCACTTTTGCAGCCTGTTCAGTTACTTCTAAGGCGATAGATATATAATTCTCAGCTAGTAGACTGCCGATAGAGAACAAAAAAAAAAAAGAATGCCCTGTGCAGGAATACATGCCGAACGATCATTGACCCCTTTTTGCTAGTCTACTATATGTCTCAGAAACGAGACTTGGCTGTCTGTGTGCACTAGCAACTACTAATCCTACCAAATCCCACTATAGTTCTAAGATAGGAAGGAATAATTCCATGTGCTCCCCTAATTGATCTGGATAGTAGTAAATACATGTAGCTAGCTATATATAAATATATAACTGGATGAAACTGCAAGCCGGGATGGGAGCGGTGTACAATTGTAGTAGTACATAGCATTGATTCGGGCCACTCTGGCACTCTATAGCTATCTACACGGTACCCGCCTGCCCGCCCGCCCGCCCCATCCCTCCCCCTCCATCCAAGAGCCCGACCCGCCCCCTGCCCCATCTACACCGGCTTCAAACTAAACGTCCTGCCCTCGACCGCCGCCACCTCCTCCCACTTTGTCCCCAACTTGACGACCGAGAAGCCGACCATCCTCGGGTCCATCTTGAGCGTGCGCTTGATCTCGTTCTGCGTGAGCGTGTTTGAGTCGAAGCGCATGACAAAGTACTGTCCATGCGTGTGTGTGGCCTGGTGGCGGTGCTTCTTTCCCGGCAGCAGCAGGCGCTCCCAGTTTGTGTATCCGCGCACGACGCCGCCGTTGCGCAGCACCAGCGTTCCTGCTGTGCGGGCGATGCTGGGGGGTGTAGGTGTTAGCGGTGGAAGAGGAGGGTACTCTTTGACTTCTTGGAGGGATTGGCCGCGGACCTGTGGGTGGGTGGGGGGGGGGGGGGTTAGTTCTGTCTTTATTGTCGAATAGAGAAAGAAGAAGGAGGAGGAGGAGGAGGAGACGCAAGGGGCCCATACCACGGCGATCAATTCGTAAAGCATTATTGTTGTCTGTCTGCCTGTAGTTTGTAGTTTGTATTCTATATCGCGCGAGGCTCGGTGCGTGGGCGCCGCCGACCGGGGATCACAAAAAGACTTGTGCCAAGTCTTCATACCCTCCACACACGTGATCCGCGGGAACAACTCGGTTTTCAAATATCACGACATCTCCACCGTATCGACTTCACAAACCCCCCCGCATCCACAATGGCCACACTCGCACGCACCACTTCCGCTTCCCTCCGCGCCCTCTCGGCACAGCTCAGGTCACCAACATCCATCCGGCGGCCCATGACAGTCCAACCCCGCCGCGCCTTCTCTGGGTCTGCCAGGGTCTACGGTATACCATCAATTCCACCCTCACCCCCCTATACCCGCAAATAACTAACACCCCACCTAGTCACAAAGTTCACCAAAGACCATGAATGGATTTCCCATGACGCCGCCGTCTCCGACATTGGTACCCCCCCCTCCATGCTGCCCACTCCTCCTCACAGGCTACTAACACTCACCCCCCCAGCCACGATCGGCATTACAGCCTATGCCGCCAAATCCCTCGGCGACGTCGTCTTCGTCGAGCTCCCGGAGCTCGGCACGGGCGTGGCCGCCGGCGACGCCTTCGGCGCCGTCGAGAGCGTCAAGAGCGCCTCAGACATCATGTCCCCCGTGAGCGGCACCGTAGTCGAGGCCAACGAGGCCCTACGCGAAAAGCCAGCCCTTATCAATCACAGCCCCGAGGCCGACGGGTGGATCGCCAAGGTCAAGGTCAGCGACGGGGCGGAGATGGACGGTCTTCTGGGGAGGGAGGAGTATGAGGCCTTTGTGAAGGGGGTGGGGGAGGAGCATTGATTTTCAATTGGACGGGGTAGCTGATTTCTTTCTTTTTTTTTTTTTTAATTCTACTGTTATTGTTATTGTTATTGTTAGGTCCATAGATACATAGGATACATAGCTACATGTAGCTATAGCCGTAGCTTGAGCAGTGAGCAGTGAGCGACTAATGGTACAGTAGATCCCACTGTAGCTTTCCATAATTATCACCGTGCTATGAAGCCCAAGAACCGCACCAAAAATCATTGACCCCAATGTCGCCGCCGCCCACTATCATTGACCTCTCATCCCATCCCCCCATCCCATCTCACGCCCGAGTGATTCCCCATGCACCACACCACTCACCACCACACGTTAGCTACAAGTAACACCTCCAGCACGCACAATCACTCGCATACCCGGGCTGGGGATACGCATTTATCCAGCACATCACCCATATGGGACCGGCTGTTGTGTCTTCATCCGCGTGCGTCCAGCTTTCTTTATTTCTCGAAGCCTTGTTCTCTCCGTGGTGCCTTGGTTACTAGTAGGTACAACACCATTACCACGCTCGAGCTCAATACACAACCACCAGGCACTTCACGGGTCGTAACCATTCTGACATTCAAAGATCTACAAATACAGCCTCCTATCTGCACTGCACATAACACATTATACCCATTACCCCCCCCCCCCCCCCAATGACCCCATTCTATAGTGCGAGCTGCTCAAAACCTCACACCTTCTCCGTACCCCCCTCCCCGCCCTCCCAAAAAAAGGACCGACAAAAAAAAGAGACACCAAACGCCAAACCCTCATTATCGCGCCACACTCCCGCACTCCACGGGCCCCACTCTTACGAGTTCCACCGGCCCTCATCAATCTCACTCCCATCACCGCCATAGCCAATGGCATCCCTGTCATCGTCAAGCAGGCGACCATACTCTAGCATGAGCCTATACATATAGATCTCGATATCCTGCTTCCTCAGAACCTTCGCCGCCCAGTCCCTCGCCTGGTTCGCGAGCTTTTTGCCCTCAAAGTCGTGACCGGGCACGTACAGCGCGCTCGTTGAGTTTCTGTCCGCCGGGGTCCCGAGACCGATAAAGTATGTGAGGAGAGTGTATAGGTCTGAGCGAGTGATTAGCTATGATCCACATGCGGGTAGCAACCACTGGTGAGGAAGGTTACAATATGGGGGGGGGGGGGGGGAAGGCTACCATCGAAGCGATTATCCATCGGTGCAAAATGCAACCAGGCAAACAGACGACTATCATGCCACTCCCTAAAGATCGTCGCTTTAATTCCCATACTCCTACTCTTCAAGAACGCATGCCATCTCCCCGAGAACGAGTGTCCGTCCACGTCCACCAAGTACTTATACGTAAACTGGTCCGTCATCGTCGTCTGGCTCACGGGTGACAGATACTGCTTCAGCCACCCACAATTATCGTCCGGCACACACCACTTCATATC
The DNA here is from genome assembly GCA_024713785.1 of Morchella sp. 2018-W45. Lineage (NCBI taxonomy): Eukaryota > Fungi > Ascomycota > Pezizomycetes > Pezizales > Morchellaceae > Morchella > Morchella sp. 2018-W45. The sequence goes on from JAMGYZ010000017.1 coordinate 1,225,080, forward strand.
CGGGAATCCCACGTCCGTATGTTTCTCCGCAAACTCGGCCGGGTGGAACACGCCGCGGACTTCCGTATAGTTCTTCTCCGTGTCCGACGCCCACCGGAGGATATCATACGTCTCCTGCGTCTCCTCAAGCTGCGTCGCATTTGTCATGAGTACGAGGCGATGGCGGTGAAGGCGGCGCCACGAGTCCTTGACCTGGACGCCGCCGGAAGTGATGCCACGCCAGAACATTGTTGTGGTCTTGTCTTCCCAGGCGACGTCCTTCTTATCCGAGTATTGGTAGCGCTCGTCTTTGCGGTAGTACATGTTGGCGGGGAAGAGGATGTCGTTGTTGACGTTGACCTTGCACTCGCCGAAGACGGGGACGAGCTTCTTTGTGGCGGTGACGGAAGAGGCGGAAAACATGAAGCCATGGAACTGGCTGATGGCCGGCCCGACGGTGCAGAGGTCGCTGGACGTGTTGAAGCTCGACACGATCCCGCCAGTGTGCGGGAGCTTGTACTTTGCCTCTGCTTCCTCCGGAGACATCGTCTCCGAACGGGCATACGAGTCTGGCGGGCACGCCGGCTTCACCAGGTCCATATATGGCTTCCCAGGGGCCTTAAACCAATCCGCGACAGGCAACGTCTCCTTAAACACCATATTCCTCGGCGTAAACTCATTCCTTGGGTTCTCCGGCATCCTCCTCGTCTCCTCCTCCCTCTTCAGGTGCTCCTGTAGCACCTCCCACTCTACAATGACTCTCGGTTGGTCTAGCCTATTCATCGCAAACTCCATATCCGGCAGTTCCTTCGCAAAGACAGCCACCATATCCCTCATCGTCTCTGCGCGCCAATTGTCCTTACTCGTTAGGATCTTCACCTTACCATCCTTTATCGCGAGACCGGCGAGACCACTGGGACCCGCGTCCTCTGCAAGCATACCGTGGACGAGCAAACGGAGGTCGGCAGGTGGGATAGACCAAAATGGACGCAGGTCGTCGTTAATCTGGTCAAAGTCGTCGAGATGGTAGATTCCGCGGTCGCGCGCAAACTTGTACCACTGCCTGTATATCAGCCTCCATATTCCCGAGAGAGAGAGGGGGGGGGGGGGAGGGTACCTTGTCAAATCCCGGGGGTGGATGCCTCCCATAGCGCTCTCTATATACCTTTACTGCCTCAGCAAAGCTCGTTGAGCGCGACAACTCATACGCGCGGAACTTCTCCGCTGCCTCTCGCATCAAACCCACAATTGGGTGCCTATCGACCTGTTCGAATGATTTATCAAAGTCTAGGTCGTCCAAGGGCGTGAGCTTGTAGAGCTATCATTGACCATCACCATCATTAGATACCCTCGCTCGTCACATCCATCCGCATCGGCGCGGGGGTTCGGCTACATACATCGTTCTGCACACTCTCACCATAATCCGAATGCCCACCGAGCACCTCCGGCACATGCAGCTTCTCGATCCTGATGCCAAAGTCCGTACCAGTGATAAGTGCCAAGTTCGTCAGGAGAATAATGGCGCCAAACACGCCGAGCACAATGAATGCGCGTTGTCGCGCGCCCTCGCGTTGCTCCATCACCATCGTATTTCTTTTGCCCTCCCCTAGTTGATGGTTGTTACAGAGGGGGGGGATTAGAAAGAGGGCTGGGTTAAAGTAAGGTAGTGATGGTCGGTCGAGGTTATTATTATTTTTTTTTTTAACAAAGAGAGAGAGGGAGGGAGGGAGGGAGGGGAGAGAGATGGATAGTAAAATAATAATCAGCTACGACTACTACTCTACTACCACCACACCACTACTACTCCGCTACCAGGATAGAGAGAGGGAGGGGGCGAGCGAGGGTGTAAGTTCCCGTGGAAAGGAATTGAGAGAGCGCGATAGAAAAAAGCCAATACAACGACAATACCAGCCAGCAGCTCTTCTGTTAGGGCATTAGTGTTTGTAGGTACAACCGGTCAATGGGTATTAGAGTAGAGCAATCTGTTCAGGAGAGAGAGCGAGCGAGAAATGATGAGAAAGAGCGAGCGAGAAATGATGAGAAAGAGCGAGAAATGATGAGAAAGAGTGAGCGAGTAACATAGGTAGGGTAGAAGAGGGTAAAGAAGGGAAAAAAAAAAAAAAAAAAAAAAAGGGGGATCCCACAGTTTGAGCTCGGACCCGTGCTGCTGCTGTCACATAACTGCTAGCTGTCCTGTCTTGGTTTGAGAGCTCCCCAGAAGAAAAAAATAAGATGCAGCCAATCAGCGACCATAATTCGTTGTTGTCTGGGGCTCCTTTGAGTAAGGTATCAGGCCGTCCATCCTGTCACCAAGGATCGGATGTGGGGGGAGTTAAAGTTGGGTTGGTGTCTGTAGACTGTTAATGATAAGACTAATCGATCGCTCACTCGCTCTAACTGGCCGTGGGATAGAGTGCTCGTGGAGTACTCTAGGGGAAATTCGCAAGGAGATGAAATGCTTGGGTTTCAGATTATGAGTTGTCCTGGTACTCTACTCCTACATACATGATGCATCCATCTTTAAAATGGCAATGACATAAAGTCCCCTCTACTCTACACTTATGTATGTAAGTACATAATTGTATATAGCCACATCGAATTCCTCTCCCTCTCCCTCGATCGCTCAATTGATTGACCCCTATTGTACCTACACACACCGGGGGCGGTCCTCTCGTAGATTTCCTGCACTATGCCTAGATCAGGGCCCTGAATCCCCGTCGTAGCTTATTCTTTTTTAGTCCTCAAGCCGGTTAGGGTTACATGTAACTACATAGTTGTATACGTAGAGTACATGTACTCTACGTGTAGTATCTAAATGTAATGCAAGTACCTACACTGGCATACATGTAACTACATGTACTTAAGTGAGTAGAACGCGGCGGTGCGATTTACTTACTACATTCTACTCACACCGTAGTACCTGCATACAATGTAGTACATGTACTGACGGACTTAAATTACCCGGACCACATCCACTACCTGAGGAGGGGTACCTGGGCTAGTCCTATATAGGTCATGTCCCATAGAAATTCACTCACCCCACCAAAACCAAACCATCACTAAAGTGGGAATACCCCACCAACCAACCAACCACAACGTGAGCAACATATCTACATCATACATATAGACAGACAGCTCTTGGTACCAGTGCATCCATCACACCACCACCACCATCTAACATCCATCCATAGACCCACCAACCCACCAACCTGCCCCACAACTTCTACAGCTAACCCCCCAATTCTCAATGGTAGACCCAACGACCCCACCAGTGCCTGTCACGGCGCCCCCAACTCCAGCTTCAGCAGCTCCAAAACCTACCAAAGAGCCTAAAGCCCCCAAGCTCGCCAAAGATGCCAAAGCTGCTGCCCCAGCCGCTGCAGCATCCTCCGCTGACGGCGAAAAGAAGCTCACACCCAAGGAGCTCAAAGAGAAGAAGAAGGCTGAGAAAGCCGCTCGCCGTGCGGGAACAAAAGCCAGTGCAGGCGCTCTACCTCCCGCCCAGACAGGTCCAAAGCCCAAAGATGCTCCCGCAGCGAACAAAGGTGGTGTCGCGGCCACTAAGGGCGGCTCCAAGGCCTCGGCACAGCAGCCTGCGGCAGGTAGTGGTGGCATCGTAAAGACAATCTATGTCACAACAGGCGGCGCAGGGAGCCAGCCGGCAAAAACCGTGGCGAAGGAGGTGGAGGTTGTTGTTGAGCCTGCAAAGGATCGTGGGCTCGTCGGGCTGCTGAAGGATCTGTCGGTGGAGCAGAATGAGAAGAAGAAGGGGCCTGTGTTTGGTCTGGGGCACGCCCATGTGGATGTGCACCCAGCAATCCTCACACTAGGAATGCAGATCAACCAGTACGTTCTCGCAGGAAGTAGTGCTAGATGTATGGGGTTCCTTCTGGCCATGAAGCGGGTATGGACCCCCCCACCCTTCCCCCCGCACGTCCCCTCTAGACGCAGGATCACCACAAATAACTCGCTCTTAACCAGAACTAACACCGTACAGGTAATCCAAGACTATGAGACACCACCTGCCTCTTCGCTCTCTCGCCACCTCCCCGGCCACTACCTCTCCCATCAAATCGCCTACCTCCTCTCGGCGCGACCTATGTCCACTGCCATGGGAAATACCATCCGCTGGCTTAAACAAGAGATCTCGACGCTTCCCCCAGACCAAACCGAAGAAGCGTCCAAGCGCCACCTTGTTGACCGCATCGACAACTTCATCCGCGAGAAGATCACCGTCGCCGATGATATGATTGTCAAGACCACCGTCGATAAGTACATCCGTAACGGCGACACCATCCTCACCTACGGCAAGTCGCAGGTCGTCGAGCGCGCGCTCCTTGAGTCCCGCCGCCGCGGAAAGGTCTTCAGCGTCATCGTCGTCGACAATCGGCCGCTGCTCGAGGGGAAGAACCTTCTACTGGGGCTTGCAGAGGCTGGAATCCGCTGCGAGTATGTGCACCTCTATGGACTCGAGCATAGCATTCACTCTGCAACTCGGGTTATCATTGGTGCGCATGCGATCATGGCGAATGGTGCACTATACTCGCGTAGTGGTACTGCAATCGTTACTACCACTGCTCGTGAAGTAGGAATTCCCGTTATTGTCTGCTGCGAGAGTATCAAATTCAGTGACAAGATCAATCTTGACGGGATTATTTCTAACGAACTTGGTATGCTCCCCATCCCCCATCCCCCACCCCCATCCCCATCCCCATCCCCCACCCCCACCCCCCATCCCCCATCCCCATCCCCCATCCCCATCCCCATCCCCCATCCCCCATCCCCCATCCCCATCCCCCATCCCCACTCCCCATTCAATCTCCTGTTCCTCGTTTCCCTTATAGATAGCTAACACACCCAAAGGTGACCCCGAACTCCTCGTCAACATGAGTGATACCAAGGCCCGTGAGGTTGGCCCTCTTCAGGGCTGGAAAGACATCAACAACATGCGCATCGACAGCTTCCGCTACGACGTCACACCCAGTGAGTGCATCAAGACCGTCGTCTGCGAGCACGGCTGTGTCGCACCCAAGGGGGTAGCCAGCGTGCTGAGAAGTAGTATGGCTGCGGCTGCGGCTGGATCGGCAGCATAGACGCATGTCTCTTTCCTTCATGCTTATTTCTCTAGCTGTGTTAGCATCGTGTTATCAACGGGACTTTTAAAGTATTTCTTCCTGGTCGCTTCCCTGATTTTCTTTCTTAGTTTCTTGATTCTTTAGTTTTATTTTTCTGCTTCCTAGGGTAGGGTAGGGGAGGGTGGAGTGTATAGTAGAGTGGTAGAACGAACGGGGAAATGTACATGGGGGCGGCGTAATAGCTATTTGCCTACTGGTTGAGTGGCCTACGGATTTTAGTGTTAGGTTGCTTTAGTTAATGAATAAACGAATAAGCTAGCGGACCTAGGGTCAATGATCGTGAAAAAGTATGGGGGGCGGCGAGTGATATTAGGTGATTACCCAGTATTTGAGGGAGGTGCGGGATGAGTTGTAAGTGAGAGGAGAGGAGAGGAAGGCGAGAAGAAGAGACAGCTATGTAAGCGGAGGGAGAAGGGAGAGGGGGATATGTGTGTGAAGGCGGAGGGCGTGCTGCTGTCCCTGTGGATACGTGATAGCTATATATATATATATACTATGTAAGACGCAACAGTCTGATTGCTACCTATCCCCGCCAACCAGGGTGTGGAGGGAACTGCTTCACCCATTTTAGGGGGGGCGGTGAAGTAACGCAACGCATAGCCGGGCTGTGAATCTTCAATCATCAACCACCGTGGAAAGAAATTCAAAGTAGGTTTTTTTGTTTGTTTAATTCATTAATTGTATGCAAAAGCAGGTTATTTCTGGGTGCGCACCGCACAACACGCCCCCTCAGAACGGAGTTTTGAATCACTGTCTAATAGATTTGGGGGGGGGGGATGCTCCAGGCTTTGGCTTGATTGTATGCAGTCTAAGTTTTGCCTCTACCTTCCGCTACTCTATAGGATGGGGAAATCTAGTGATATATGTGGGGCTAGGGGGCGGGGACGCCTCGGGCGAAAATTCGAGGGACTAGGTACTTAATGAGGTCTAGATGGAGATAAACATATCTAGTATGGGTGGGGAGAAAAAAAAAAGAAAAAAGGAGGGGCTGAAAGACGCAAATAAAATCATAATTGAAATATAAAAGTCGAAGTTTAGGCGTTCTGTAAGATCGAGTCTGGGGGAAAGGAGAGTCGAGGGAAAGAAAAAACCGGCAGTGCCAAAGAGGAAATCAATGTCATCCATCTCCTATAATAGTCCAGAAAAACAGAGGCTCTATCCACCCTCAGCATGGACTATGCCACTAGCTGCAAAAATTTCAGGTGTGTAAATGTTTCGACTAGAGATGTACGGAGGGGGGGGGGGGGAATTCTAGATCGGGGGATGTAGCGGGCTATGAGATATCGGAGTTTTCGGGGGGCTCGTTGATATTGGCACGTAAGATTGAAAGATCACTGCAAAGTTAGTTAACTAGCCCACATCCCCAAGGAATAGAGGTAAGTCATGGAACTCGTGCTGGGCAGCACAATTTACTCCAATGACACCTCTTCAAATCTCTCACCACCTAGCTGCAATGTCTGGAGCTGCTTCTGCTCCCCCTCTTGCGGCGGCGGCGGTGGTGGTGAGAGCTTTTTGCTAATCTTGAGGCTGCACGGCTGGTGCGTTATGAGGACAAGGTCTTCATCATCTTCGACATCGACCGTTTCAAGCTCCTCTTCGTAGGCGGCGTCGCGTTTAAAAAGCATCGTTAACTCCATATTCTCCCTTTTTACAGAGTTGTTAGGGGGTTTCTCTGAGTCTTTTTCTGCTAGCAGTTAACCAATGAGGGTTCCTACGTACGTATATTTGGGAGCTGGGCCAAGCTTGTTTATGTTTTTACCTAAGCTAGGCTTCTCGGCGTAGCCTAGGGCGTGGTTTAGGTAGTTCTTTGCGGCATTCTTTGTTGCCTGAATCTTTTCTAGAGCTCCCCCCCCTGGTCGGGAGAGCATTTCCAGTGATGCCCTACTCCTATAGGGAATTGTGTTGTATGGATGAGTGAAAAGGCTCTGTTATAATATCTAGCTTAGTTGGCTGGTGGGTATTTGGGCCTGCGATCCTTAGTTATTATTATAATCTTGAAATGGTAAGTCTGCACCCCCATTCTATCGTGTCGTCGCCCGGGAAAGAAGCGGCGCCTTGTCACGCGCCGGTATCGTGTGGTTGTAGAATTATGAACTAGGCGGTGGGGTCTCGTGGTTGGAGGCCCGGGGAGGGTCAATGGGGGAGACCAGCTTAGGGGACCACAACCATAGTAGTGAGATTGGGAGTGCTTTCCCCTCCCAAAGAGCATTGGTCATGAGTAATCGGTGACCTAATTTCCTGCCATGGTTTTCTGAAGGATTTGGAATTTTTATTTCCGAAGTCTAGTGCCAAACATTAGACGGGATTGTCTTGAAGCTTCCCGTTAAATCCTGAAAGCTAGACGAACAGTCAGATGGAGATCGGATCTGAATTTAGAAGTAGTAATTGTAGGCAACCAAATTGAGGCCGAAAATATTGGTGAGAGACTTCTCACCGGGCAGTTAGAGAGCTCAAAGGGGCAGTGACCAAAACTAGAACATGAGTTCTAGTAACAAGGGAGCTAGCCACCAAGCCCTGGTGCCAAGCCGCCCCTCTCTTTTCAAAAATTCAACGTTACAAGCCTGGAGATTCGCTCATGATGAAGTTCTAAGTAATTAAATAGATATAGGTAGAGATATGGGCTGGATCTAAGGTAACTCATATGCCTGACGTTCAGTACTTCAGGGTTAATGCATAAAGGTACTACCGGGTTACAAATATATCTCAATTTATATGGAAAAACAACGTTTTTTGGTATCCTCTCTAAATTCCACTCTAAATTTCATACTAGGAGTACTACAACTCTCAAACTCAAGAATTATTGATATATGGTTATATTACTAATACCTTATGTATTTGTGATGTTACACACTGCCAAAGTTGTTGAGCTTTGTATGGTTGCTATGTGGGTTACTAATAAAAAAGGCTCACTTTGAAAACTCACCACTCCACAACCATATGAGATGTAGTTGTGATAAGTATATTGTTGTGTTCCTAGCGATCTGAAGATATTGTATTGATGTTATGAGCTTTATGGTGGTATATCTGGACAATATACCCTCAAATGAAGTTGTTTTTCCATACATATCGGGGTGCGTAGTTATTTTTGTAACCCGGCAAAGCTTCGAAGCTGAATAAGCCTTGTGCTGCGTCGGTTGTCTTGGTTGTCTAACTCCATAAAGTAATTCTAGACCACACGAGTCCTCAAAGCTAACTAAGACCTTGACCGAGATCTACGAACAGCCTCGCCCCCTAAGCTCCTGCAACTTTATGGAGCAATCCCGCCTCGGAGTATTCTTGGTACTCATAATCATCATCCTGCTCGCCCCCGATGGTAACTCACCCACGCAGCGACACGAGATCGACAACATTATCGAGAGGGAGAAGCTGGAGCTCGAAACGCTACGAAACTCGACGTTTGGACAACCGGGAAACTTAACTGGTATCAATACTGAGAATGAGTCGGTATTCCCGTCAGATTTGGTTAGAGGGTTGGTACGAAAGATGAGGGAAGATGTGATGGCAGATTATTTCAGGGGTGACCACACAGAGGTCCCAACCCGAAATGCTGGGGGCCAGGGGAGGAATGATGGAATAGAGAAAGAATTATTAGGCAAGACACCAAAGTCAGATGTTAATGCTCAGGGACACAGAAATACCAAGCGTACTCCTATATTGAACGGACAACTGCCACTATATCGGAACGTGTCGGGAACTTTACATGGAGAATGGAGTCGTATGAAGCTTCCAGGGCTTTTAATACCACAGTCGAACATAACGTATCAAAAGAATATCACTGCCGATAGTGGGAAGATTGCTTTTAATATTGAGGAGAAGCAACCTGGCCAGGTCCAGGAAGTTGGAATGACTATGATGATTAAAAACCAACAGGGTGGCGATTCGAAAGAAATCACTTTGTATGGTGTGCATTTTACAGACTCTGGAGAAATGGTTTTAACTTCTTCTTCTGAGAGGTTGGTGAAAACACTGGCTTAATTCCGCGGTTTTTACTATCTCCTCCCGGAACATTGCTAACTATGTCTCTGAGCAGCTTCTCGGGAATATTCGCGCTTCCTCACTTTACGCTTACAGAAGAATCTTATAATCTTTCCAAGACTCTTCTACTCTCGTCAATCTCCAACGCAATACAAAAACAGGAAGATTCATCTCACTCTAGCTCCCCGTGGCAATCAGGCTCAGACCAGGCCTCTGATCCACGTTGCGAATATATTGTGTATATTCAATTTCACCCAATAGATGTCCCAGCCTTTTCACCTCCCCTTATGTCATTCCTCCCGTTTGGGCCAAATCCATTACAATCAAAACAGCCCATGAGGCTAGACACCATTCACGAGATTGAACAAGAACTGCGCCATCCTACTGGCGCACCTGTTCCAGCTGCGCCCCCTATAATTCTTTCCTCCATTATCTATTCCCCTACGTGTGGATTTGTGCTCAACACAAAGGAATCAGAGGGGTTGAAAGTTGAGAGATATTATGATAAGGAATCCAACTTCGCATTGTGCGCTGCGGCTGTAATGATTGTACAAATCTGGTTATTGATCAGACAAATGAATGAGAGTAATACACCAAGCACGGTCAGCAGAGTTAGCTTTTGGACTATGGCTATGATGAGCGTGGTAGATGGCTACTTGACTATAGCATTCTTAGCGGTTTCAATCTTTGTCGGTATGTTAGGTCGTTTCCAACTTGGCGACATTAGTGTCCAAACAGAATTAATAAATTATTCCAGATTCCTGTTTTCTGCCTTTGATTTCAGCGGCGTTTTTCTCATTTTTGCTGGTTTCTCTCTTTGGTATGCGCTTCCTAATGACAATTTACCGCGTCCAGCGGCCTGAACGACGCGCAAATACGCTAGCTGCTCCAGCAACAAATGCAGCGCCAGCTCCAGCCCCAATAATTCTCTCTGCTAGTGAGCTTCCGGCTCCTGTAACTGCCACACCACAAACTACTCCCGTTGCCCTCCCTCCAAATCAGGATACCAATGATTCCGATGACGACGGAAGACAAGACCTTGGGATACTGTACTCTCGCTTCTACTTCATTCTGTTGGGGTCCATTTTTCTATCTCTTCACGCAACATCTTGGCCGCCTTTCTTCAGAAATATATTTATGAATAGTGCTGTAATTCTGGCAAACAGTTTTTGGATACCACAGGCCTATCGCAATGTTATGCGTGGATGTCGGAAGGCCTTTACCTGGGAGTTTGTGGTTGGAATGAGCTTTTGCAGGATTTTGCCTGTGCTATATATTTATTGTTGGAAGGACAATATCTTCTATATAGAGCCAAATTTGAGGACGGCAACCCTGATCATAGGTTGGGTCTGGTTCCAGGTCTGTGTTTTGATGAGTCAAGAAATGTTTGGGCCTAGATTTTTGATACCGGTAAACGTAGGTACTTAATAGTCCTTCTAAGATATGTTTATTGCTGACAATAACCTTAGCTTCTTCCGCCGGCGTACGATTATCACCCAATACTCCCCCTTGATGACCTAGAAGCTGCGGATCCCCAGATCCCTAGATCCCCATCCACTGTACCTGGAGCAAGAATATTCGATTGCGCAATTTGCATGCAATTAGTTGAAGTGCCCACCATTTCGAGCGAAAATGAGGCAGGTAGAAGCGGTGGTGTGGGGTTGCTAGGGAGGAGGGGGTACATGGTCACACCTTGTAAACATGTATTCCACTCGAATTGTTTGGAAGGCTGGATGAGGTTCCGATTACAATGTCCAATCTGCAGGTATGTGTCTTCGACCTTTTAGAATATTTAGGTTCACTCAACTGAATTTTTTTGCTTAGGAACCCGTTGCCGCCGTTATAGAAATATTTTTTTTAATTTTTTTAAAATCTGGTTTAGGTCTGAATTTGATTGAGGGGTAGATTCTGCTGATCATGAGTGTGGTCGTCTTAGACATTGAATTTTTTTATACCTTCCATCTCTTGTGTAAATCGAATGTAAACTATGCAAATATATTAGTGCAATAAATAGTAACTATATAAAGTAACTACATACCTCCCGCGAGAATAAGTTAAGTCCCCGACACCACTTCTGTGTAGCAACCACAAAATTTGGGGGAAATCTATTCTCAATGTAAGTATATACTTTTATATTTATGCGCACTGTAGGGCATAGGCACGGGATGCCCAGTATTTTTAATATAGAGGGTAGCCGTTACTTAGGCGTAGTCACATTAACTCGCATGACTACATGTTTCGTGGCTTTATTGGCCAAAGTCACCCATGGAATGCCAGGGTAGACGCAAGAGCTTCTACTCCTCATGATTGTTATTATCAACACCAGTATCTCAAACTCAGAATCGTTCAAGCACCTCGTCATGCGAGTCTCCCCGCTATCCCTCCCCGCACAGTCCGTTTTCCGCTATGATCTTCAAGAAGACCTTCTCAATGACCTAGCCAAGCTTCGAAAGATGGCCTGTGACGACGGTGATGTGGTTTTCATCCTACAAGGTCATGATAGTGTCTGGGTCCATTCTCCTCTCTTCTATGTTGCAGCTGGAAACAAGCTACCGAATGAGTTCGGGAATGTGATCGGTAAAGCCACAAATGACCGGGGCAAGGAGGTGACAATAATCTCTGTGCCTGAAGGGAGGAGGCCTTTTGTCGAAAAGTTCCTACAAAAAAGTTATACCCTAGAGTCTCTCGAATTGCTTTGGAAAGAGATGGGCGGTGATGATGTGCGTTTGAAAAATAAGCATGAGCATTTGGAAGCCAGCACGAAAGGCGTGAGACCAACCCTACCTGAACCCATGTTACCAGACTTTGAGATCAGTTTGGGAGATATCGAGGGCGAGGAGTCGGGTGGTTGTCCGAGATTTTCAATAAAGGTTCACCGGTTTTTGTTGGATGCCAGAATCGAGTACTATCAGATCAAAACACGCGCCGGCTTGAAGTTCAAAGACCCAACGCCAAACTGTTCAAAATTATCAAGGGCTATTTTTACGGACTTCTCCCTTTGGTCCATAGCAATGCATGTTTATTGTGGGATACCTTCGGCTATCTTTGGCATTGACGCAAAACTCCAAGATTATATCACAGAACCCGAAACCGAGAGGCAATCACGCTGCAATGAGCTCCACAAGGAAGGCCTACTCCCAAATGAAGGTGTTGAAAATTTATTCCTACAAATTTCCATAGCCGCAAACTTTCTTCTTATGGCTCAACTGGAGGACTGGGCTCATTTTCAAATTTATAGACTGGCGCATCACTTCCAATGTACCGGAAACGGATGTGCCCGGAGCATTCCTTATATTCTCCAGGCAGTTGATGATAGCAATGTGACAGATGAATGGATGATCAACACAGGAATATCTTGGTTCTCTCAGCTACGGAATATCCCAAACCTATGGAAGAGGTCATTACTTTCCAACCCAAATATCGTTCTTCTCTTGATTGAAAAGATAAAGGGCTATACTATTAAAGACGAGGATGAGGGCGAAGGGAGAGAAGAGGAAAACAGGTTCATAAGAGGAGAGAAGGCGCTTGAGCTTTTCTTAAGACTCTGGAAGTTAAGACTATATACCTCACTGACGAAAAGTGCGGATCGCTGGGATAGTGATCTAATAAATCCACTCATGGAACACTCGATCGAGGTCATCTTAGAGGACCTCAGCAGCTCTATAGCCTTCACAATTAACAGGTTAAAAGGTTTGAAAATGAGCAAAGGCTTTTCAAGGTCCGCCACTGAGGATTTAATACGGAGAATTATCGACAAAACATCTTCGATGGATCTCGAAGATTACTATTGGTCGAATATCGAAATGTTGAAAGAATTCATCAAAAATAAAGAGCCGCCTCTACGGTTACTACGAGCAGAGTTACCACTAGAAGTGCATGAGATGTCTTGTCTGGAGGGGAAAGCTGGCGGTTATCCAGAAAGTGGGAGTTTTTTAGAGTCCACGTCAATCTCTAGTAATGCAAAGAGTGAAAAGGGTGGACTAGAGTTTAAAAGTCATCTAAAAGCTTCCGCTTTACCATTTGTTCCTACTAGGGCCCTCAAACCCGTGATAAATCGGCAAAGCACTCCCAAGGTTGCCCGCTTAAACATTAATAATGTGCAAGCAGGTGAGTCGGGTTTTAGCGATCAGGGCTCTGTGGCGTCCAAATTCAAGGAGAGGTTACCTCCAACTACACCTGAGCCCTCTTCTCATGGGGTGACAACTTTGCAATTCAAGCATCAAAATGAAAAGGGACTACAGTATACGTCTCCTTCCTTGCACAAAGAAGAGTTGCAGGAGGAGCACAAGGGGAAGGAGAATAGGGGGCCAATAGGTCTATTAGTAGGGGGTGTGATTTAACTTTGTTAGCAGACGGCCGGAAGATAGGTTTCCGCTTTCTTTGTTTTTCTCTTTTAAAGCATGTAGTGAGACCCACTACAATGAAAAGTTAGGAAAGAACAAAAAGCCTCATCAGAGTTTAGTGTATATATTTTATTACATCATTGGCTCACTAAAATCGCCTCATCTGTAGTGTTGGCTGTCCCGTGACACACAATTGGCACAAGATGCAATTGCTTACCTGCATCCCCGCGCTCTGGTGCCGCAAGTTAGTCTTGGGCTCCAAAATCTCGTCTTTAGTCTCGTCTTGTACCTTTTGCCAGGCTAGCGGTCATGGCAGGACTTTGACGCTAATTTTCGCTGGGAATTGACGCCACCTGACGATTAGACAGCTCAGGTGATTAACGGTACATAATTTATTTAATTCTATGTAATTCTATGTAATTCTATGTATAAATATATGCCTGCGCGACTGCCCGCCGCCCACGTTTCGGGCATGTCCTAGGCGTCATTACGGACGTATCCATGGCGTCGTTTCGAGCGTGTCCTAGGTGTCATTATGCGTGTGTCCATGGCGTAGATTCAGGTGTGTCCATGGCCTGGATTTGGGCGTATCGACTTGGGCGTGTCCATAAAGAAGCCAACATCAATCATTTGGTTTACAGTATCATCAGTACTATTATCTTCGATCTCAAATGCAAGACTGGACGCAATGGTCTACGTTTATGGAGCGGGAAGATCTCTCCAGACGGTGAGACAGGAGGAAAAGTTATGATGAACCTAATTTCGGTAACGGATGAAAAGTTTGTCCTCATCGTACAAGCGAAGTGGTCTTCTTTTGGACAGGCCATGAGACAGTGTCTGCTGTCGATGAAAGATGCGAGAGATAATAATGGTGGAGGCAATGTATACGGATTCATTACAACTGGAAGACAATGGCAGATGATTCGATACGATGGTACATCTTTCCTCGCTACAGAGGAGTTCACTGTCTTGTTTCAGAATATGGGGACGGCCAAAGGGAGGTGGATGGATGAGTACTCGGTTGTTGTGGACTGCATTTACACAGTGTTGAGCAATGGAGAATTCATTGAAGGTGGGTACGGTGGAGCTTTTTTCAGGATACGGTGACTAATCTATCATTAAGGGAATAATAATACATTCGAACAGGGGACCGAATAGGAGAAAACGAGGGGATTGTGTAATTATTAATGGATTTTTCGCTGCCTGGTCTTATCTTATCTTGGTGGTCTAGATATCGAAGTATTTTATTTTATAGTATGTACCCAGGGATGTCAGAAAGTGATGCAACGACTCGATTTACCACTCACGATTTCAACCACGCGCGACCCAATTGTAGCCCTAATGAGGCAACAATATATCGTATACAGCAAACAGAGTATAAAGAGTTCATCAATCATATCTAAATAGAAGAAGTCGAGGTGGTTGTGAATTTACTAAGGCCTCACCTAATAGTGTAATCCCAAGCCGTTGCATCACTTTTAGGGACCCCTGGACCGTACATGTATGATTATGAGAAAGGGGTTACGGGGGCGAAACCCTGTAGACCGTGTGCACCTGTGGCGAGCACGTACCTGTGCCGAGCATCTTAAGGATCTACTACAAATGATGGCCTTTATTATGTGGATTAGATAAGATGCTCGGCACAGGTACATGCTCGGCACAGGTGCACACGGTCTATATAGGGAGCGTGAGCGACCATCACACTAGAGTACTGACAAGCGCCAGCGCCAGAACTGCACCAGTAACAGACTGGTGCCAGAAGAGAACTGCCAGGAGCCGAAGGCTATATGATTTCCTGGCAGTTCTCTGACACCAGGAACCAGCCTAAGAAATACTCACAGTACTTTCATTTATAGGTATCTAAGGCATTTGGCACCATGCTCAAATGTAGGTACGTTCAAGCCTCGGGTTGAACCCTTACCCTTGACACAAACGCTACGTGACACAAGGCTCTGGTGCCACACACCACTGTGGGCGCCAGACTGCTTACCCGGTCTGATCGCTAGTACTATGTATATAGGGAGTGGTCCCTCTGTCTTCCAACCCGGACGCGTCATATCTGTCTGTGACGGGATAACTAGAACGTTCCGGACAACAGATGAGGATCAGGACACAGACGAGATTGAGGGGAGTAGCCAAGGGCTAACAAAAGCACAAGGCGGCAGCCAAGGTGAAGACTCGGACAGAGAGACAGGACAGGAAAGTGAGGACAAGTTAGTGAACTTGAACTATGATTAAAGAATAGTCTAGTGGACCACCTTCTGGGGTAAGGACTAACGTAGACTATAAAATATGAATAGGATTATATTATATACTCAGATAACAGGAACATCAGCAAACTCAACTTGTGACTGGAGTCCAGTCTCCTGGGTCTCCTGAGAATCTCCTAAGACTCCCGGAAATTTTTTGAGTCTCCTGAAGCTCATGAGATATTAGGAGACAAATGAAGTCTTGCTGATGAACTGTTTTTCACTCATCTTCTTCCTATCACGGAGCGAAGCAAGGGCTAGGTCGGAACTTGCCAAAGTATAACACCAAAGCAAAGCGAGGTGAGGCGAGGCAAGACGAAGCAAAAGGTTGGAGCGAGGCAGAGTATAGTGGGGTAACTTGAACTAGGAGCAGAGAACGAGGCGAAAGCAAGAACGGGGATTATAGGAGTTCCTGAAGTCTCTAAAAAGATATCAGGGACGTCTTGGCAATAACTAGGAGTTCTCAAGTCTGTATTGCCTAAATAACAAGAAGGTTGCATAAAGAAGAAAGGAAAAGAAGAGAAATTCTACAAGCGAGGGAGAGAGCTCCATATATATAGCCTCAGAATCCCTTCGCTGACTCATCTCATAGAAACTCTAACGGGACAGAGTCGGGTCGGGACAGGGGTACAGGACAGGGTCGGCTCAGGAGACACCCGAGGCGAGACAAGTTCAGGTTTCTAGATTCAGGTTCAGGGACGAGGCGGACAGAAGGGCCGAAGCCAAAGTATTGTATTGCTAACAGAAAGAAGACGTTGCCTAGAGAGGCAGAAACATAGGAAAGAACGAACTCTATATATACAAGTATTTTCTTACACCGATGACTCATACCATAGAATCCCATAGAACCTCCCAAGCATTTACCCCGACCCTACTATTCCCGAAACCACCGTTTCTATCAAACAACTTCCCAATCCTCTCTAGCGCTTACATTCCATTACCCGAACTCCTTCCTAATCCATTCTCTTACTTCCACCATCGACCGATTCTATCCAACAACTCTGCTCCGGAGACGCCTGGGCGGGAGGCGAGGTGCAGGAGGTGGAGCTGTGATAGTTGCCCTCTCTTTAGGTTCGAGCTCCGCGAGAACTCCATCAGGTCTCGGCTTGGTGGGATATGCCATGTGAAAACGAGATAGTAGACGGGGAACATTAGTAAGATTCTCAGCATATTCCCAAGTTGGCGCATCATAACCCTTCCATTTAACCAAATATTGTAGACGCGAATAGCGAAGGCGGGAATCCAGAAGCTCGTCAACTTCCCATTCTTCGTCACCGTCAACGATTACCGGAGGTGCAGGGGGAGGAATATGTTCTGGTAGAGGATCAATCGCACAAGGTTCCAACTTCGAGACATGGAAGACAGGATGTATCTTCATAGTAGAGGGGAGGTCAAGTTAAATGGCATAAGGACTAATAATCGACTTAACCTTAAATCTTCCAAGGCGTTTCCAATCAAGCTTCCGGGATGGCCTGGTAGTCTGAATATTTCTAGCATTCAACCATACTTCGTCGCCGACGTGATAGGCTGGAGCAGGCGTTCGACAGGTATTAGCATTGGTCTCCTGGCGGTCCTGAGCGTAACAAATCTCAGCTTGCAACTGATCATGGATCTCGGCCATCCTTTGAACAAGGGCATTGGTATCTTGAGGACGATCGATGAACGGGGATAACGCTAGATTTTCCGTAAAGCGTAGATCGAAACCATAATTAGCCATAAAGGGAGAAACCTGAGTCGTCTCCGAGGGATGATTATTCGAAGCAAATTCAGCAAGCGGTAACCAATCTACCCAGTCGTCCTGTTGGTAGGATACGTAGCTCCTCAAATACTGTTCCATCACCGCATTGATTCGTTCCGTCTGACCATCAGTTTCCGGGTGAAAGGCGGAGGACAGGGCCACATTAATCTTTAGCGCTTTGCAGAGAGATCTCCAGAACTGAGACGTAAACTGAGTACCCCGATCGGAAACAATACTAGTCGGGAGACCATGAAGTTTCCACACATGATCAATAAACAAACGTGCCAGATCCTCCGACCCGGTAGTAGTATTACAGGCAATATAGTGTCTCATCTTAGATAGACGATCGACCACAACTAGAATCGCATCTCTACTCTTGCTTTCTGGTAGTCCCGTGACAAAGTCCATCGAAATATGTGTCCAAGGTCTCTAGGGGATTGGTAGAGGACGCAGAACTCCATAGGGAGCATGACGGGAGGTCTTGCTTCGACTGCAGGTGTGACAATTCCTCACATAGCGGTCTACTGTATTGCGCATTCCGGGCCAATAATACGAACGGGCGAGGAGCTGAAAGGTCTTTGCCTTGCCCGGATGGCCTGCGGACGGAGCATCATGATGTTGTTGAAGCAGGTGCAATTGTAGGGTCGTATCCTCGGGGACGAAGAGCTTGCCGCGGTAGGTTAGGAGGCCTTTCCTGGTCGAGCATTCTGCCAGGGTAATCTCTCTGGAATACCTAACACCATTTCGAAGAAGTCCTAGTATCCTGTTCGGAAATTGGTCAGTGATA
This sequence comes from Morchella sp. 2018-W45, assembly GCA_024713785.1. NCBI lineage: Eukaryota > Fungi > Ascomycota > Pezizomycetes > Pezizales > Morchellaceae > Morchella > Morchella sp. 2018-W45. The sequence continues at coordinate 1,243,286 of JAMGYZ010000017.1, forward strand.
TATGCCTGTTCAAAGAGTTTTTCTAGGGGTGACTGTCCTCGGACAGCCGGAATAGCTGCCAACAAACCCAAGTTATGGGACTTCAACACTGTCTGACTTTGCTGCGTCAGGCGTTCATCCCCCTCTTTAGGCAGATCTCCTGATCTCCTAGTCAATGCATCTGTTTTTCCTCCTTGCTTCCCAGGCCGATATTTAATCACATAATTAAACCGAGAAAGAAACTCTGACCACCGTGCTTGTCGACGATTCAAATCCCTCTTGGTCATAAAATATTCCAAGTTCCGATGGTCACTCAGAACTTCGATAGGCTCGGCCACACCCATCAGTTCAGCTCTCCACTCTTCGAAACACTTGATAATAGCCAACAACTCCTTATCATAGATCTCGTAATTACATTCGGCGGGGGAGTGAGTTCCGGAAAAGAAGGCAACAGGATGAAGAACATTCTCATCACTGTATTGGGAGAGTGTACCACCCGCAACATAATCGGAAGCATCTGTTTCCACGATGGCCTTGCGATCGAAATCAAAATGGCGAAGAATCGGGGCGGTGGTAAAGGCTGTTTTCAATCCTTCGAACGCCGATTCGCAACCCGGTGACCATACAAATGGTACATTTCCTTTCGTAAGTATGGTAAGAGGGCGAACAATCCCCGAATAATTCTTAATGAAGCGTCGATAGAAATTTGCCCAACCATTAAACACCTGTATATCCCTCACGTTTAGGGGACGGGCCCACTTAACGATAGTCTCAATCTTCTTAGGATCGAGTTTAAGGCCTTCCGTGGTAACAATCATGCCCAAGTATTTTACTTCTTTGACTTGGAATTCGTATTTTTTGGGGGAGCAATACAGGTCGGCATCAGTAAGAGCTTGCAGAACTTGATTAACATGATCCCGATGTAATTCCAAATCCTCACTATAAATCAGGATATCGTCGAGATATGCCGTACAGAAACGATCCAGAAACGGACGAAGTGTATCATTAATAAAATGTTGAAAGACGGCGGGGGCATTGGTTAGTCCAAATGGCATTACTTTATACTGGAAATGACCAACACGGGTCCGAAACGCCGTTTTCCATTCGTCTCCAGCCGCGACTCGAACCAAATTGTAGGCATTCTTCAAATCCAGCTTAGTGTACCACTTGGCCTTGCAGAGTTGATTAAAGGTTTCCTTGGGTAGCATAGCGGATAAGCGGTTCTTTCTGATGTAATTGCATTCAGTCGCCGGTAGTCGCGCAGAATCGAAGACCACCACCTGGCTTCTTCACAAACAACACAGGAGATCCGGCGGAGAAGAACTAGGACTCGATAAATCCTTTTTTAACATATCGTTTATGTATTATTTCAATCGACTAAATTTCATCTCGGGACATGCTGTACAGGGGACCAAAGGGTGGCTCTTTTCCTTCATGAAGATTAATTCGAATATCATAAGGGCGATGCGGCGGAAGTTTCTGAGGGCCCTCCTTCCCGAACCGTTCCCAAAAGTGATGATGTTTGGGGGGGACCAACGCAGCAATCTCTGAAGGTATTGCTTCGGTAGTACCTCCCAGAAACAGGGCATAGACTGTAAGTCCCTGAGTAGTTTCGGCAAAGGTAGCGGCACTAACGATTTCGAAATCATGATTAACAGGAAGCGGAGATGAAATACCCTTAACATAGGCGGGGACGTGATCATCATTACAACGTCGAAGGCAGCGAGGTGACCCAAAGGTAAGTGAATTATCGGCAAAGTCGATAGTAACATTATGTCGGCGAAGCCAGGGAATTCCTAGCACTAATGGATAATGTCCTAGTCGAGTAACATTGGCGGAGATCTTTTCAATATGGCCTTGAATACGGAGAGAGAAGTGGGCAACATGAGTAATGCTACCGGAGGAAATTTCTCTTCCATCGATAACATGAAGAGCACGAGGGTTAGGAAGAAGAGTAGTAAAAATTTCCTTGTGGCGTACAAATGATTCATCAATGAATGCAAGTCCAGAAGCCCCGGTGTCCACAAGTGAGTAGGTTTTAACAGTTTTATTCTCATCAGATACGATACATGAAACAACAAGATGATCGTTATCCGAAACCTTCTCACCAGAGACACCAGAAGCAGCAGAAGCAGACAAAGAAAGAGGAGGGACCTGGCCTAAGCCACCTAAGACAGGTCCTCGTGAAAACCCGACTGATCCGGGGCCACAGCAGAAATCGAACCAGAAGAACCCAAACCCAACGAACCAAACGAAGAGGAAGAACCAAAGGGAAACCCAAAAACGTAACCAGAAGAAGAAGAAGAAGGACGAGAAGCATTATTAATAGCAGGGGGCGCGCCGGCCCCAGAAACCACCGGAGGTACGCCGACCTCGGAAGTAGCAGCAACACGAGCGGGACGGACAACCGGACGGGCAGGACATTCAGCAGCAAAATGCCCAGGACCTCCACAGTACATGCAGAGTCCTTGGGCGGCCCGGCGGGCACGTTCAGCGGGGGTAATAGGGCCACGACGTTGAGGACGGCGGGCACCAGAAAGATCCATGGGCACCGCACCTCCTGGAGAGTAAGAGGGGTGAGGAGCAGGGGCAGCAGCAAGAGAGGCCGGAGCCCGGGCAGGAGCAGAGGAAGCAAAGGGTTGACGGACGGCGAAGGGCAACGTGCGGTCTCTGGCACGAGCGTCCCGAAGCCTATTATCCAACTTCTGGAGTAAGAGAACATACTCAGAAGTGGCGGCGGGGACGTCATGATGAATCATAGCAGAGCGGAGCTCACGGGAGAGCCCTTGAGTTAGTGCATGTTTCTTGGCTTCATCGTTCCACCTAACCTCAGCAGCCAAGCGTTGAAACTCGGCGAAGTAGGTGGCGAAATCCTGGCCTGCTTGGGTAAGACGCTCGAGTTCCCGTTCAGCAGTAGCAATACGGTCTGGATCCCCAAAAGCGGTTTCCAGAATCGTGATCAAGGCTTCGATATCCTCCAAATCGATACGTCCTCCGACGACAAGGGGCATTACCTGGGCAAGAGCACGGCCAGAAAGGAGATTAATTGCATAGGCAAGGCGGGCTTGGGCGGTGGGGAAGCGATCATGATTGGCGAGCATTTTCAATCGAAGTTGAGTGACAAAGGGACGGAGTTCCTCCCTTTTGCCATTGAACTTAGGTGGGTCGGGCACCTTCTCGGAGCGGGGAGTCGGGGGGGGAGCCGGAGGAGCCACAGGAGGGACCGGGGGAGGAGCCACAGGAGGGACCGGAGGAGGAGCCACAGGAGGAACTGGAAGATCAGGAGGAGGAACGACTGGGGAGGCAGGAGGGAGAGCCGCTGCTTGGGCTGATAACAAGCCATTAAGCTGGCGGACTTCCACGAGTTGACTCTCTAGGTTAGCGATTTGTTGTTCAAGATCGGGAATGACGGAAGCGGTGTTCAAGGCCGTGTCCCTCTCGAAGCGGCCCATATCTCTTTCATGCCTAATGCGAGAGATATGATATCCCAGAAGGTCGAAGAGAAGAGCCTTGTCATGATCGTATTGCTCAGAGAGGCTTGGACATTCTCGAGGCGGATATCGAGCCACATCACTATTAGCGATCGTCTTGATAATAGCGGGTCTTGAGGCGATAGTAAAGGAGGATCCGGAGGCCGCCATAATGGTATCTCGGGAGCCAAAGTGAGGCAACGTAGTCTAACGGGACAGAGTCGGGTCGGGACAGGGGTACAGGACAGGGTCGGCTCAGGAGACACCCGAGGCGAGACAGGTTCAGGTTTCTAGATTCAGGTTCAGGGACGAGGCGGACAGAAGGGCCGAAGCCAAAGTATTGTATTGCTAACAGAAAGAAGACGTTGCCTAGAGGCAGAAACATAGGAAAGAACGAACTCTATATATACAAGTATTTTCTTACACCGATGACTCATACCATAGAATCCCATAGAACCTCCCAAGCATTTACCCCGACCCTACTATTCCCGAAACCACCGCTTCTATCAAACAACTTCCCAATCCTCTCTAGCGCTTACATTCCATTACCCGAACTCCTTCCTAATCCATTCTCTTACTTCCACCATCGACCGATTCTATCCAACAACTCTGCTCCGGAGACGCCTGGGCGGGAGGCGAGGTGCAGGAGGTGGAGCTGTGATAGAAACCCATAAAACCCTAAGGAAATCCCTGTATTAGAATTATATGTATACTATTGACTTATAGAAACCCTGTAACAGAAGCTCATGGAACATCATGGAAAACTCTGACTGATTCCTTTTTCCGCAACGTCGCTAAGTGCGCTCCATGCCGTGATAGATATTAGGTCCCCCTCTGAGGCCTAAGTTCTCTTAGGCTTGTTGGGTATCGTTCGTGAAAATTTTTGATCAACTTAGGAGAGTTATCTAGGTCCCAGTAGGGTTGCCATGATGGCTTGTCGTAACCGGTGTACCGAACAAGATACTCAAGTCTTCCGTGTCATTTCCGAGAGTCCAAAATAGCATCAGCTTCCTGCTCCTGTTCTCGTTCGATCTCAACTGGGGGTGGAGGCAATAATACTTGTCTTGGGACTGGATCATTGGCGGCGGATGAGAGTAATGAAACATGGAATACTGGGTTCACCTTCATTGATGGGGTAGCATAAGCTCGGAAGTATAGGGGCTAACAATTCGTGATATTGGGTAAGGTCTGATTTGTTTCCAATCAAGCTTTTTTGAGGGCCGTTTGGTTAATAGATTCTGGGTTGATAACCATACTTTATCTCCAACAGCATAACTGGGTGCGGAGATGCGACTTGCATTTGCCGATTCTTCTTGGATCCGTTGCCAGTGAGTGGGCTCTGAACATTGACAGTTTCTTCCTCCACAACTATGATGGCAACTGTGAAAGCTCTTACAAGAATGGCAGGCGGTTTATACAGAAGATGGAGGAGATGAATGATTGCCTGAGAAAATCAAGCTGGCAGCAATTTGAAATTGAGATAGGTGGGATGAAAGTTCCCTGCTACTATCACGACCCAATCACTATTGTGCGATTTTTTCTAGGTCAACGCGTATTGAGAGTATTTGGTGTACGCACTTGTGGTAGAATATATTGAATCTGGTGAGCGGATGTATGGGGAACTGCATACAGCAGATTGGTGGTGGGAAACACAGGTGAGCTCTAACGACTACTCTGGGAGCTCTAATGACTATTTTGGGAGCAGCGGCTAACACATGGAGGTAGAACTCACTCCCAGAATGGTCCACTTTGGTACCCGTTATATGCACATTGGACAGAACCCATATCAGCAAACTCAATTTATGATTAGAGTCTCCCAACAGTCTCTCGGGTTTCCTGAGAGTCTCCTGAGACCACTGGATATTTTTTTAGTCTCCTAAGGCTCAGGAGACATCATGAGACAAATGAAGTCTTACTGATGCATCTGATGAACTTCAGCGGTGACAAGAAGGCTTGGCCAGTATACATGACGATTGGCAATATCAAATCATCAGTAAGAAACAAGCCCGCGGGGCATTCGCTATTACTCCTAGCACTATTGCCAGTGCCTCCGAAGTTAGGGACCAACCAAACTGCCAATGCGATACTGCGACGTCAAAGTCAAATGACACTTTATATCACGGCTCCGCCTCCTGCACCTCGCCTCCCGCCAAGGCGTCTTCGGAACAGAGTTGTTGGATAGAATCGGTCGATGTCGGAAGTAAGAGAATGGATTAGGAAGGAGTTCGGGTAATGGAATGTAAGCGCTAGAGAGGATTGGGAAGTTGTTGGGTAGAAGCGGTGGTTTCGGGAATAGTATGGTCGAGGTGAATGCTTGGGAGGTTCTATGGGATTCTATGGTATGAGTCATCGGTGTAAGAAAATACTTGTATATATAGAGTTCGTTCTTTCCTATGTTTCTGCCTCTCTAGGCAACGTCTTCTTTCTGTTAGCAATATAGTACTTTGGCTTCGGCCCTTCTGTTTCCGCCTCGTCCTCGAATCTGAACCTGAACCTGAACCTGAACCTGAACCCGAACCTGAACCTGCCTTGACCCTGGTGTATCCCGAGCCGACCCTGTCCTTGTTCCCGCTCCTCGATCCTATTCCTGCTTCGCTTCCCGAACCCGACCTCGCCCCGTTAGACTACGTTCTGCGCCTATTGGCTCGATACATCGTATCGCCCAAGCGAATGGGTTTTCCCGCCTTGCCGAATTCAACGACAAATGTAACTGTGGATGTTATTCTTTTGCGTCGAAACCTGGCCAGGTGGCTCAAATCCGGGACCGAGTTCTAATCGAAAGGAATCAAGCTCGAGCTGACCTAGCTCACGTAACGGCAGAACGAGACCATGCTTTAAATGCGGCAGAGGGCGCCCAAGAACTCGCCCTTCAAGTAGCCGACTTACAGACCCAGTTGACGGAAGTTCGTCAAATTAATGAGATTCTTCGTGCCCAAGCCGTCGCTCCTCCTGTTGTCCCGTTGGCTCCCCCTCATCGGGTACATTTCGAAGTTCCCTTACCTCCTGCTGCCCCTCCTCTTGGTCCCCCAGTTGCTCCGCCAGTAGCTCCCCCGTCGGCCACTGCCGCCCCTCGTTCCGAGAAAGTTCCTGATCCACCAAAGTTTGACGAAAAAGGGAGCTTGCGCCGTTCTCAACTCCGCCTTAAGATCTTTCGCTAATCATGATCGCTTCCCGCCCGCCCAAAGCTGGCCTATCACGATTAATCTTCTCTCTGGCCGTCTTCTCGCGAATAATGCCCTCGTTGCGGAGGCGCGTTGACCTGGAAGATATTAAGCCCTTATTACCGTTTTGAAACCGCCGAGGATCGAACCCGCATTACCACTGCGGCGAGAACTTCGGCGCTTAACTCAAGTCGAGATTTTTCTCTTACTTGGCTGAATTCCAACGTTTGGCTGCTGAGGTTAGATGGAACGATGAGGCAAAAAAACACGCACTCACCCAAGGTCTCTCCCGCGAACTCCGCTCCGCCATGATTCACCATGACGTTCCCCCTACTACCTCCGACTATGTTCTCTTGCTCCAGAAGTTGGACAATAGACTCAGGGATGCTCGTGCCAGAGATCGCTTCTCTTCATCTGTTGTTCGGCAGCCTTATACTCCCCCCGCTTCGGCCCGTGTTCCCGCTCCCGCCTCTGTGCCTATTGCTTCCGCCCCTCACCCCTCTTATTCTCCAGGTGGTGCGGTGCCAATGGATCTTTCTGGTGCCCGCCGTCGCCGGCCGTGGTCCTATTCGAAACGTCTTGCCCGTGCCTTCTCTGCATGTATTGTGGAGGTCCTGGGCATTTGCCCGCTGAATGTCTGCTTTCGTCCTGTTATTCGTCCCGTTAAGTGTTGCTGCTACTTCTGAGGTCGGTGTACCTCCGGTTATATCTGGAAACCAGCGCCCTGTTATTAATAATGCTTCTCGTCCTTCTTCTTCTGGCTATGTTTTTGGATTTCCTTTTGGTTCTTCGTAAATGCGTCTGGTTAGTTGGGTTTGGGTTCTCCTGGTTCGATTTAATTTGTGGTGGGATCAGTCGGGTTTTCGAGGACTGTCTTGGAGTGGTAACCAGGCCAGGTCCCTCCTCTTTCTTTGTCTGTTTCTGCTGTTTCTGGTGTCTCTGGTGAAAGGTTTGGGATAACGATCATCTTGTTGTTTCATGTATAAGTATCTGATAAGAATAAAACTGTTAAAACCTCTCACTGGTGGACACGGGGCTTCTGGATTTACATTCATTGATGAATCGTTTATGCATACAAAGAAATTCCCACTACTCTCTTCCCAATCCTCGTGTTCTTCATGTTATTGATGGAAGAAAATCTCCTCTAGTAACATTACTCATATTCTCATTTTCTCTCCGCATTCAAGGTCATCGAAAAAAATTTCGCGCTATGTCATTTCGCAGGACATTATCCGCTAGTACTAGGCATTCCATGGCTTCGTCGACATAATGTTACTATTAATTTTGCTGATAATTCGTTGACCTTTGGATCTCCTCGCTGCCTTCAACGTTGCAATGACGATCATGTTCCCGTTTATGTTAAGGGGATTACCTCGTCGCTTCCCGTCAATCACGACTTCGAGATTGTTAGTGCCGTTACTTTCGCCGAAACTACCCAGGGATTGACCGTTTATGCCCTGTTTCTTGGTGGTTCTACGGAATCGATACCCCCGGATATTGCTGCGTTGGTTCCCCCCGAACATCATTATTTCTGGCAACGATTTGGAACGGAAGGCCCTCAGAAACTGCCTCCCCGTCCTATGATATTGGATTAATCTTCGTGAGAAAAGGCAGCCCTACTATACAGTATGTCCCGGGACGAATTGGCCGCACTGATTGAATATATCAACGATATGTTGAAGAAAGGGTTTATTGAGTCTAGCTCTTCCCCCGCCGGATCTCCTGTTTTGTTTGTGAAGAAGCCCGGTGGTGGACTTCGGTTCTGTGTGGACTATCGAGGCCTGAATGCTATTACCGTCAAAAACCGTTACCCACTGCCGCTGCCCAAGGAAACGTTTAATCAACTCTCTGAGGCCAAATGGTATCTGCAAGTTGGATTTGAAGAATCTTATAACGGTCAGTGGCGGCTGGAGGCGAATGGAAAACTGCGTTTATGGCGAGTCGGTCGTTTTCAGTATAAAGTAATGCGCTTTGGATTGTGAATGCCTGCCGTTTTTCAACATTTCATTAATGATACTCTTCGCCCCTTTCTGGATCGATTTTGCGGCTTATCTTGATGATATCCTTATCTGGCGAATTTGGAATCACACGTGATCGTATTAATCAAGTTCTGCGAGCCCTCGCGGATCTTGCGATCTTTATTGCTCCCCGAAATCACGAGTTCAGGTTAAGAAGTGAAATACCTGGGTATGATTATTACTACCGAGGGTCTTAAGCTTGATCCCAGAAAGATCGAAACTATTGTTAAGTGGGCCCGTCACTTAATGTTAAGGGATATCTGGTATTGATGGTTGGGCGAACTTCTACCGGCGCTTTATTAAGAATTATTCTGGGATTGTTCGTCCTCTTACTGCGCTTACCGGAGGGAAGGTTGCTTTTGTTTGGTCGCCTGCCTGTGAAGAAGCCTTTGAAGGACTTAAAACTGCGTTTACCACGGCCCCAATTCTTCGTCACTTTGATTTTGATCGCCGAGCTATTGTGGAATCGGATGCATCGGACTACGTTTCAGGTGGTACTCTCTCTCAGTACAGTGATGAGAATATCCTCCATCCCGTTGCGTTTTTCTCCGGAACTCATTCTCCTGCCGAATGCAATTATGAGATTTATGATAAAGAGCATTAGCTATTATCGAGTGTTTCGAGGAATGGAGAGCGAGTTGATGGGTGTCGCCGAACCTATTGAGGTGTTGGTGATCATCGAAATTTGGAATACTTTATGACAAAAAAGATCTAAATCGTCGACAAAGCGTTAGTCGAGTTTCTTTCTCGCTTTAATTACGTGATTAAGTACCGACCGGAAAGCGAGGAGAAACCAGATCGTTGACTAGAAGATCAGGAGATCTGCCTAAAGAGGATGAGCAGCCTGGCCTTAACAAAGTCAGACAGTGTTGAAGTCCCATAATCTGGGTTTGTTGGCAGCCATTCCGGCTGTCAGGGACAGTCGCCCTAGAAAAACTTTTGAACAGGCATATATCATTTGGACCAATTTCCGAATAAAATCCTAGGACTTCTCCGAAATGGTGTGAAGCATTCAGAGATTACCCTGGCAGAATGCTTTCGACCAGGAAAGGCCTCTGACCTCTGCGGCAAAACTCTTACGTCAGAATCTGACTCTGATTGCATTTGCTCCAACAACATCACGATGCTCCGTCCGCAGGCCATCCGGGGAAGGCAAAGACCTTTCAGCTCCTCGCTCGTTCGTATTATTGGCCCGGAATGCGTCGTATAGTAGACCGCTATGTGAGGAATTGTCACATCTGTAGTCGAAGCAAGACCTCCCGTCATCCTCCCTATGGAGTTCTTCGTCCTCTACCAATTCCCCAGAGACCTTGGACACATATTTCGATGGATTTTGTCACGGGACTACCAGAAAGCAAGGGTAGAGATGCGATTCTTGTTGTAGTCGATCGTCTATCTAAGATGAAACACTACATTGCCTGTAATATCACTACCGGGTCGGAGGATCTGGCACGTTTGTTTATTGATCATGTATGGAAACTTCATGGTCTCCCGACTAGTATTGTGTCCGATCGGGGTACTCAGTTTACGTCCCAGTTCTGGAAATCTCTCTGCAAAGCGCTAAAGATTGATGTGGCCCTGTCCTCCGCCTTTCACCCTGAAACTGATGGTCAGACGGAACGAATCAATGCGGTGATGGAACAGTATTTGAGGAGCTACGTATCCTATCAACAGGACGACTGGGTAGATTGGTTACCGCTTGCTGAATTTGCTTCGAATAATCATCCCTCGGAGACGACTCAGGTTTCTCCCTTTATGGCTAATTATGGTTTCGATCTACGCTTTACGGAAAATCTAGCGCTACCCCCGCTCACCGATCGTCCTCAAGATACCAATGCCCTTGTTCAAAGGATGGCCGAGATTCATGATCAGTTGCAAGCAGAGATTCGTTATCTTCCGGGACCAAGAGATGCTAATACCGTCGAGCCTGCTCCAGCCTATCACGTCGGTGACGAAGTATGGTTAAATGCTAGGAATATCCAGACTACCAGGCCATCTCGGAAGCTTGATTGGAAACGTCTTGGAAGATTTAAGGTTAAGTCGATTATTAGTCCTTATGCCTACGAACTTAACCTCCCCCCTACTATGAAGATACATCCTGTCTTCCATGTCTCGAAGTTGGAACCTTGTGCGATTGATCCTCTACCAGGACATATTCCTCCCCCGGCACCTCCGGTAATTGTTGACGGTGATGAAGAATGGGAAGTTGATGAGCTCCTGGATTCCCGCCTTCGCTATTCGCGTCTGCAGTATTTGGTTAAATGGAAGGATTATGATGCGCCAACTTGGGAATATGCTGAGAACCTTACTAATGTTCCCCGCCTATTATCTCGTTTCCATATGGCATATCCTACCAAGCCGAGACCTGATGGAGTTCTCGCGGAGCTCGAACCTAAAGAGAGGGCAACTATCACGGCTCCGCCTCCTGCACCTCGCCTCCCGCCAAGGCGTCTTCGGAACAGAGTTGTTGGATAGAATCGGTCGATGTCGGAAGTAAGAGAATGGATTAGGAAGGAGTTCGGGTAATGGAATGTAAGCGCTAGAGAGGATTGGGAAGTTGTTGGGTAGAAGCGGTGGTTTCGGGAATAGTATGGTCGAGGTGAATGCTTGGGAGGTTACATGGGATTCTATGGTATGAGTCGGTGTAAGAAAATACTTGTATATATAGAGTTAGTTCTTTCCTATGTTTCTGCCTCTCTAGGCGTCTTCTTTCTGTTAGCAATATAGTACTTTGGCTTCGGCCCTTCTGTTTCCGCCTCGTCCTCGAATCTGAACCTGAACCTGAACCTGAACCTGAACCCGAACCTGAACCTGCCTTGACCCTGGTGTATCCCGAGCCGACCCTGTCCTTGTTCCCGCTCCTCGATCCTATTCCTGCTTCGCTTCCCGAACCCGACCTCGCCCCGTTAGACTTTACCGAACTCATGAAGATATTTTCAGAAACTTCAAGAGCAGTGTTGGCAAGCATATCAATTGCATCAGCAAGCTTTACCATTTGTGACTGGAGTCTCCTGAGTCTCCTAACAGTTTCCTGAGTCTCCTGAGATTCAAATAATCTCTTGAGACTTGTGAAATCTTGCTGATGTTCCAAGAACGAGGCGAGGATGGAAGGGCCGGAGCCAAGGGTATGAATTACTAACAGAAAGAAAACGTTGCCTAGAGAGGCGAAGACATAGGAAAGAACAGGCATTATATATACAACTATTTTCAAGTACCGATGGCTTATATCATAGAATCCCATAGAAACCTCTCAACTGCCGCATCCCACATACTATTCCCAATACTACTACTTCTATCCCGTCACTATCTAATCCTTCTTAGCGATCGAATTCTACCACCCGAGCTCCTTCCTAATCTATCATCTTGCCTCCGATATCAACCGATACTATTTAACAACCTTGTTCCGAAGGCGCATTAGCGGAAAGCGAGGTGCTGGAGGCAGAGGCATGATAGTAATCCTATATTGTGCTGGTGGATTACCGACCGACCAGAATACGCCTCCTTACAAAACATCAGCAATCAAGCCTGTCCAAGGTGCGAAGTTGATTTCAAAAGCCCTGGGAGCATTGAGCGAAGTTATCCCGGCGTCTTGGAATCGGTTCTAAGGGTTTGGTAGTAAAAGCGCTGTTGTGATTGTTAAAGCAATGCTAAGCGAGGAAGGAGTATACTGAGAAGAGGTTGTCGTCATTGGGTTCTAGAAGGTTCGATGACGTGATGGATTTGTAATGTAAATGGAAGAGATGGTGGGGAGGAATACGAGGTGTAGTTGCGATGGATTTCTATATGGTTCTACCGATAAAGGTATGAGTCATAGCGGACTGTCGGAGGAGGGTGTTGAATAGCGCGGGAAGATGTTTCTCTTGGTTCTTTCTTTCTTTTCTCTCTGTCTCGTCTTTCTGTTATCTCGGTAAATAGGAATATACTCCTATCTCTAGCCATAGCCTCCTCGACTTAGTGATCTGTCTTTAGCATAGAGAAATCCATAGGATTTGTCATCGTTCTCGTTAATGTTCATCCGGTCCTCACTTCTCCTGCCCTATACTCTTTTGTCTCTGCCCTTGTCCTTGCCCTTGTTGGTGACTTTGCCTGTTCCTGCTTGGAATAACCTTGTCTTCGTCGGTATCATCGTTGTTCTGGCTGTACTCCTCAAGTCCTTCTGCGTCATCATTGTCATCTTCTCCTTTGCGTTGGGTTACTCCGTCATGAGGCTTAATGGCTTTCCAGAGAAAATTGTGTCAGACCGCGGTACTCAGTTTACCTCTGACTTTTGAAAATCACCTTGCAAACGCCTTGAAATTTCACTACGATACTCTACTGCCTTTCACCCCCAAACGGATGGCCAAATTGAGAGAATTAATGCTATTATGAAACAATACTTCTGAAGCTACGTAGACTACCAACAAGATAATTGAGTTGCTTATCTTCCTATAGCCGAATTTGCTATCAATAATAATATATCGGAATCAGCATAAAATGTTGGTAGAGTCGAGAGTGCGAAGCGGGGATCTATAACAGAGGCGAGGGTCGGGCAGAGGATCACATGAAGTCTCTGACTTCAGCGTGCCTTGAGAGCTGATAAATGATTCGGATCGCGGTCGTAGGCGAGGCCGAATCTGACGGCCGAAGGAGATAACTAAGGCAGGCAGGTTGAAACGGTATTACCAGAGGGCACAACCGATACGAGGATCTTGTGAAGTAAATAAGCAAGTATATTTAATATAAAAAATAGAAAAATAAGGCAGACAGAAACCTAAAGAAAGGTTGATAACAGGAGGTTCGTAAGGAAAGAAAGAAAGAAAGAAAAAAATTTCGTATATATACAACTTCATATCCTTGATTACTAATCCATACTACAGAACCCCGTAGAAGCCCAAGGAAAGAAATACCAACACCGTTGACCGATCCCTATACTAAACTCTGATCCGTCCCTTCCGAAGAATCCCGACCTAATTACTAATCATCTTCCCTTCGTTCCCTAGCGTCCGAAGTACGCTGTGACAGATTACCTCCTCCTCTAAGGCCTAGCTCGCCTTCTGGCTGGGGTTCTTGATAGGTACCAGTGTGAAAGTCCCGAACCTTGTAGGCGTTTTCTAAGTCTTCAGTGGTTCTTGGGAAGGTTAAAGGCGATATATGAGTCAAATCTACCAAAGCCGGTTATTACGGCGTCGGGAAGTCCAGCAATTGCATCTACTTCCCATTTCTCCTCTCCTCGATCTCAACTGGTGGGGCGGCTGAACTTGACCGGGAACGAGGTCGGATCACGAGAAAAAAGCGAAAGCTGAAACACGGTGGGCACACCAAGGCATATGAAGACCAAGCCTCGGGCAGTATCCTCTTAATCTCATAGGGGCCAATCTGTTTCCAGTCCAGTTTCTTAGAGGGACGCATGGTATTAAGATTTCTTGTGGACAGCCATATACGATCCCCAATTGCATATCTTGGACTTGGGGTACGGTGGGCATTGGCAGATTCCTCTTGAAGGACCTGGGACCTTTTCATCTCCGCGCGTAAGAGGTCCAAAACCTGGGACATATCACGGGTGAGGCCATTGGCTCTGTCTTCGGCTATCGTAGTCCCATGCATAAAGGGTCCAAAAGACATCCGAGGATGCCTGCCAAAATTGGACTGAAAGGGGGACAGGTTGGTGGTTTCCGAGACGTGATTATTGGCCGCAAATTCGGTGAGGGGCAGGAAGCGACTCCAATCGTCCTGTTGGTAGGAGACGTAGGCCCGAAGGTACTGTTCCATAGTAGCATTCATACGTTCCGTTTGCCCATCCGTCTGAGGGTGAAAGGCCGTTGAATACCGAGAGGAGATTTCCAGGCGGGAGCAGAGGGATTTCCAAAAGTGGGAGGTAAACTGTGTTCCCCTATCCGAGACGATAGTTTCTGTCAGGCCATGTAGTTTCCAGACGTAGTCGATAAAAAGATATGCTAGGGCGGGGGCATTGATTTCCTCGACACATGGTATCAGGTGTCTCATTTTAGTGAGTCGGTCAACGACCACCAAGATTGCATTATACCCATTGCTTTCTGGAAAGCCGGTCACAAAGTCCATTGAGATATCGGTCCAGGGGGCGGTCAGAATTGGAAGAGGGTGAAGAACTCCTTGGGAGCTATTCCTGGGGGCCTTGCTTTGTCGACGGATGTGACAATTCCGGACATAGTTATCGACATACTTCCTCATAGTCGGCCAATAATAATTGCGTGAAAGAAGCTCTAACGTCTTAGCCCGGCATGGATGTCCGGCTGAGGGGGCATCGTGGTGTTCTTGTATTAGACGCAGCTTAAGCTCATCGGAGGCGGGGACGTATATAGTATTACGATAAAGTAGGAGGCCCTCGAGGGACTCAGTACATTCAGCTAGGGAGATTTCGCGAAATTGTTTAACATCCGTTCGGAGCATGGTGAGTATTCTATTAGGGAAACTATCAGTCTGATAAGCTTGTGAAAATAAAACAGGCAGGGATACGGTCTTTTCAGCGGGTTCATTTGACAAAGAACCCACTAACAAACCTAACGTTCCTCCCGATTCCAAATTTTTTCGTTTTAAAATTATCTGGCCTTGGTGTCTCAAGCGTTCATCCCACTCCTTAGGGAGGTCTCCTGACCTTCTAGTTAGGGCATCTGGTTTTCCTCCTTGCTTTCCTGAGCGAAATTGAATAACATAGTTAAAGCGTAACAGATATTCAGACCACCGGGCTTGACGACGGTTCAAGTCCCTCTTGGTCATGAAATATTCGAGGTTCTTATGATCCGACAGAACTGTAATGGGGAATTGTGCACCCTCCAAGTAGTATCGCCATTCTTCAAATGCCCGTATAATCGCTAATAATTCCTTGTTATAAATTTCATAATTACATTCCGCCGGGGAGTGTTTTCCTGAATAAAAGGCAACCGGGTGGAGGATACCCTCATCGTCGTGCTGAGACAGGATCGCGGCGGAGACGTAATCGCTTGCATCGGTTTCCACAATAATTTTCCGTTCGGGGTCAAAATGCCTGAGAATTGGGGCTGAGGTAAATGCTTCCTTCAGATTCTGGAAAGCCTTATCCGCTTGAGGTGACCATAGAAATTTTACCTTCTTTTTGGTCAATGCCGTAAGGGGGGAGACTACCTTGCTGTACCCATATATAAACCGCCGATAGAAATTCGCGAAGCCTAGGAAGCACTGGACATCTTTAACATTCTTGGGGATTTCCCATTCGCTGACCGTTGATACCTTTTTGGGGTTCATGCCGATACCATTCGGGGATATCATCATTCCCAAATACTTGGTTTCCTGGACGTAGAACTCGCACTTCTCTGGCTTCAGGTGTACGTCATTCCGTTGCAGGATTTCCATTACCTTTCTGACATGTTCCTTATGTAACTCCATATTATCGGAGTAGATGAGGATGTCGTCCAGGTAAGCAGTGCAGAAGTCGTCAAGATGAGGGCGGAGAAGATCGTTTACCCAATAGTGGAAGGCAGCCGGTGTATTAGTAAGTCCAAAGGGCATAACCTGGTATTCGAAGTGGCCTTGCCGGGTTCGGAATGCGGTTTTCCATTTATCCCCTCCCTTGATCCGGATTTGGTGGTAGCCAAAACGAAGGTCGAGCTTGGTATAGTATTTGGCGGAGGCAATTTGGGACAGAGTTTCGGGTAGCAGGGGCAGAGGATGACGGTTCTTAATGGTAATTTCGTTCAAGCTGCGGTAGTCTACACAAAGGCGAAGGGAACCATCGGCCTTTTTGACGAACAGGATCGGGGCACCAGCGGGGGACTCAGAAGAGCGAATAAAACCCTTGGACATGTTTTCCGTAATGTAATCACGGAGTGCCTGGAGCTCATTTCGGGACATATTATACATTGGCCTGAATGGGGGTTGTTTCCCTTCTTCCAGGACAATGGCAAGATTGTGGGGTCTGTGGGGTGGTAGAACCGAGGCCGAGGATTCCAGAAACATTTTACCGAATCTGTGTAGCTCGACCGGGACGTTGGCGAGATGGGGACCGGGGGAGTCAAGGACATCATCGATCATCTGTAGCGAAGCGCACAGGAGTACATTCCCTTGCTTGCGTGTTAGGCGGCGGAAGGGGTGAGCACCAATGGCAGCGACGTGGATCGGGGCGGAGACGGACGAGGTTTTCGAAGTAATTCCCTGGGTGACAACTGGCTGTCCGAGGGGGGAACACTGGCGCAGACAGGACGGGGATGAAAACAGGACCTGGTTTTGATGGGGCCGGAGAGTAACATCATGGTGCCTCATCCATGGTAGACCCATCACGATTGGGTAGTTCCCCAACTTGGTTACGAAGAAGGGGGTGTATTCTTGGTGCCCATTAATCGTCAGTTCCAATCTGGCGATATGGGTGATCCGGCCTGATTCAATGAGTCGACCATCAATGACCGTTAGTGCGCAGGGGGTTCGGAGAGGCGAGAGAGCAAAACCGTGGGACTTGGCGAAGGCAGCGTCGATAAAGGCATACCCAGAGGCCCCTGTATCAATCAGGGCGTGGGCTTGTGCCTGGGAGCGGGGATCCTGGGAGACAGAGCATTCAAGGACCAGCTGATCATCAGTCAGGCCTTCCTCTGATTGGGGATGGGCTGACATAACAAAGGCCGGAGCGGGGGCCATGGGGGGAACCGGGGCGGAGACGATGATGGGTGGCGTGGTTAATGGCGGGATAGGCCCCTCTGGTATGCCGATATTTACCAGAGGGGCTGACCTTTTAACTGCTAGTCCTGGGGAATCTGGGCAACTGGCTCACGGCGCCAGCTGTTGAGGGTGCGGGAGTCTTGAGAGCGGGGAGCGAGGTAGCGGGTCCGGGTAGAATAGCGGGGAGCAGAGACGATGGCAAGGTCAGCTTCGAGCTCTTTCGCATAGGTTTCCCAAGCAAAAAGGTCCTCGAGGAGGACCTCACTGTTAGCGGTGGCGATTTCCAGGTAGCGGGTGGTAGCGGCAAGCTGGGACTCGGATTCCTCCAAGTCTTCTTCAAGGTCAGCAAGGTCCTGGATCAGGGCCTCGCAGTTGGAAATGGTGACAGCAGTATCGTGACGGAAGGTTTCGAGGTCGGCCTTGGTAGAAGCAAGGTTGGCGACAACCTCAGCATGGGCAGATTCAGATACAACGGTGGAGACAGGAGCGACGGGTTCGTGGACGAGGGGAGGAGCTGGGGACGGAAGTAAGGAGATGGTGGCCAGACAATCCTCAATGAGGCCATAGGCCTGGCACCATTCGGCACCATCCAGCTCATCGGGTAGAGGGTAGGCCCCGATGAAGGCCCGGAGGCGCTCCATCAGGGGAGCGAGGTCGGAGGACATGGTTTCGTGGTTGTGCCAGTTGGTTGTGGGAGGACGCAACCTAATGTTACGGGCGAGGTCAGGTATAAAGACGGAAGGGATCTACAACAGGAGCAGGGTCGGGCAGAGGATCCACAGGGAGTCTCTGACTTCGACGTAGGCACGAAGACACCAGTAGATGATTCGGATCACGGTCATCGACGGGGCCAAGATGCGACAGGAAGCCAAGGAAGATAACCGAGGCGAGCAGGTTCGGGATACGGTATTACCAAGGGGCACAACCGATGACGAGGAAACGGCAAAGTAAATAACCAAGTATATTTTATCTAGAAAACCAAGAAAGGAACCAGACAGAAACCTAAAGAGAAAGATTGATAACAGGAGGTTGCGTAAGCAAAGAAGAAAGAAAGAGACAAAGGAAATCTCAGCTCGTATATATACAACTTCATACCCTTGATTACTAATCCATACTACAGAACCCCTTAGAAACTCAAGGAAAGAAATACTAACACCGTTAACCGATACCCATACTAAACCCCGATTCGTTCCTTCCGACAAATCCCGGCCTAATTACCAATCATCTTCCCTTCGTTCCCTAGCGTCCGAAGTACGCTGTGACACCTTTGCCGAATGCATGGAGACCGAAAATAGTTTCCTACTGTATCGAAATGTGATCTATGTCTCCGATTCTAACGATCTTCAGCTTCATCTCCTCCAAGAACACCACAATAGACCCTCTGTTAGACACTCAGGCCGCGCCAGCACTCTCGAACTCCTCAGCCGTAATTATTATTGGCCGAATATGAGGAAGTATGTCGACCGCTATGTCATGAATTGTAATGTATGCTACCGCAGCAAGGCCTCTCGTAACTCCTCACAGGGTGTTCTTCGATCTCTCGCCGTACCCAAAGGCCCATAGATCGATGTATCAATAGACTTTGTTACAGGGCTTCTCGAAAGCAATGGCTTTAATGCAATCTTGATTGTTGTTGACCGTCTAACGAAGATGTGTCACTTTATACCCTGTACGGAGGAGGCAAACGCTAAGGACATCGCCGCCATGTATCTCGATTCGGTTTGGAAACTTCATGGGTTCTCAGAAACCATTGTCTCGGATTGCGGCATACAGTTTACAGCCGAATTCTGGAAAACCTTATGCTCACGCCTCGAGATTGCCCCTCGTTATAGTACCGCCTTCCACCCGCAAACAGACGGGCAGACTGGAAGGATTAATGCTATTATGGAACAATATCTTTGCGCCTATGTTTCATACCAACAGGACGATTGGAGTCAGTACCTCTTCATGGCGGAATTCGTGACAAATATTCATGTTTCTGAGACTACTAGGATGTCCCCTTTTCAGGCTAACTACGAAAGAAGTCCTCGAATGTCCTTCGCCCCTTTGCGGCATGGAAAAACAACCAACGAGGATCAAGCTAATGGTATGGCTAGGACGATGGCACAGATTTATGATATGCTCCGAGACGAAATGGCCCGGGTTCAAAGCATTCATGAGCACGCCGCAAATCAAAATAGGATCACCGCCCCTAGGTATGCTATCGGAGATGAAGTCTTTCTCTCGACCTGGAATATTGAGACCAAGCGCCCCTCTCTAACGGGACGGGATCGGGTCGGAACAAGGATACAGGACAGGGTCGACTCAAAGCAGGGCAGGGTTCGGGTTCAGGTTCAGGAGCGAAGGCGGACAGAAGGGCGAAGCCAAAAGTATTGTATTGCTAACAGAAAGAAGAGCGTTGCCTAGAGGCAGAAACATAGGAAAGAACGAGCCATATATATACAACTATTCCCTCGTACCGATGACTCATACCATAGAATCCCATAGATCTCCCACATGCTTCGTACCACCCATACTATTCCAAACCTCCCCTATTCTATCCCGTTACTACCCCATCCTTCCTAGCGCTTACATTCCATTACCCGAGCTCCTTCCTAATCCATCATCGTACTTCCGACATCGACCGATACTAACCAACAACCCTGTTCCGAAGCCGCCTTGGCGGAAGGCGGAGTGCAGGCGACGGATCCGTGATAGTTGCCCTCTCCTTCGGTTCGAGCTCATGAGAACTCCGTTAGATGCTCGGCAGTAGGATATGCCATATAAGCGGGACAATAAGCGGGGGCGTTGGTAGGTTTTGACATCTTTCGCATGTTGGCGTCATATCCCTTCCATTTGACCAAATACTGGCGTAAATAGCGGCGGGAGTCAGAAGCTTCGTCAACCCATTCACCGTCACCGTCGGCGATTACTGGAGGTCGCGGGGAGGAATATGTCCTATTAGGGGATCAATAGCACGGTTCCAACATGAAAAACAGGATGTATTTTCGTAAATCGTCGAGAGATCAAGTTCATAAGCGCATAGGGACTAATAATAGCCTTAACCTTGAAGCGTCCCAAACGTTTCCAATCAAGTTTGCGGGAGGGCCGAGTAGTCTGAATATTCCTGGCATTTAACCACACCTCATCACCGATCTTGTAAATTGGGGCGGGAACTCGGCGAGTATTAGCATTAACTTCTTGTCGATCCTGCGCATAACATATCTCAGCTTGTAACTGATCATGAATCTCCGTCATCTTCCCAACAAGAGCCTTGACATCTTGGGGGCACTCGGTAAGCGGAGATAGTGCCAAATTTTCCGTAAAGCGGGGATCGAAGCCGTAATTAGCCAGAAAGGGAGAAACCTGGGTTGTTTCCGAGGGATGATTGTTGGAGGCAAATTCGGCTAGCGGCAACCAGTCTACCCAGTCATCCTGTTGATAGGACACATAGCTCCTCAAGTATTGTTCCATCACCGCATTAATTCGTTCCGTTTGACCCGCCGGTTTGAGGTGAAAGGCCGAAGACAAGGCCACATTAATCTTCAGCACCTTGCAAAGAGATCTCCAGAACTGAGACGTAAACTGAGTACCCCGATCGGAGATGATACTAGTAGGAAGACCATGAAGTTTCCAAACATGATCTATAAACAAACGTGCAAGGTCCTCGGATCCGGTAGTAGTATTGCAGGCAATGTAATGTCTCATCTTCGATAGACGATCGACTACAACAAGAATCGCATCTCTACCCTTGCTCTCTGGTAGTCCCGTAACAAAGTCCATCGAAATATGTGTCCAAGGTCTCTGGGGAATTGGTAGAGGACGAAGAACTCCATAGGGAGCATGGCGAGAGGTCTTGCTTCGACTACAAATATGGCAGTTCCTCACGTAACGATCTACTGTATTGCGCATTCCGGGCCAGTAATACGAACGAGCAAGAAGCTGAAAGGTCTTTGCCTTCCCCGGATGACCTGCAGACGGAACATCATGATGTTGTTGAAGCAAATGCAACTGTAGGGTTGTATCATCGGGGACGAAAAGTTTGCCGCGGTAGGTCAGAAGACCTTTTCTGGTCGAACATTCTGCCAGGGTAATCTCTCTGGAATGCTTCACACCATTTCGGAGAAGTCCTAGGATCTTATTCGGAAATTGGTCAGTGATATATGCCTGTTCAAAAAGTTTTTCTAGGGGTGACTGTCCTCGGACAGCCGGAATGGCTGCCAACAAACCCAAATTATGGGACTTCAACACTGTCTGACTTTGTTGCGTCAGGCGTTCATCCCCCTCTTTAGGCAGATCTCCTGATCTCCTAGTCAATGCATCCGGTTTCCCTCCTTGCTTTCCGGGTCGGTACTTAATCACGTAATTAAAGCGAGAAAGAAACTCTGACCAGCGTGCTTGTCGACGATTTAGATCTCTTTTTGTCATAAAGTATTCCAAATTTCGATGATCACTCAATACCTCAATAGGTTCGGCGACACCCATCAACTCGGCTCTCCATTCCTCAAAACACTTGATAATAGCTAGCAGCTCTTTATCATAAATTTCGTAATTGCATTCGGCAGGAGAATGAGTTCCGGAGAAAAACGCAATGGGATGAAGAATATTCTCATCACTGTACTGAGAGAGAGTACCACCTGAAACGTAATCCGATGCATCTGATTCCACAATGGCTCGGCGATCAAAATCAAAGTGACGAAGAATTGGGGCCGTGGTAAACGCAGTTTTAAGTCCTTCGAAGGCTTCTTCACAGGCCGACGACCAAGCAAAGACAGCCTTCCCTCCAGTGAGTAAAGTAAGAGGGCGAACAATTCCGGAATAATTTTTAATAAAGCGCCGGTAAAAGTTCGCCCAACCATTGAATACCTGTATATCCCTAACATTAAGGGGACGGGCCCACTTAACAATGGTTTCGATCTTTCTTGGATCAAGCTTAAGACCCTCGGTGGTAACAATCATACCCAGGTATTTCACTTCTTTAACCTGGAACTCGCATTTCTCAGGAGAACAATAAAGATCGGCATCCGTAAGGGCTTGCAGGACTTGATTAACATGATCGCGATGTGATTCCAAATCTTCGCTGTAGATAAGGATATCATCAAGATAAGCCGTGCAAAATCGATCCAGAAAGGGGCGAAGAGTATCATTAATAAAATGCTGAAAAACGGCAGGGGCATTCGTCAATCCGAAGGGCATCACTTTGTACTGAAAATGACCCGACTCTAATGCGAACGCGGTTTTCCATTAAATCTCCGCAACTCGGACCAAGTTATAAGCATTTTTCAAATCCAACTTGGTATACCACTTGGCCTTACAGAGTTGGTTAAACGTTTCCTTGGGCAGCGGCAGAGGGTAGCGATTTTTGACGGTAATAGCATTCAGGCCTCGATAATCCACGCAGAACCGAAGTCCACCACCGGGTTTCTTCACAAACAAAACAGGAGATCCGGCGGGGGAAGAACTGGACTCAATAAATCCTTTCTTTAACATATCGTTAATGTATTCAATCAGCGCGGCTAGTTCGTCCCGGGACATACTGTATAGGGGGCCAAAGGGAGGCTCTTTTCCCTCATGAAGATTAATCCGAATGTCATAGGGACGGTGGGGAGGCAGTTGCTGAGGGCCTTCCGTTCCAAATCGTTTCCAAAAACGGTGATGTTCAGGGGGAACTAACGCAGCAATGTCCGGAGGTATCGATTCCGTAGAACCACCAAGAAACAGGGCATAAACGGTCAGTCCCTGGGTGGTTTCGGCAAAAGTAGCAGCACTGACAATCTCGAAATCATGATTGGCGGGAAGCGGCGAGGTAATCCCCTTAACATAAACGGGAACTTGATCGTCATTGCAACGTTGAAGACAGCGAGGAGACCCAAAGGTAAGCGAATTATCGGCAAAGTCGATAGTAACATTATGTCGGCGAAGCCAGGGAATTCCTAGCACCAATGGATAATGTCCTAGTCGAGTAACGTAGGCAGAAATTCTTTCAATATGACCTTGAATACGGAGGGAGAAGTGAGCAACATGAGTAATGTTACCGGAGGAGATTTCTCTTCCATCGATAACATGAAGAGCACGAGGGTTAGGGAGAAGAGTAGTAGGAATTTCCTTGTGGCGTACAAATGATTCATCAATGAATGCAAGTCCGGAAGCCCCGGTGTCAACAAGTGAGTAGGTTTTAACAGTTTTATTCTCATCGGATACAATACATGAAACAACAAGATGATCGTTATCCGAAACCTTCTCACCAGAGACACCAGAAGCAGCAGAAGCAGACAAAGAAAGAGGAGGGACCTGGCCTAAGCCACCTAAGACAGGTCCTCGTGAAAACCCGACTGATCGGGTCACAGCAGAAATCGAACCAGGAGAACCCAAACCTTGAACCAGAGCGAAGGAAGAACCAAAGGAAACCCAAAAACATAACGGAAGAGGAAGAAGAAGCGAGAAGCATTATTAATAGCAGAGGCGCCGCTGAGATACCACCAGAATGCCGACCTCAAGTAGCAGCAACCTGAACGGGCAGAACATTCAGCAACAAAGTGCCCAGGACCTCCACAATACATGCAGAGTCCTTGGGCGGCCCGGCGAACACGTTCAGCGAGGGTAATAGGCCCTGGCGTTGAGACGGCGGGCACCAGAAAGATCCATGGCCGCTCCCCTGGAGAATAAGAGGGTGAGGAGCAGGGGCAGCAGCAGGAGGCGAAGCCGGGCAGGAGCAGAAGGCAAGGGTTGGCGGCGGCGAAGAGTAATCTGGTCTCTGGCCGCAGCGTCCGAGCCTGTTATCCAACTTCTGGAGTAAGAGGACATACTTCGAAGTGGCGGCGACGTCATGATGAATCATGTGAGCGGAGCTCACGAGAGAGCCCTTGGGTTAGTGCATGTTTCTTGGCCTCATCGTTCCACCTAACCTCCGCAGCCAAGCGTTGAAACTCGGCGAAGTAGGTGGAGAAGTCCCGACCTCCTTGAGTGAGGCGCTCGAGTTCTCGTTCAGCAGTAGCAATACGGTCTGGATCCCCAAAAGCAGTTTCCAGAATCGTGATCAAGGCTTCAATATCTTCCAGGTCAATGCGTCCTCCGACGACCAGGGGCATTACCTGGGCAAAAGCACGGCCAGAAAGAAGATTAATTGCATAGGCAAGGCGGGCTTGGGCGGCAGGGAAACGATCATGATTGGCGAGCATCTTTAAGCGAAGCTGCGTGACAAAGGGGCGGAGTTCCTCTCTTTTGCCATCGAACTTAGGTGGGTCAGGCACCTTCTCGGAGCGGGGAGTCGGAGGAGGAACCACAGGAGGAGCCGAAGGAGGAGCCACAGGAGGGACCGGAGGAGGAGCAACAGGAGGAACTGAAAGATCTGGAGGAGGAACGACTGGGGGGACAGGAGGGAGAGCCGCCACTTGGGCTGATAATAAGCCATTAAGCTGGCGAACTTCCACGAGTTGACTTTCCAGGTTAGCGATTTGTTGTTCAAGATCGGGAATGACAGAGGCGGTATTCAAGGCCGTGTCCCTCTCGAAGCGGCCCATATCCCTTTCATGCCTATCTGAAGATGATATCCCAGAAGGTCGAAGAAGGGCCTTGTCATGGTCGTGCACTGCTCAGAGAAGGCTTGGACATTCTCGAGCGGGGTGTCAGAACCCTGTCGCTATTAGCGATGCGTGTGGTAATAACGGTCTTGAGGGCAATAGTAAAGGAGGATCCGGAGGCCGCCATAATGGTATCTCGGGAGCCAAGAGGAGCAACGTAGTCTAACGGGATCGGGTCGGAACAAGGATACAGGACAGGGTCGACTCAGGAGACACCGTGAGCGGGACAGGATCGAGGTTCGGGTTCAGGTTCAGGAAGCGAGGCGGACAGAAGGGCGAAGCCAAAGTATTGTATTGCTAACAGAAAGAAGGCGTTGCCTAGAGAGGCAGAAACATAGGAAAGAAACGAGCCATATATATACAACTATTCGCCTCGTACCGATGGTATCATACCATAGAATCCATAGATCTCCCACATGCTTCGTACCACCCATACTATTCCAAACCTCCCCTATTCTATCCCGTTACTACCCCATCCTTCCTAGCGCTTACATTCCATTACCCGAGCTCCTTCCTAATCCATCATCGTACTTCCGACATCGACCGATACTAACCAACAACCCTGTTCCGAAGACGCCTTGGCGGAAGGCGGAGTGCAGGCGACGGATCCGTGATACCCTCGAAGAAACTCGATTGGAAGCGCATCGGCACCTATGCTATTAAGCGGATGGTTAGCTCCTATGCCTACGAACTCGACCTCCCAGTCTCGATGAAAATTCCCCCGGTATTTCACGTTTCCCTCTTGTCTCTTGCGCCCAGCAATCCCGTCCCTGGTCAGCTGCAGTCCCCACCCCCTCTAATAGAAATTGAGGGTGAACAGGAGTGGGAAGTAGAACAAGCTTTAGACTCTCGCAGGCGTTACGGAAGACTTGAGTATTTGGTTCGGTATTTGGGCTACGACGAACCCTCATGGCAACCCCGTAAGGACTCTGGGGATGACTTGGTCCAGTGCCTTCCCTTCCAACCGACTAACTGCATAAGATACCTTGGCTTCCTCATTTAGGAACCTATCGTGGTTGACCCTGAGCTTGGTGCGGAGAAGCTTGAGGAACCCAGGTAATTCCTTACGGATTCTATTAAACTTTGGGGGGTCCGGGAATTTCTCCAAACAGAAGGCAGGGGGCAGGGTGTTGGTGGGTGGGGGTGGCGGCGGAGAAGGTGATGGTGGGGGTAGAGGTAGTGGTGCAGCGCGGGCTGCGGCAAGTTGAAATTCTAGGGTGCGGACCTGGGCTTCTAGGTCATCGGTGTGGTTGTGAGAGGCGGTATCACGGCTCCGCCTCCTGCATCTCGTCTTCTGCCAAGACGTCTTCGGAACAGGGTTGTTGGATAGAATCGGTCGATGTCGGAAGTAGGAGAATGGATTAGGAAGGAGTTCGGGTAATGGAATGTAAGCGCTAGAAAGGATTGGGAAGTGGTAGGATAGAAGTGATGGTTTCGGGAATAGTATGGTCGGGGTGAATGCTTGGGAGGTTCTATGAGATTCTATGGTATGAGTCATCGGTGTAAGAAAATACTTGTATATATAGGGCTCGATCTTTCCTATGTCTCTGCCTCTCTAGGCAACGTCTTCTTTCTGTTAGCAATATAATACTTTGGCTTCGGCCCTTCTGTCCGCTTCGTTCCTAGACCTGAATCCAAACCTGAACCTGCCTCGCCTCGGGTGTCTCCTGAGCCGACCCTGTCCTGTATACTTGTCTCGACCCGATCCCGTCCGTTAGACTACGTTGCCTCGCCTTTGGCTCCTGAGATACCATTATGGCGGCCTCCGGATCCTCCTTTGCTATCGCCCCCGCACCTGTTATTACCACCCGCATCGCTAATAGTGATGTGGCTCCTGACACCTGGGCCGCCCCCGAGAATGTCCAAGCCTTCTCTGAGCAATACGACCATGACAAGGCCCTTCTCTTTGACCTCCTGGGATATCATATTTCTCGTATTAGGCATGAAAGAGATATGGGCCGCTTCGAGAGGGACACGGCCTTGAACACCGCCTCCGTCATTCCCGATCTTGAACAACAAATTGCTAACCTGGAGAGTCAACTCGTGGAAGTTCGCCAGCTTAATGGCTTATTATCAGCCCAAGCGGCGGCTCTCCCTCCTGCCTCCCCAGTTATTCTTCCTCCTGATCTTCCAGTTCCTCCGGTTGCTCCTCCTCCGGTTCCTCCTGTGGTTCCTCCTCCGGCTCCCCCCCCGACTCCCCGCTCCGAGAAGGTGCCCGACCCACCTAAGTTCGATGGCAAAAGGGAGGAACTCCGCCCCTTTGTTACTCAACTTCGCCTAAAGATGCTCGCCAATCATGACCGTTTCCCTGCCGCCCAAGCCCGTCTTGCCTATGTAATTAATCTTCTTTCTGGCCGTGCTCTTGCCCAGGTAATGCCCCTTGTCGTCGGAGGACGCATTGATTTGGAAGATATTGAAGCCTTGATCACGATTCTGGAAACCGCTTTTGGGGATCCAGACCGCATTGCTACTGCTGAACGGGAACTCGAGCGCCTTACTCAAGGAGGTCGGGACTTCTCCACCTACTTCGCCGAGTTTCAACGCTTGGCTGCTGAGGTTAGGTGGAACGATGAGGCCAAGAAACATGCACTAACTCAAGGGCTCTCTCGTGAGCTCCGCTCTGCTATGATTCACCATGACGTCCCCGCCGCCACTTCTGAGTATGTTCTCTTACTCCAGAAGTTGGACAATAGACTTCGGGACGCTCGTGCCAGAGACCGCACGACGCCCTTCGCCACTCGTCAACCTTTTACTTCCTCTGCTCCTGCCCGGGCTTCGGCCTCCCCTGCTGCTGCCCCTGCTCCTCATCCCTCTTATTCTCCAGGTGGAGCGGTGCCCATGGATCTTTCTGGTGCCCGCCGCCCTCAACGCCATGGCCCTATTACCCCCGCTGAACGTGCCCGTCGTGCCGCCCAAGGACTCTGCATGTATTGTGGAGGTCCTGGGCATTTTGCTGCTGAATGTCCTGCCCGTCCGGTCGTCCGTCCTGCTCGTGTTGCTGCTACTTCTGAGGTCGGCGTACCTCCGGTGGTATCTGGGGCCGGCGCGCCCCCTGCTATTAATAATGCTTCTCGTCCTTCTTCCTCTCCTGGTTATGTTTTTGGGTTTCCCTTCGGTTCTTCTTCTTCGTCTGGTTCGTTGGGTTTGGGTTCTTCTGGTTCGATTTCTGCTGTGGCCCCGGATCAGTCGGGTTTTCACGAGGACCTGTCTTAGGTGGCTTAGGCCAGGTCCCTCCTCTTTGTCTGCTTCTGCTGCTTCTGGTGTTTCTGGTGAGAAGGTTTCGGATAACGACCATCTTGTTGTTTCATGTATCGTATCCGATGAGAATAAAACTGTTAAAACCTATTCACTTGTTGACACCGGGGCTTCTGGACTTGCATTCATTGATGAATCATTTGTACGCCACAAGGAAATCCCTACTACACTTCTTTCCAACCCTCGTGCTCTTCATGTTATCGATGGGAGAGAAATCTCCTCCGGTAGCATTACCCATGTCGCTCATTTTTCCCTCCGTATTCAAGGCCACACTGAAAGGATTTCCGCCTATGTTACTCGACTAGGACATTATCCCCTGGTGCTAGGAATTCCCTGGCTCCGTCGACATAATGTCACCATTAACTTTGCCGATAACTCACTTACCTTTGGGTCACCTCGCTGCCTCCGTCGTTGTAATGATGATCAAGTTCCCGCCTACGTCAAGGGTATTCTATCTCCGCTTCCCGCCAATCATGATTTCGAAATCGTTAGTGCTGCTACCTTTGCCGAGACTACTTCGGGACTTACAGTTTATGCCCTGTTTCTGGGAGGCACTACCGAAGTAATACCCCCTGAGATTGCCGCGTTGGTCCCTCCAGAACATCATCATTTTTGGGAACGGTTCGGGAAGGAGGGTCCTCAGAAACTTCCGCCTCACCGTCCTTATGATATTCGGATTAATCTTCATGAAGGAAAGGAACCACCCTTTGGTCCTCTGTACAGCATGTCCCGGGATGAGCTGGCCGCACTGATCGAATACATAGACGATATGTTAAAGAAAGGTTTCATTGAGTCTAGTTCTTCTCCTGCCGGATCCCCTGTTCTGTTCGTAAAGAAACCAGGTGGTGGCCTTCGATTCTGCGTGGACTATCGAGGATTGAATGCCATTACGGTAAAAAATCGCTATCCGTTGCCGCTACCTAAGGAAACCTTCAATCAACTCTGCAAGGCCAAGTGGTATACCAAATTGGATTTAAAGAATGCCTATAATCTGGTTCGAGTTGCCGCTGGAGACGAATGGAAAACGGCGTTTCGGACCCGCGTCGGTCATTTTCAGTATAAAGTAATGCCGTTCGGGTTAACCAATGCCCCCGCCGTCTTTCAACACTTTATTAATGACACTCTTCGTCCATTTCTGGATCGGTTTTGTACAGCATATCTTGATGATATCCTTATTTACAGTGAGGATTTGGAATCACATCGCGATCATGTTAATCAAGTTCTGCAGGCTCTCACCAATGCCGATCTGTATTGTTCTCCCGAGAAATGTGAATTTCAAGTTAAAGAAGTGAAGTACTTGGGAATGATTGTCACTACCGAAGGTCTTAAGCTTGATCCAAAGAAGATTGAGACCATTGTTAAGTGGGCCCGTCCTTTAAACGTTAGAGATATACAGGTGTTCAATGGATGGGCGAATTTCTATCGGCGCTTTATTAAGAATTATTCGGGGATTGTTCGCCCGCTTACGACGCTCACAAAGGGAAACGTACCGTTCGTATGGTCATCGGTTTGTGAATCGGCGTTCGAAGGACTGAAAACGGCTTTTACCACCGCCCCGATTCTTCGTCACTTCGATTTTGATCGCAAGGCTATTGTGGAAACAGATGCTTCGGATTTTGTTGCGGGTGGGACACTCTCTCAGTACAGTGATGAGAATATTCTTCATCCTGTTGCTTTTTTTTCCGGAACCCATTCTCCCGCTGAATGCAATTACGAGATCTATGATAAGGAGCTGTTAGCCATTATCAAGTGTTTCGAGGAATGGAGAGCTGAATTGATGGGCGTTGCCGAGCCTATCGAAGTACTAAGCGACCATCGGAATTTGGAGTATTTTATGACCAAGAGGGATTTGAATCGTCGACAGGCACGTTGGTCGGAATTTCTTTCTCGATTTAATTATGTGATTAAATATCGACCCGGGAAGCAAGGAGGAAAACCAGATGCATTGACTAGGAGATCAGGAGATCTGCCTAAGAGAGGATGAGCGCCTGGCCTTGCGCAAAGTCAGACAGTGTTGAAGTCCCATAATCTGGGTTTGTTGGCAGCCATTCCGGCTGTCCGAGGACAGTCACCCCTAGAAAAACTTTTTGAACAGGCATATATCACTGACCAATTTCCGAATAAGATTCTAGGACTTCTCCGAAATGGTGTGAAGCATTCCAGAGAAATTACCCTGGCAGAATGCTCGACCAGGAAAGGCCTCCTGACCTATCGTGGCAAGCTCTTCGTTCCCGATGATACGACCCTACAGTTGCATTTGCTTCAACAACATCATGATGCTCCGTCCGCAGGTCATCCGGGGAAGGCAAAGATCTTTCAGCTTCTCGCTCGTTCGTATTACTGGCCCGGAATGCGCAATACAGTAGATCGCTACGTGAGGAACTGCCACAATTGTAGTCGAAGCAAGACCTCCCGTCATGCTCCCTATGGAGTTCTTCGTCCTCTATCAATTCCTCAGAGACCTTGGACACATATTTCGATGGACTTTGTCACGGGACTACCAGAAAGCAAGGGTAGAGATGCGATTCTTGTTGTAGTCGATCGTCTATCTAAGATGAAACACTATATTGCCTGTAATACTACTACCGGGTCGGAGGATCTGGCACGTTTGTTTATCGATCATGTGTGGAAACTTCATGGTCTTCCGACTAGCATTGTTTCCGATCGGGGTACTCAGTTTACGTCTCAGTTCTGGAGATCTCTCTGCAAAGTGCTGAAGGTTAATGTGGCCCTGTCCTCTGCCTTTCACCCTGAAACTGATGGTCAGACGGAACGAATCAACGCGATGATGGAACAATATTTGAGGAGCTATGTGTCCTATCAACAGGATGACTGGGTGGACTGGTTACCGCTTGCCGAATTTGCTTCGAATAATCATTACTCGGAGACGACTCAAATTTCTCCTTTTATGGCTAATTATGGGTTCGATCCACGCTTTACGGAGAACCTAGTGCTACCTCCGCTCACTGATCGCCCTCAAGATACCAATGCTCTTGTTCAAAAGATGGCTGAGATTCATGATCAGTTCTTGAGCGAGATTAAATTCGCCCAGGACGCCAGGAAGCGAATGCTGATGTCCGCCAGTACGGCCCCAGTCTACCACGTCGGTGATGAAGTATGGCTGAATGCCAGGAATATTCAGACCACTAGGCCCTCCCGAAAGCTCGACTGGAAACGTCTAGGTAGATTTAGGATTAAGTCTATTGTTAGTTCCTATGCCTACGAACTCGACCTCCCCTCGACGATGAAGATACATCCTGTCTTTCATGTCTCGAAGTTGGAACCGTGTGCCACGGATCCTTTACCAGGACATGTTCCTCCCCCGGCACCTCCGGTAATTGTTGATGGTGATGAAGAATGGGAAGTCAATGAACTCCTGGATTCCCGCTTCCGTTACTCACGTTTGCAATATTTGGTTAAGTGGAAGGGTTATGACGCACCTACTTGGGAGTACGCCGAAAATCTTACCAATGTTCCCCGTCTTCTGTCTCGTTTTCATGCGGTGTACCCCACTAAGCCAGGACCTGACGGAGTTCTCGCGGAGCTCGAACCTAAAGATAGGGCAACTATCACGGCTCCGCCTCCTGCATCTCGTCTTCTGCCAAGACGTCTTCGGAACAGGGTTGTTGGATAGAATCGGTCGATGTCGGAAGTAGGAGAATGGATTAGGAAGGAGTTCGGGTAATGGAATGTAAGCGCTAGAAAGGATTGGGAAGTGGTAGGATAGAAGTGATGGTTTCGGGAATAGTATGGTCGGGGTGAATGCTTGGGAGGTTCTATGAGATTCTATGGTATGAGTCATCGGTGTAGAAAATACTTGTATATATATATAGGGCTCGATCTTTCCTATGTCTCTGCTCTCTCTAGCAGAATGAGTCGGTGGGACAGGGCGGTAGACACCCGGCGGGAACAGGTTCAGGTTCAGGTTCAGGTTCAGGTTCAGGGACGAGGCGAACAGAAGGGCGAAAGCCAGAGTGTATTGCTAACAGAAAGAAGGCGTTGCCAGAGAAAGAAACATAAAACGAGCCCTATATATACTATTCACCGTGCCGATGTATTTCATCTGCATAGAATCCCACATGGAATCTCGCCACTTGCCGTACCAATACTATTCAAACCTCCTATTCTGTCCGTTACTACCCATCCTTCTGGCTAACATTCCGTACAGCTCCTTCCTGTCCAATGTCATCTGACGTCGACGATACTGGCCGCACTAATGCGGGCGAAAGCGGATCGTGATAGTTGCCCTCTCATTAGGTTGAGCTCGCGAAACTCCGTGGGACCGGAAGTAGTTATGCCATATGAAAGCGGGACAATAAGCGGAGTTGGTAGGTTTTGGCATACTCGTGTTGTAGGCGCGTATCGCTTCCATTTAACCAAATACTAGCGTGAATAAGCTGGAGGTCAAATATCAACCCATTCACTCGTCACCGTCCATACTGGAGGTGCGAAAGAACATGCTTATTCTTCCTGTTGAGTTAAACAACATCAGGATAGGCAGGATATCAAGCGTCTAGCGTTTGTCAAGTTCTTGGGAGGCAGTATCTGAATATTCTGGCATTCTGCTTACCTCATCATGCTATCTTATAAATGGGCGGGGGCTATCGTGTGTGTCGATCCTGCGCCAAGCATGTCTCGCTTGTAACTGATCATGAATCTATGGCCGTCTTGGGGACCTTTCGATGGCGGAGGTAGTCTTGAGATTTTCGTAAAGCGGAAACTCACGTATTATGAAAGAGGACGAGTTGTTTCGAGGGTGATTGTCATAAAAGTATTCAAATGTTCGACGTAACGATCTTGTTCCGTTCAGAACGACAAACAACTCGCCTTTTCCAAACGTCATGAGTCGAGACACTTAATTATGACTCATAAATTTCAGAATTGCATCCGGCAGGGCAGTATGAAAAGCGTGAAGAATGTTTCTCACTCAATTAGAGCACGAAGACATAATCCGATCGATCTGTTTCCTGATAATTTCAGCGATCAAAACTGAAGTGACGAAGAATTGAACGTATTAAGTCCTTCAAGATCTGAAGAACTTTCACAGGCAGACGACCAACAGACAATACTCGGTGAGGTAGTAGAGGGCGAAAACAATCGTGTAATAATTTTAATAAAGCGCAAAAATTAATGGCCAATCATCATCCTCACTTTTAACGTTAAGACGGCCCACTTAACAATGGTTTCGATCTTTCTTGGATCAAGCTTAAGACCCTCGATTGGTAACAATCATACCAGGTATTTCACTTCTTTAACCTGGGCTCGCGTTTAGAGCAATAAAGATCGGCATCCGTGAGGGGCAGTTAACGTGATCGCGTGTGATTCCAAATCTTATGTAGATAAGGAATATCATCAAGATAAGCCGTCAAAATCGATCCAAAAAGTGTCGTTAATAAAATGTTGAAAAAGCGCAAATCAATCGAAGGCATCACTTTATCAAAAAATGACCGACTCTGAAACGGTTTCCATTCATCTCCAGCAACTCGGACCAAGTTATAAGCATTCTTCAAATCCAACTTGGTATACCACTTGGCCTTGCAGAGTTGATTAAGCGTTTCTTGGGCGGCAGGATAGCGGTAGCGATAATAGCATTCAGGCCGATAATCGCATAGAACCGAAACTTCTTCAACAGAACAGGAGATCCGGCGGGGAAGAACTGGACTCAATCTCTTTAACATGTCGTTAATGTATTCAATCAGCTAATTCGTCCGGGACATACTATATAGGGGCCAAGGAGGCTCTTTTCCATGAAGATTAATCCGAATGATCGTAGGGACGGTGGGAGGCAGTTGCTGAGGCCTTCCGTTCCAAATCGTTTCCAATGATGTTAACTAACGCAGCAATGTCGGTGTCGATTCCGTAGAACCACCAAAACAGAGCATAAACGGTCGATTCCTGGGTGGTTTCGGAAAAAATAACTGACAATCTCGAAATCATGATTGGCGAAGCGGCGGTAATCCTTAAGCAGAACTTGATCGTCGTTACAACGTTGAAGACAGCGAGGATCCGAAGGTCAGCGATTATCAGCAAATTCTTAACGTTATCTTGCGTGATGGAATCCTATAGTAGCGGATAATGTCTGCGAGTAAATAACGTGCGGAAATTTTTTCGACATGACCTTGGATGCGAAGAGAAAAATGAGCAATATGAGTAATGCTACCAGAGGAGATTTCTCTTCCATCAATAACATGAAGGGCGCGAGGGTTGGGAAGAAGAGTAGTGGGAATTTCCTTGTGGCGTACAAACGATTCATCAATGAATGTAAATCCAGAAGCCCCGGTGTCCACCAGTGAGTAGGTTTTAACAGTTTTATTCTTATCAGATACGATACATGAAACAACAAGATGGTCGTTATCCGAAACCTTCTCACCAGAGACACCAGAAACAGCAGACACAGACAAAGAAAGAGGAGGGACCTGGCCTAAGCCACCTAAGACAGGTCCTCGTGAAAACCCGACTGATCCGGGACCACAGAAATCGAACCAGGAGAACCCAAACCCAGAGCCAGGCGAAGAGGAAGAACCAAAGGAAACCCAAAAACATAACCAGAAGAAGAGAAGAAGGACGAAGCATTATTAATAGCAGCGCGCCCAGATATCACAGTCGCCGACCTCAGAAGTAGCAGCAATACGAGCAGGACGAACGATCGGACGGGCAGGACATTCAGCAGCAAAGTGCCCAGGACCTCCACAATACATGCAGAGTCCTTGGGCGGCACGGCGGGCACGTTCAGCGGGGGTAATAGGACCACGGCGTTGAGGACGGCGGGCACCAGAAAGATCCATAGGCACCGCTCCCCCTGGAGAATAAGAGGGGTGAGGAGCAGGGGCAGCAGCAGGGGAGGCCGAAGCCCGGGCAGGAGCAGAAGGAGCAAAGGGTTGGCGAGCGGCGAAGGGCGAAGTGCGGTCTCTGGCACGAGCGTCCCGGAGCCTGTTATCCAACTTCTGGAGTAAGAGGACATACTCAGAAGTGGCGGCGGGAACGTCATGATGAATCATAGCAGAACGGAGCTCACGAGAGAGCCCTTGGGTTAGTGCATGTTTCTTGGCCTCATCGTTCCACCTAACCTCAGCAGCCAAGCGTTGAAACTCGGCGAAGTAGGTGGAGAAGTCCCGACCTCCTTGAGTAAGGCGCTCGAGTTCTCGTTCAGCAGTAGCAATACGGTCTGGATCCCCAAAAGCGGTTTCCAGAATCGTAATCAAGGCTTCAATATCTTCCAAATCAATGCGTCCTCCGACGACGAGGGGCATTACCTGGGCAAGAGCACGGCCAGAAAGAAGATTAATTGCATAGGCAAGGCGGGCTTGGGCGGCAGGGAAACGATCATGATTGGCGAGCATCTTTAAGCGAAGCTGCGTGACAAAGGGGCGGAGTTCCTCCCTTTTGCCATCGAACTTAGGTGGGTCGGGCACCTTCTCGGAGCGGGGAGTCGGAGGAGGAACCACAGGAGGAACCGGAGGAGGAGCCACAGGAGGGACCGGAGGAGGAGCAACAGGAGGAACTGAAAGATCCGGAGGAGGGACGACTGGGGGAACAGGAGGGAGAGCCGCCGCTTGGGCTGATAATAAGCCATTAAGCTGGCGAACTTCCACGAGTTGACTCTCCAGGTTAGCGATTTGTTGTTCAAGATCGGGGATGACGGAGGCGGTGTTCAAGGCCGTGTCCCTCTCGAAGCGGCCCATATCCCTTTCATGCCTAATACGAGAAATATGATATCCCAGAAGGTCGAAGAGAAGGGCCTTGTCATGATCGTACTGCTCAGAGAAGGCTTGGACATTCTCGGGGGCGGCCCAGGTGTCAGGAGCCACATCACTATTAGCGATGCGTGTGGTAATAACGGGTGCGGGGGCGATAGTAAAGGAGGATCCGGAGGCCGCCATAATGGTATCTCGGGAGCCAAAAGGTAGCGTAGTCCTAGCACGGGGCCGGGATCGACCGGTCGAACAAGAATACAGGACAGGGTCATTTCGGCTCGAGCAATAACGGCGAGGCAGGAGGAGGTTCGGGTTCAGATTCAGGTTCAGGGCAGGCGGACAGAGGGCGAAGCCAAAATTATTGTATTGCTAACAGAAAAGACGTTGCCTAGAGGCAGAAACATAGGAAAGAACGAGCCCTATATATACAACTATTCGCCGTCACGACTCATACCATAGAATCCCATAGATCTCCCACATGCTTTACCACCCATACTATTCCAAACCTCCCCTATTCTATCCCGTTACTACCCCATCCTTCCTAGCGCTTACATTCCATTACCCGAGCTCCTTCCTAATCCATCATCGTACTTCCGACATCGACCGATACTATCCAACAACCCTGTTCCGAAGACGCCTTGGCGGGAGGCGGGGTACAGAAGACGGATCCGTGATACTCTCTAGGCAACGTCTTCTTTCTGTTAGCAATATAATACTTTGGCTTCGGCCCTTCTGTCCGCTTCGTTCCTAGACCTGAATCCAAACCTCAACCTGCCTCGCCTCGGGTGTCTCCTGAGCCGACCCTGTCCTGTATACTTGTCTCGACCCGATCCCGTCTGTTAGAGGCGGTGAGTTGGTCTTGAGCTGTAGCCAATTCTTGCTTGGTTTGAGTATGTAGAACCCTGCTAGCATTCCTTTCTGCCTTCCATCGGTCTCCTTCCTGTATAAGGGTTAGGAGGTGTACGTAGTGGTAGTGTTTGTCTTCGACGGTGTCAAATTCCTCAAAGATTAGAGGGATCTGATAGTTTCGATCCAGGGTTACCCCGTCCACTATGCGGACTAGGGAGGGGGTGGAGGAGCTGGGGTAGACATTGGTGAACGTGTATAGTGCGGACAACGATATAACGTAATCTCAAGGAGGCGTCAGGGATATGGTTTCGTTCTACAGGGTGCGGGGTAGTAACAGCGATACTTCCTAAGAGGCAGGGAGTATATAGAGAAGATAGGGGTGCTGCGATAGTCACTAGTTAAATAGAGACTATAATGTATTGATAAATAGATACAGAAGAAGTTGCGTGAAGAGAAACTATCATGGCTCTGCCTCCTGTACCTCGCCTCCTGCCAAGGCGTCTTCGGAACAGGGTTGTTGGATAGGATTGGTCGATGTCAGAAGTAGAATGATGGTTTAGGAAGGAGCTGAGGTAACGGAATGTAAGCACTAGAAAGGATGGGGTAGTAACAGGATAGAACTGGGGTGATTGGGAATAGTATGAGTGACACGGGAGTGTAGGAGTTTCTATGGAATTCTATGGTATGAGTCATCGGCGTGAGGGGATAGTTGTATTTATAGGGCTCGTTCTTTCCTATGTTTCTGCTTCTCTAAGCAACGTTTTCTTTCTGTTAGCAATACAATACTATGGCTTCGGCCCTTTTGTCTCCGCCTCTTCCCTAAACCTGAACCTGAACCTGAACCTGAACCTGAACCTGAACCTGAACCTGAACCTGAACCTGAACCTGAACCTGTCTCGCCTCGGGTGTCTCCTGAGTCGACTCTGTCCTGCGTCCTTGCCCTGACCCGACCCCGCTCCGTTAGAGAAACCCATGGAACTTATTCTGACTCATTCCTACCTCCTAGTGCGCAGTAATCCCAGCTCTGCCAATCCTTCCAATCTCCGACCCTAGTGTATCCATGAAAGATACCTCCAAGAGAGTGAGGTATATAAGAGAGAATAAAGGAGTGGCAATAGTCATTAGTATATAATAGAAACTATAATAGATTGGTATGTAGATACAGAAGAGGTTGCATAAAGAGAAAAGGAAAAGAAAGAAAATACAGGAGTAGGCATCGTTGCATTGCTTATATACCCATCACCCCATTGCCAAACCTGACTCATATTGTCGCATAACTCCACTATGACTGATCCCTTTGCGTAACAGAAATCTATAGAACCTATTCTGACTCATTCCCGCCTCCTAGCGCACAATAATCCCAGCCTTGCCAATCCTTCCAACTCTCCGATCCTAGTGTATCCATGAAACGCTGGTACATTGGAGTAGAAGGCCATTGGGTGTAGTATTCCTTCACTGTCGCATTGGAACATAATAGCGATGGAGACATAGTCAGAGGTGTCCGTTTCTACTACAATTTCTCAGTCAGGTCGAAGTGTCGCAATATTTGGTCGGTGGTAAATGCAATTTTCAAATCATTAAAGGCCTTTTCCGTTTTGTCCGGCTATTTAAATACCACTCCTGTTTTAGTTAGGGCGGTAAGTAGAGACACCACTCTTGAGTAGGCATAAATAAAGCGTCGATAAAAATTGGCAAAGCCCCAAAATTCCTGCATATCTTTCAGACAGGTTGGTGTGTCCCAATTTCTAATAGTCACGACTTTTGATTCATTCATCTTAATTCCTTCTGGTGTAAGTACAAAGCTGAGGTACATAGTCTCCTTAACATGCCATTCAGATTTCTCTGGTTTGAGTTGAACATTATTCTGATACAGGATGCGTAGGAGCTTATCAACATGAGTTTTATGTTCCTCGAGGGTGGCAGAATATATAAAAAGATCGTCAAGGTAGGCTGTGGCGAAATGGTCAAGGTGACGTCGGAGCATATCATTAACCCAATGTTGAAAAGTTGCTGGTGCATTGGTAATACCAAAGAGAATAACCATGTATTCAAAGTGTCCGTAACGAGTCCTAAACGCTGTCTTTCACTCGTCTCCTTCCCTAATGCTCAATTGATGATAACCGTTGCGTAAGTCCAGCTTAGTGAAATACTGGGCTGCGGAGATACCCATAAATGTTTCTAGGGTGAGTGGAAGAGGGTGGCGGTTCTTCACTATTACTCCATTTAATTTCCGATAGTCTACAAACAAGCAAATAGAGCCATCAGTATTCTTCACAAACAATACTGAAGAGCCCGCGGGGGATGTACTATGTCGAATTCATCCATTAGAGAGGTATTCCGCTAGATAGTCCCAGAGGGCTTGCAATTCCAACTGAGTCATTTCATACATTAGTTCAAATGACATGGTTTTTCTGTCTTGAATATCAATCAATAAATCATATTCCGATTGATGGGGGGAGTAGCTTAGGCGCTTCAGGTTCATTGAGAAGGTGGAGATACTTGTAGTGTTCTATGGGTACTAGGGCTTGAGAGTCCTTTGGTGTTTGTGCCAGGAGGTCCACAAAAGTCTTGAGGGTGGTGGAGTATAGTTGCATTCCTTTCCTTTCCTTATGAATCAGTCGATGGAAGTCATAGGATTCAATAACTGAATTATTGGTAACGGGCATAGCCAGAGGTTTGATGGAAATTCCTTTGGCAACAACTTGGCTTGATTAACCAAGCAATGTTTGATACAAATAGGAAAGTCAAAGTGTATTTCGTTGTCAGCAGGAAGAATAGTTGTTGCATGTATGCTCATCCAGGAAAGGCCCATAACAATAAGATTGTGTCTAAGTTGAGTTACAAAAAATGAGGCATCCTCTTTATGGCCATTGGTGTTAAGGCTAAGAATGATCCTATGGGTAATCTTTCTTGACTCAATAGGTCTGCCGTCTATTACATCTATATCACGACGTGGAGTGTGCTTGGTGACGTTGCGAGAAGAAGGATCAGTCAGGGTTTTCCATGGTGGTCTATGAGTCTCTGTGGCAGGGTTTCTATGAGTCAACGCCGTGCATGTATTATTAATAGAAGATTTTCCTTGGGCTTCCACGGGTTTCTATGGGATGAGTCAGCGAGGGAATTCTGGGGCTATATATAGGGAGCTCTCTCCCTCGCTTGTAGGATTTCTCTTTCTTCCCTTTCTTCTTCACGCAACTTCCTTGTCCTTCTAGTCAATCTATACTTTAGGAACCTTTAGTCTCGCTTCGCCTCGTCCTTAGTTCCAGACAGTAGAACGTGTCTTCTACTGGTACCCTCGTCTCTATACGTGTTCGTCAGACATTTCCTGTGAATTCTCTGTTCTGTCCACCTTCTGCCATAGCCCTGTGTATCGTCCCCGCCCTGCCTCGGTTGTGTACCTTAGCTAGTTTAGTGATTCTCACAGTTTAGCTCCGTGATAATCTATATGGCGAGGAACTTGTAGGGGAATTGTAGTGAGGTTGTGGTGGCATACGAAGTTTTGGTCTATAAAAGCATATTCTGAGGTGCCAGTTTCAATGAGGGCATGTGATGGGATAAAAGAATCTTTATTTTGACAAATTGAACACGTTACAACTAGTTGATTCCCATCCATATTCTTCTCTGAAACTGAAAACTCAGAAAGCAAAAGTTTAAACCAATCCTTAAACCGTTCCTGGAATGAGCCACTCAGTCCAGGAAAAAATCTTTTAACGCCTCATCGCCGGAGGCTTCTTCATTTTCTTCATTTTTAACATCAACCCTGGCTCCCCTCATTTTGATGGTGGGGTTTCTGGAAGCCGGCGCCTGTTGGCATTCCCTCATCAGATGTCCTTCTTGTCCACAGTAAAAACATTTATTCTCCACCCAGCGGTCCTCTCTTTCCTGAGAGTCCGGACGGCCACGACCAGACGACAAGTTCATAAGGGCCACTCCTCCAGGCATATGGGACGGGTGAGCGATGGCAGGTAGGTTGGGGCGAGCAGAAGCTTAGTAGCGAGGAGCGGGCGAGATAAGAGCCTGGTAGCGTGGGACGGAAGCAGCAAAGGCCTGGTGACGGGGGGCCAGTGAAGCAGGAGCAATGTAACGAGGTAGAGGGTAGGCGGGGGTGGCAGGAGTCTGGTGGCAAGTTCATGAACAGTAGTGGGGGTCTCTTTATTGACCATGAGCTTGGTGAGTTCCTTGCTCATACCTTCTATAAGGGCCTCCATATTGGGCATCTCTCCCAATCCAACCTCAGCAGCATAACGTGAGAATTCGGCAAAATATTCCGAGCAGAGGCGGTTGAGTTGTCTAATTCTCCTGATGGCGCTACGGGCGGTACCTACCTGGTCTGGGTCCCCAAAGGCTGTATTCAAGATTTCAAAAAACCTCTCTATGGACGGGAGGTTAATTCCAGTGGTGGTAATATACGGCATAAATTGGTCGGCGGCAAGGTCTCACAGGCGAGAGATGGTATAGGTCAATAGATTCTAGGGGGTGGCATCAGCAAACTCAACTTGTGACTGGAGTCTCCAGAAAGTCTTCCGAGTCAACTGAGAGTCTCTTGAGACTCCTGGATATTTTCTGAATCTCTTGAGGTTCAAGAGACATCAAAAGACAAATGAAGTCTTGCTGATAGGGGTACTGATCGGCATTGCCCAAGAGCTTGAGTTTCAACATGTTCTAAACCTGGGGAAGTCTCTTTCGGTTTCCACGGTATTTCTCCGGGTTCGGTAACTTCTCTGATCTTTTAGCCCTGGGTTCCTGGGTGACAGTAAAGCCTTCCAGTAGGCAGTTGCGGCGACGTGGAGGGGGCTGGAGAATGGCTTTGACGGCTGGTGGTGGAGGCAGGAGTGAGAGTGCGGCCTGAGCGGCTAACGCTGCTTGAGCTGCTTGGTTTGCTTGGTTTGCTGTATTAACCTGGACTTGAAGGGTAGTCACCTGTGCTTCCAAAGCAGAGATCGGTCTTTCCAAATCCTGGGTTTCTGTCCCGGCGTCTTGGCATCAGTCCCAACGGTTCGGTGGACATGGCGCTATTGCGATGGATGGAGTTATGTTAAGCAAGGATTGAGTGGGATGGCATGAGGTTGTCGTCATTAGGTTCTATGAGGGCCAGTTGCAGGAAGGATTAGTAATGGGAAGTGGCGAGATGGTGGAGAGGAATACGAGGTGTGGTAGCGAAGGATTTCCATGAGGTTCCATGAGCTAATGTGTGAGCCATATTGGACTGTTGGGGGAGAAGTGTTAAATAGCGGAGATAGATTTTTTCCTTAGTTCTTTCTTTCTTTTCTCTCTGTCTCGTCTTCCTGTTATCTCGGTACATAGGAATATACTCTTATTCTCAAGCTATAGTTACTCGCACCCAAGACCATTCCCTCTTTAAGAGGAAATCTATAGCATTTTTGATCGTTCTCATTGAGGTCCATTTGGTTCTCACTCTCCCTGTCCTGCGCCCTTTTGCCTCTGCCCTTGCTTTTGCCTTTACTTTTGCCTTTGCTTGTGCCTGTGCTTGTGCCTACCCGATGTTGTTCTTGTCTTCGTTAGTGTCCTCGTTGCGCTGGCTGTGCTCCTCGAGTCCTTCTGCGTCATTATTGTCATCCTCTAATTTGTATCGGGTCACTCCGTCACAGTTTCCCTTCCTAGTTCTGTGATCCTCTTGGTCCATTCTTCTTTGGATTCATCTGAATCCTCCTTGTACTGTAGGAGGCCTTGTTGACACTTCTTAATTATGTGGTAAATTCTCACATTATCGGGATGGCTTCCATCGGGGGGGTAAGGGTTTGTTGTAAAGCAGGCTTCTAGTTCGGTGGCGAGCCCTTCTTGGTCGAAGGGTTCAGTTTCCATAGGGTCGGTAGACATGGTTAAGTTTCTTTAGTATCTGGCTTGTATCATGGCGTACTACGGAGTTCGCGGAGAAGGATGATATTGGAAAATAGGTTTTCAGTTATAAGGTTTCTTTTGGGTTCTGGGAGTTTCTATGGGTTTCCATTACACGATGTTATGAGTCATGATTGTACAAGGATTAGGAGGGGTATATATGCGTTGCTACGGACCTTCCCTTTGTTCTTTTCTTTCTCTTTCTTTCCTTACGTGTTCTTTCTGTTCCCAACCCTACGGTTTAGTTACGCTTTGTCTCTTGTGTCTTTAGTTCTGAATATATTACGTCATAACTATAGTCTTTACCAAGGCCCCTTGGGCCCTTCATAGTATTTCGCCTCGTCCTCATTCATAGTCTCATCTTCGTCTTCGTCTCGCCTCGCTTCGTCCCGACCCTAGCCTATGACCATAGTACGTGTCATTTATTGGAATCTCCACCTACATAACTTTGTTCGAGAGGCCATCTGGACTATGTGCTCGACAACGTTGCTCCTCGGTTAGGTTCCCGAGTCCCCGCTCCTAGTTCTCGTTCCTGTCTCTGCCTGGGTTGTGTACCTCGGCTCTCTTGTTTTTTGTCTCCGTGTTTCTTCGTAACACTAAGAACACGTCCCCTCTGCCGATCTACACAACACCCCCGCCTTGCTTCGCTCCGGTCGCCATCATGACCGATCTCAGCTGGAATGTCTCTATGGGGGATATGCCCAACTCTGTCTACTTCTCCCCCAGCCCCCTCGACTGCTATTTCCCTAAACGGAAGGGATAATGCCACCTCGCTCTTGTCCCTCAGGCTTATTGGTTCGACCTTGGCTGTCGCCTTACCTCGGACCCCCACGTCCACCGCCTCCGCCAGTACGTTCGCTTCCATGGTCTTAAACGCGTCGACGCCCACTGGGCTAAGACTACTCTTACTCAACCTGTTCCGGGTAAGCTCTATATCGGAGCCCCCACCACCGACGACTCCTGTTCCGCCCACGACTCTGAAGCCATTATTCGTGGGCTTCGAGATCCCGCCTTTGCCTACTACACCATCAGCCGCCCCCTGGAAAACTCCGCCCCACCCGCACCACGTACCCTGCCCGAGAGGCTCTCCAGTTTCTTGGAAACCTTTGGCCCTGTCGAGGATGACTTCGGCTATCAACTGACCGATGCCCACCACCTGATCCGAGAAGCCTTGGCCGCCCTGACTGCCCCCACCGATGTCCCCGCCCATACCCCCGAAGAATTGGCCATGTGCACGGACCATGACAAGGTTATTGAAAACCTCAATTCCGAACTTGACGCCGCCGAGGAAAAGGCTACTGACCTCTGGCAACGCATGTGCGAGGCCAACGAAGTTTCCGCCGAGGTC
Source organism: Morchella sp. 2018-W45 (assembly GCA_024713785.1). Classification (NCBI taxonomy): domain Eukaryota; kingdom Fungi; phylum Ascomycota; class Pezizomycetes; order Pezizales; family Morchellaceae; genus Morchella; species Morchella sp. 2018-W45. The sequence continues at coordinate 1,287,115 of JAMGYZ010000017.1, forward strand.
GTAGAAAGCTTCAACCAAGAAGTGGCCTCCCTCACGGCTGAGAAGGAGGAGTTCCGTTACCACCTGGCCCTACACCAGGAAGCTCTAGCCGACGCCAATGCCACCATTGCCGACCTTCACCGCCACCTTCTTCTTGCCGCCCTCAATGCTACCAGGAACCAAGCCTGCCCTGTCGCCCAGATCCCAAAACTCCGCTACCTTGCCCCCCGATCCCAGAACTCCCGCACCTTCAACAACTGGAGGAACGTACCAGTTGAACAGGTTACTCCCAAGCCGGCGTTAAAAGGTCAACCCCTTTGGTAGAAACTGGCACACCAAAGGGGCTAGTCCCGCCACCCATTTTTGTTCTCTCCGCCGTCGCCGTTTCCGAAGACAGGATGTCTGAGGAATCACTTGTTGTTCCCTGCTCCGTCACCCAAGATTCTGCCGTCCCCATTGCCACCCACGCCCTGATAGATACAAGTGCATCGGGCTATGCTTTCGTTGACCAAGGATTTGTCCAACAACACGACCTTACTCTGGTTCCCCTGAAGAAGTCACGCTTGCTCGAGGTAATCGACGGTGGGCTGGTAGAATCAGGGATGATTACGCATCTGGTTAAACTTACACTGGATATCAATGGCCACCAAGAGCTTGCTCCGTTCTTTGTTACCAAGCTGGGGCACTACTTAATAGTTATGGGTATTCCTTTGATGCGGCGCCACGATTTGGCTATCCGACCGAAGACGAATAAGATCATCTTCGACTGGGATTTCTGTTTTCAGAACTGCTCTCGTATCACGGCGTACCACGGACTTCGCGGAGGGGGAGGATATTTGGGAATGGGTTTTTCGGTTGCGAGGTTTTCTTTTGGGCTCTTGGAGTTTCTATGGGTTTCCGTTACACGATGTTATGAGTCATGACTGTACAGGGATTAGGAGGGGTATATATACGTTGCTACGGATCTTTTCTTTGTTCTTTTCTCTCTCTTTCTTTCCTTACGTGTTCTTCCTGTTGTCAACCCTACGGTTTAGGCTTGTTTCGCCTTGTCTCTTTAATTCTGAATATATTACGTCATAACCATAGTCTTCGCTAAGACCCTCTTGGGTCTTCCATAGTATCTCGTCTCGTCTTCGTCTATAGCCTCGTCCTTGTCTTCGCCTCGTCTCGTTTTCGTCCTCGTCTCGTCTCGCTTCGCTGCCTCCACAGTCTATGACCGTAGTACGTATTGTCTACTGGTATCTCCGCATCCACGTCTATCACGGCGTGGAACGAACCGGGCGTGTTGCGGGAAGAGGGGTTAGTCAGGGATGCTATTAGGAATCTGGAAGTTTCGATGACAGGGGATCAGTTCGGAGATAGGGGTTAGGGAATAGGAGATACGGCGGAATTAGGAGTTACGGGGCTATGGGGGATTCTATAGGGTTCTAGGCGGGGTTGGGTGGATGAGTCATTGCATAAGTATGGGGTGTATATATACGGGTTCGGTTTTTTGTAGATAGTTTCTTTCTTTCTTTCTTCTTCACGCAACCTTCCTATCTCTAGGAGCTTGTAGTCTTCTCGGAATATATATTTCTACGCACTACGATAACCTCATCCTTCGGGTTCTCTCTCTGCTTGCTACTACCATAGTTACTGTCTCGATTACGTCATCGCCCTAGTTCCCCTGTGTCGCCTCGGTTGTAGACCTTGGCCCTTCGTCTCGACCCCTCGTTTCGCTACCATGATACTAAGGTTGCGTCTTCAACACCAACCTCTACAACCCAATCCCTGAACGCATACTTCACTACGAACACCATGTCCACAGAACCAATGGAAACAGAACACTTCGATTTTGAAGACCTCTTTCAGAAGCTAGAGGGGTTCTTTCGAGTTAACTCAGTAACCCCCACAGTCACTGATACCAATGCCGAACACGTAGCAATTTATGAATTGATTAAGAAATGCCAACAGGGCCTGCTACGGTACAAGGAAGATCTGGCGCAAGAAGAGGAGGATGCAGATGAGGCCAAGGAAGTATGGACGAAAAGAATAACCGAATTAGGGGTAGAAAACCAGGAGTTGGAGAGACAAGTTGCGACCCTGAAGGGGCAAGCAATAAGTTTACAAAATCAGGTCACCACTGCCAACAATGCTGCTCGGGAAGCGGAGGCTGCCCTAGCTACCCACCTCGCACATCCACCCCAACCCCCAGCAGCAGATCCTATCGCCCTGCCCCCTCTCGCACCTCGACGCCGCAACCGCCTTCTAGAAGGCCTTACAGTAACTGCCGAACCAAGGACCGAAAGGTCAGAGAAGCTCCCGGACCCGGAGAAATACCGAGGCAACCGGAAAGGGCTTCCTCAATTTAAAAATATGTTGCAACTTAAGCTCTTGGGCAATGCCGATAGGTACCCCACTCTGCAAAATCAACTGACATACGCCATTTCTCGCCTGGAAGGCCCCGCCGCCGACCAGTTTATGCCATACATTACCCCCACCGGAATTAACCTCCCATCCATGGAGAGGTTCTTTGAAATTCTAAATACAGCCTTCGGAGACCCCGACCAGATAGGGACCGCTCGCCGCGCCCTGAGGAGAATTAGACAACTCAATCGCCCCTTCTCGGAATACTTTGCCGAGTTTCAACGATACGCCGCGGAGGCAGGAATGGGAGAAGCTGCCAATGTGGAGGCCCTTATGGAAGGCCTGAGCGAGGAACTGACCAAGCTCATGGTCCACGAGGAAACCCCCGCCACCATTAGCGAACTTGCGACTATTCTCCAACGACTAGACAACAAGCAGCAGATGATCACTGCTCGCTACCGCCCCTTCACCCCCCACTGCTCGCCCTCGCCCGCTATGTTGCCCCTGTGTCACCCGGACCCCGCTGAGCCCCAGCCCGGCACCCCGGCATCGCTGCCACTCGCTGAAGCCCCGCTCGCTCCCTCGCCACCCCCCCATCCGTCTGCATCCCACCTGCATGGACTTGTCAACTGGTCGTGCCCGCCCGGACCCTCAGGAGAGAGAGGCCCGCCGCGTAGAGAATAGATGTTTTTATTGTGGACAGGGAGGACACCTTGTCAGGGATTGCCCGCAAGCGCCGGCCTCCAGGAACCCAGCCTCAAGAATGAGAGGAGCTAGGGTGGATATTAGAGAAGAAGAAAAAGAAGAAGCCTCCGGCGATGAGGCGTTAAAAGATTTTTCCCTGGACTGAGTGGCTCACTCCAGGGACGGTTAAAGGACTTTTCTAGGATTTCGGTTTCTGGGTTTTCGGTTTCGGAGAAGGATATGGATGGGAATCAACTAGTCGTAACTTGTTCAATTTCTCAAAATAAAGATATTTTTATTCCATCATATGCCCTCATTGATACTGGCGCCTCAGGATACGCGTTCATAGATAAGGACTTCGTATGCCACCACAATTTAAAACAAACCCCACTCATCCTCCCTCGACACATAGATGTAATAGACGGCAGACCTATCGAATCGGGAAAGGTTACCCATAAGGTTATCCTCAGTCTAGATATAAATGGGCATCGAGAAGAAGCCCCCTTTTTTGTCACCCAATTAGGACATTACCCGATTGTGATGGGCCTTCCCTGGATGCGACGACATGCGACTGTTATTTTCCCCGCAGTCAACGAAATTCATTTTGACTCTCCCGACTGCATACAATATTGTTCCCCCAACCACACCAAGGTGATCGCTAAGGGTATCCCTATCGACCCCCCGACCAAGTCAATAACCAATATTTCAGTTATCACCTCCTATGCATTTCATAGACTTGTTAATAAAAACCGAAAAGGAATGAGATTGTATTCTACTACTCTCAAGGCTCTCGATGATCTATTGGCTCAAACACCCAAAGACCCTCGAATACTCGTCCCCGTCGAGCATCATCAGTATCTACACTTGCTTAGCGAGCCGGATGCAGCGAAACTTCCGCCCCATCGAACCGAATATGATTTACCCATCAACATACAGGAAGGAAAGACCGTACCTTTCGGACCCATGTATGGGATGACCCGGTTAGAACTTCAAGCACTTAGGGATTATTTAGCGGAATACCTAGCCAGTGGACGGATTCGACACAGCACCTCCCCCGCAGGTTCCCCGGTACTATTCGTTAAAAAGGCTGATGGCTCCCTTCGACTTTGTGTGGACTATAGGAAGTTAAACGCGGTGACGGTTAAGAATCGACATCCCCTACCACTAACACCGGAAACCTTTATGGGCATCTCCTCAGCCAAATATTTCACCAAGTTAGATCTTCGCAATGGTTACCATCAGCTGAGAATTAGGGAAGGGGACGAATGGAAGACAGCATTTCGCACTCGTTACGGGCATTTTGAATATACCGTTATGCCTTTTGGACTTACCAATGCTCCTGCTGCCTTCCAACATTGGGTCAACGATATGCTTCGCCCGTACCTAGATCACTTCGCTACCGCTTATCTTGATGATATCCTCATCTACTCGGAAACACTGGAGGAACACAAGAAACATGTGGATAAGGTTCTTCGAATACTCAACGAGAATCAAGTTTATCTTAAGCCGGAAAAGTGTGAATGGCACGTAAAGGAAACCATGTACCTCGGATTTGTACTTACACCCGAAGGAATTAAGATGGATGAATCGAAGGTCGCTACGATTAGGAATTGGGAAACCCCGACCTGTTTGAAGGATGTACAGGAATTCCTGGGATTTGCGAATTTTTACCGACGATTTATTTACGCATACTCAAGGGTAGTATCCCCACTGACGGCCTTAACAAAGACGGGGGTAGTATTCAAATGGACAGATAAGACGGAAAAAGCCTTTCAGGACCTCAAAATTGCATTTACTACGGCCCCAATTCTTAGGCACTTTGACCCAGATAGGGAAATCATTGTGGAGACAGATGCATCGGATTACGTCTCAGCTGCTATTATGTCACAAAGAGATGATGAAGGAATTCTACACCCAATTGCCTTCTTTTCTAAGAAACATACTCCCGCTGAATGTAACTACGAAATATACGACAAGGAGCTCCTGGCAATTATCCGGGGATTTGAAGAATGGCGTTATTTTTTGGAAACAGCTTCTTACCCTATCAAGGTCCTAACAGACCATAGGAACCTTGAATATTTTATGTCAACAAAATTGTTAAATCGTCGGCAAACTCGTTGGTCGGAATTCTTATCTCGCTTTGATTTTGTTATTCAATTTCGCCCAGGTAAACAAGGAGGGAAACCGGATGCACTTACCAGGCGATCAGGGGATCTTCCTAAAGAGGGGGATGAGCATCTTGCGTATCAATACCGGACGGTGTTAAAGAGGGAAAATTTGGATAATAAGCTAAGTTTGTTGGCGGGTTCTTTGGCAAATGAACCCGCTGAAGGAACGCCCACTGTCCAAGAATTATTTTTAAAAGCTTACCAAGAGGATAGTTTTCCAGATAAAGTACTCACAATGCTGAAGGATGGCACGAAACAATCGAAACAAATCTCTCTCGCCGAATGCGCGGAGAACGAAGACGGACTCCTCCTCTATCGACGCAAGCTTTTCGTACCAGAATCCGAAGAATTACAGCTCAGACTTCTCCAAGAATATCATGACAAACCATCAGCAGGACATCCGGGTAGAGCAAAAACTCTTGAATTACTGAGTCGAGAGTACTATTGGCCGAATATGCGGAAATATACGGACCGATATGTTATGAACTGCCATACTTGCCGTCGAAGTAAAGCGAATCGCAATGCCCCTCAAGGAGTTCTTCGCCCTCTCTCAGTTCCTAAAGCACCATGGACGGATGTGTCAATGGACTTCGTTACGGGATTACCACTTAGCAATAATTATAATGCTATCCTCGTTGTTGTTGACCGCCTTACAAAAATGAGACATTTTATTCCATGTACCGAAGAATCAGGAGCTAGGGACGTCGCTCGAATGTATCTGGAGAACGTCTGGAAACTACACGGACTTCCGGAAAAGATAGTTTCAGACCGAGGGACCCAATTTACTTCAGATTTTTGGAAATCATTATGCGAACGTCTTGAAATTTCCCCTCGCTATTCCACGGCGTTCCATCCTCAGACAGATGGCCAAACCGAAAGAATTAATGCCATCATGGAACAATATCTTCGCAGTTATGTGGATTATCAACAGGATAATTGGGCCACCTATTTACCTATGGCAGAGTTTGCTACCAATAACCACGTTTCGGAATCGACTAAACTCTCTCCCTTTGAAGCAAATTATGGACGCCATCCTCGAATGAATTTTGGTCCTTTACGGCACGGTACTACGACTAATGAGGATCAAGCAAATACTATGGCAAGAGATATGTCAGAAGTATTTGACTTTCTTCGAGCAGAAATGTTTAGGGCCCAACGGATACAGGAAGAATCGGCTAATGCGAATCGGACTCCGGCACCACGTTATGCCATTGGGGATAAAGTATGGCTATCCACTCGGAATTTGTTGACCAAGCGGCCATCGAAGAAGTTAGATTGGAAACAAGTTGGACCCTACCCGATCTCGCGTATTGTTAGTCCTTATGCCTACGAATTGATGCTACCATCCTCGATGAAAATCCATCCGGTATTTCATGTTTCGTTACTCTCGCCCGCCGCTCACGATCCCGTACCAGGACAACGACAATTACCCCCACCGCCCGTGGAGATCGAAGGAGAACAGGAATGGGAGGTCGATGTTATTTTGGATTCACGAAAACGACGCGGAAGAGTAGAGTATCTGGTTCGTTATACGGGGTACGATGAACCATCATGGCAACCTTATGGCGACCTAGATAACTCCCCCGAGTTACTTAAAGACTTCCATGAACGATACCCGCAAAAGCCTAAGAGGACTTAGGCCTCAGAGGGGGACCTAATATCTATCACGGCGTGGAACGAACCGGGCGTGTTGCGGGAAGAGGGGTTAGTCAGGGATGCTATTAGGAATCTGGAAGTTTCGATGATAGGGGATTAGTTCGGAGATAGGGGTTAGGGAATAGGAGATACGGCGGAATTAGGAGTTACGGGGCTATGGGGGATTCTATAGGGTTCTAGGCGGGGTTGGGTGGATGAGTCATTGCATGAGTATGGGGTGTATATATACGGGTTCGGTTTTCGCTTGTAGATAGTTTCTTTCTTTCTTCTTCACGCAACCTTCCTATCTCTAGGAGCTTGTAGTCTTCTCGGAATATATATTTCTACGAACTACGATAACCTCATCCTTCGGGTTCTTTCTCTGCTTCGTTACTACCATAGTTACTGTCTCGATTACGTCATCGCCCTAGTTCCCCTGTGTCGCCTCGGTTGTAGACCTTGGCCCTTCGTCTCGACCCCTCGTTTCGCTACCGTGATAACGTCTTTGTCAGAGAGGCCATCTGGACCCTCTGCCCCACAACTCTGCTCCTCGGTTAGACTCTTGTGTCGCCGACTCCCGTCTTCGTCCTCGCTCCTGCCTCGGTTGTGTACCTCGGCTCTCTTGCCCGTTGTCTCCGTGTTGCTCCGTAACACTAAGAACACGTCTCCTCCACCGACCTACACAACGCCCCCGTCTTACCTCGTCCCGGTCATAATGACCGACCTTAGTTGGGATGTCCCCATGGAGGACCTCTCCCACCCCGTCTTTTTCTCCCCCGGTCCCCTCGAGTGCTTCTTCCCTGAGCGGAAGGGGTACTGCCATCTTGCTCTCGTCCCCCAGGCTTTTTGGTTCGACCTTGGCAGTCGCCTTGGCTCGGACCCCTACGTTTATCATCTCCGGAAGTACGCCCTCGCCCACGGTCTCAAGCGCGCCGACGCCCACTGGGCTAAGGCCACCCTTACCGTTACTACCCCGGGTAAGCTCCATGTTGGAGCACCCACCATTGACGACTCCTGCCCCGCCCATGACTCCGAAGCCATCATTCGTGGTCTCAGAGACCCCACCATCGCTCACTGCACCATCGGCCGACCCCTGGAACCCCCCGCCTCCCGCACGCTGACCGAGAGACTCTCCGAGTTCTTGGAAAATTTTGGCCCCGTTGAGGAAGACTTCGGGTATGAACTCACCGAGGCTCATGCCCTGATCGCCGAAGCTCTGGCCGCTCTGTCCACACCCACCGACGCCCCCGCCCACGAAGGAACTGCCGTGTGTACGGCCCATGACGAAGTTATCGAGAACCTCGAGTCTGAACTCGACGCGGCCGAGGACAAGGCTGCTGATCTGTGGCAACGCATGTGCGAAGCCAACGAAGTTTCTGTCGAGGCCGTAGAAAGCCTCAACCAAGAAGTTACCTCCCTCGTTGCTGAGAAGGAGGAGCTTTACTACCGCCTGGCCCTGCACCAGGAAGCTCTTGCCGAGGCCGATGTTACCATTGCTGACCTTCGCCGCCGCCTTCCCCTCGCCGCCCCCAATGCTACCCGGACCCCGAAGCCTCGTTATCTTGCCCCCCGCTCCCAGGATTCCCGCACCTCCGACAACTGGCGTAAGACACCAGTTGAACAAGTGACCCCTAAGCCGGCGTTAAAAGGTCAGCCCCTTTGGTAGAAATTGGCACACCAAAGGGGCTAGTCCCGCCATCTATTTTTGTTCTCTCTGCCGCCGCCGTTTCTGAAGACAGGATGTCTGAAGAATCACTCGTTGTCGCCTGCTCCGTTGCCCCAGACTCCGCCACTCCCATCGCTACCCACGCTCTGATAGACACAGGTGCCTCGGGCTATGCTTTTGTCGATCAAGGATTTGTCCTACAACACAGTCTGGTTCCGGTTCCCCTGAAGAAGTCACGTTTGCTCGAGGTAATCGACGGTAGACTGGTAGAATCAGGGAAGATTACGCATATGGTGAAACTTTCTCTGGATATCAATGGCCACCAAGAACTCGCTCCGTTCTTCGTTACTAAGCTCGGACACTACCCAATAGTAATGGGTATTCCTTGGATGCGACATCACGACTTGGCCATCAGACCGAAGACGAATAAGATCATCTTCGACTCTGATTTCTGTACCCAGAATTGCTCCCGATCCCGCGCCCCAGTCACTGCTAAAGGTATTTCCGTTTCGTTCCCCGATGCCCCGGTTTCATGGATGTACTAGGGTTTGAGGGATGGAAGGATTGGCAGGGCTGGGATTACTGCGCGCTCGGAGGTGTGGGTGTGTCAGAATAGTTCTATGGGTTTCTGTTACGCGAGAGTATGAGTCATGGGTGGAGTTACGCGGAGTTATGAGCCAGACTTGGCGACGAAGTGCGGGGTATATAATGGAGGCAACAGAGCCTACTTCTGTATTTTCCTTCTTTCCTCTTTTCTCTTTACGCAACGTCTTCTGTACCTATCTAGCAATATATTATAGTCTCTATTTCCATTAGTGACTATCGCCGTCTTTATCTTTCTTTGTTATACATACTTTCCCCCCTTGGGAAGTATCGCTGTTACTACCTCGCACCCTGCGGAACGAAGTTACTACTCTGACGCCCCCTTGAGATTACGTTGTGTAGTCATCCGCACCGTGCACCTTCATCAATGTCTGCCTCAGCTCCCCCACCTCCTCCACCACCTTGCGTAATGGAAGGAGTTACTCTGGACGGAGACTATCAGATCCCTCAAACCTTTAAAGAGTTTGACGCCGTCGAAGATAAACACTATCACTATATACACCTCCTCACCCTGGTAAGGGAAGGAGATCGATGGAAGGCCGAAAGGGACGCAAGCAGAGCCCTACATGCCCAAACTAGACACAAATTAACCACAGCCCGGAGTCAACTCGACGCCGCCAATAACCACACCGACGCGCTAGAAGCCAGGGTCCAGGCCTTGGGATTTCAACTCGCTGCGGCCCGTGCACCACCACCACTACCACCATCATCACCACTACCACCACCGATAGTCCCTCCCCCATCCGGCGGAATCCCACCCACTACCTTCCGCTCCGAAAAGTTCCCAGACCCCCCAAAGTTTAATGGGATCCGGAAGGAGCTACCGGGGTTCCTGAACCTCCTTCGTACCAAGCTCAGGGTTAACCACGATAGGTTCCTGAACGAGGAGGCCAAGGTGTTCTATACAGTCAGTCGATTGGAAGGGAAGGCCCTGGACCAAGTCATTCCCATGGCTACCGGGGACGCTGCCCCATTTACCTCTGTAACTGCCTTTGTTGCATTTCTGGAAGCCTCCTTCGGGGACCCCGACCCTCGAGGAACGGCAAGGAGGGAACTTCAAAGCCTCCGCCAGGGCAAGGGAGACTTTGCCACCTACCTTACACAATTTCTACGCGTTATGGGCCAACTCGATTATAACGAGGAAGCCAAGAAGGACGCCCTGGAGACTGGACTATCCGATGACCTAAAAGATGCGATGATTTATCAGGACACCACCACAGAAGGCTTTGATGCCTATGTCAGAAGGCTGATGCAGATGGACAATAGGATTAGGGCTAGGAAGGATGCCCACAGAAATAATAGAAACCCAATGGGACAATTCGCCTCCCAACCTACTCCCCCGCACCCATCACACACACCAGGAGGCCTCGCCCCCATGGATCTCTCAGCCCTTCAAGTACGACCAACCATTCACCCCCCACCAGAGGGAAGATATACGTTTGCTCATGGCCGTCGACAAACTACCGCCGCCGAAAAGAAATGGAGGATGGAGAATGGCCGCTGCGCCTACTGTGCCGCCCCCGACCATGTTTTCGCCAACTGTCCCCAAGGCAACCGCCCCCGTGGGCCCCCTCCGGCTATGAGGGGCGCTGCCCTGACTACTCCCCCCGCTGCCCAGATTGAGGCCCCTATTTCGACTTCTTCTTCTTCTCCTACGGATGTTGTTCTTTCTTCTGGTAACTCGGGTTTTCAGTAGTCCCTGGTCAGTATTTTGGCCCTTACCAGGGACCTTCAAAGGATTTTTCTTTATCTGCGTTTTCTATTTCTGAGTTTTCGGTTTCGGCTATGGCAGAGGAGGAATTAAATGGAGATCACTTAGTGGTAGCTTGTAATATTGCTCACAATAAGAACTCTATTCCCTCCCATGCTATGGTTGATACTGGAGCCTCGGGATTCGCATTTATCGATGAGACCTTTGCGCGCCATCACCAATTACCTATGTTTCCCCTAAAATCTCCCCGTATGCTTGAGGTTATCGATGGAAGGCCTATAGCCTCCGGACAAATTACCTCAATATGCCGAGTTCCTTTGACTATCGGATCTCACCAGGAACAAATCCCCCTCTTCGTTACCAAGCTAGGTCAATATCCCCTTGTCCTTGGTATTCCTTGGTTACAACATCATGACGCCACTCTCAAATTCAAAGATAACACTGTGGGTTTCGACTCGGAGTTCTGCAAAAAGAATTGTAACTCCACAACTACAACGGCTATTGTCCCCGGTATTAAACCTCCGGTCTATATGATAGGCCCCGTTCCTTTTAGTTGCCTTGCACGTTGCAAACAATTACAGGTCTGCAGTATAACCCTCTATGAGATCGACAAGGCCCTTTACGATACCCCGAAGGACGGATGGAAGCAAAGAATCCCAGTGCAGTACCATCATCGGCTAAATATGTTCGACGAAGCCAAGGCCCAAGATTTACCACCACGCCGCCCCTACGACCACAAGATCCCCCTGAAAGAGGGAAAAGAACCACCCTTTCGCCCCCTCTATGGTATGTCCAGGGATGAATTGCTCGCACTAAGGGACTACATTCAGGAGAACCTTTCCAAGGGGTTCATTCGGGCAAGCTCATCTCCAGCAGGAGCTCTGGTACTCTTTGTTAAGAAGGCCGACGGATCACTTCGCTTGTGTGTAGACTATCGAGGGTTAAACGAATTGACGGTAAAAAATCGCTACCCTCTACCTCTTATTCGGGAAACCCTGGACCGCCTATCGAAGGCTAAATGGTATACCAAGTTAGATCTGAGACAAGGGTACAATCAGATTCGTATGGCTGAGGGCGAGGAATGGAAGACGGCCTTTAGAACCCGCTATGGTCATTTCGAATATACCGTTATGCCGTTTGGTCTTACGAACGCCCCTGCCACCTTTCAGCACTTTATTAACGATTGTCTTCGAGAGCACTTGGACCAATTCTGCACTGCATATTTGGACGATATTCTTATATATAGCGACTCTCTCGAAGAACACGAACAACACGTCGAGAAAATATTAGGAGTATTACAAAAGAATAGGATTTTACTAAAACCAGAAAAATGCGAATTCCATACTCAAAGTACAACCTATCTTGGATTGATTATCGAACCCAACGGCATACGAATGGACCCCCATAAGGTGTCAGTAGTACAGGAATGGACGACCCCCAGGACAGTTAAGGATGTACAAGCCTTTTTAGGCTTCGCCAATTTTTATCGACGATTTATTTTGGGATTTTCGAAACTTGCCACCCCCCTTACCAAATTGACGAAAAAAGACGTTCCCTTTTTGTGGTCCCTAGAAGCGGAGGCGGCATTTCAATCCTTAAAGGAAGCTTTTACCACCGCCCCCATTCTGATCCATTTCGATCCTGAGAAACCAATTACGGTCAAAACGGATGCATCGGATTACGTTACTGGCGGGGTACTCTCTCAATATGATGAACAAGGGAAGCTTCATCCTGTGGCATTCTTTTCAAGGAAGCACACACCCGCCGAGTGTAATTACGAAATCTACGACAAAGAATTGCTGGCTATAATCAGGTGCTTCGAGGAATGGAGACCCGGAGTTGGAAGGAGCCAAACACCCTATCGAGGTTATTTCGATCATAAGAATCTCGAATATTTATGTCTACCAAGCAGCTCAATAGGAGACAAATGCGGTGGGCGAATACCTATCGCGATTCAATTTTATTATCAAGTATCGACCAGGAAGCAAGGTGGAAAACCGGATGCGTTGACTAGGAGATCAGGAGATCTCCCTGAGGAAGGGGATGAAAGATTACTGCATCAGAGTCAGACGGTTCTGAAAAGAGAGAATTTGGATTCTAAGCTAAGTTTGTTGGCGGGTTCTTTGACAAACGAACCCGCTGAAAAGAACGCCACCCTAAAAGAATTATTTAAAGAAGGATACTTAGCTGACCCATTCCCGCAAAAGATTCTGGACCTACGGCAGACGGATACCAAGCATTGTAAAGAGATATCCTTAGCGGAATGTACTGAAGTGGACGGTTATCTTATTTATCGCGAAAATACTTACGTTCCCGACTTCGCACCATTGAAATTGGAAATCCTGAAGCAGTACCATGATGCCCCCTCAGCGGGATACCCCGGCAGAGAGAAGACCTTCGAATTGGTCAGTAGGGACTACTATTAGCCAAACATGCGAGATTATATCAGTCAATATATTCGGAATTGCCACGTCTGCCAACGAAGTAAGCCAACGACACACGGAAAACTAGGAGTACTCCGACCACTACCCATTCCGGCACAACCCTGGAAGGAGATCTCTATGGACTTTGTTACAGGATTGCCAGAAAGTGAGGGATATGACGCTATACTAGTCGTCGTGGATCGGTTAACCAAAATGCGTCACCTATTACCTTGCAATACCACCGTCAACTCGGAGGATTTGGCCGAGCTGTACCTACGGCACATATGGAAGCTACACGGCTTACCTACACATATTACCTCCGATCGAGGGACTCAATTTACTGCCAAATTCTGGAAGTCGCTTTGCAGTCAACTTAAGATTGAGGCACGAATGTCGACGGCATTCCACCCGGAAACAGATGGCCAAACAGAAAGACTGAATGCCGTGATGGAACAATATCTTCGGGGATACGTGTCCTACCAGCAGGACGACTGGGTTAGATGGCTACCAATGGCAGAGTTTGCGGCGAATAATCAAGTATCCGCGTCAACCAAGGCCACTCCTTTCTTCGCCAATTACGGCTATCACCCCCGATTTACGATGGACTTAAGGAACCCAGAGAAGACCCCACCGAGCCTTGATGCCCACGACTTCGCAGCCAAAATGGAGGAACTACATGACCATTTACGGGCACAGCTAAAGACAGCCCAGGATCAACAAGAGAAGTCGGTAAACGCAAAACGCACCCCTGCCCCACGGTATGAAGTTGGAGACATGGTGTTCGTCTCAGCAAAAAATATTCGTACGGTACGAAAATCGAGGAAGCTTGATTGGAAAAGGTTGGGACCGTTTCCCATCCAGGAAGTTATCTCCCCCTATGCCTATCGTCTGAATCTTCCTCGTGCCATGAAGATGCACCCTGTGTTTCATGTTTCACTACTCGACCTTGCTGCCGTCGATCCTGTACCAGGTCAGAAACCCCCACCACCACCGCCAGTCGTTGTGGAGCAAGAAGAGGAATACGAAGTGGAGGAGATTTTAGATTCAAGAAATCATGGGAGGCAGGGACTTCAATATTTTGTTAAGTGGACTGGATATGCTGATCCCACATGGGAACCCGCCGAATACTGCAAGGAAACCGCTGCCGTCGAAGTCTTTCATATACGCTATCCGAACAAACCAGGGCCGGTGGGGGTTAAAGCTCGCAGGAGCTCGCGCTTTCATGGATGTACTAGGGTTTGAGGGATGGAAGGATTGGCAGGGCTGGGATTACTGCGCGCTCGGAGGTATGGGTGTGTCAGAATAGTTCTATGGGTTTCTGTTACGCGAGAGTATGAGTCATGGGTGGAGTTCTGCAGCGGAGTTATGAGCCAGACTTGGCGGCGAAGTCTGAGGTATATAATAGAGCACAGAGCCTACTTCTGTATTTTCCTTCTTTCCTCTTTTCTCTTTACGCAACGTCTTCTGTACCTATCTAGCAATATATTATAGTCTCTATTTCCATTAGTGACTATCGCCGTCTTTATCTTTCTTTGTTATACATACTTTCCCCCCTTGGGAAGTATCGCTGTTACTACCTCGCACCCTGCGGAACGAAGTTACTACTCTGACGCCCCCTTGAGACCCGGCTATCCAGATTGCGGCCATTGGTGCTGTACCCTTCGTGGGACTTGCTCAACGCAAACAGAATAAACTCTTTTGCGCATCGATTCGAGCCATCGATGAGGCCCTTGCTGGAAAACAGACTTTGGACCCCCTTGCGCGTGTGCCCCTCGATCTTCGTGAATTCATGTCGCTGTTTCAGGAATCCAAGGCCGCTTTCTTGCATGACTTACGAAAATAGTCTTACAGGATGGGAAGGCACCTCCGTTTGGCCCTCTCTATGGCATGTCCCGACTCGAACTCCAGGCCCTCAGGGATTACATTACGGAGAACTTGTCGAAAGGGTTTATCCGGTACTCCGAGTCTCCGCCGGCGCAGTGTTATTTGTCAAGAAGTCCAAGCCGGTTCTCTTTCTGTGTCGACTATCGGAAGCTCAATGAGATTACGGTTAAGAATCGTCACCCCCTGCCACTGATTCCAGAAACCCTGTCGCGTCTCTCGAAGGCCAAGTACTATACAAAGTTGGACCTCCGTTGGGGATACCATCAGATCAGGATTCAGGAGGGAGACGAGTGGAAAACCGCTTTTGAACCCGCTATGGACACTTCGAGTACAATGTGATGCCTTTTGGGTTAACTAATGCCCCCGCTGCGTTCCAACATTGGATTAATGATCTTCTGCGCCCTTTCTTGGATAACTTTGCCACGGCTTATCTCGACGATGTATTAATTTACTCCGAGACCCTGAAGGAACATAAGCAGCACGTCCGGGAAATCCTAAAAGTCTTTCAGATTCATGGAGTACACCTTAAGCCAGAGAAGTGCGAGTTTTACGTACAACAGACCAAGTATCTCGGTCTTATTATTTACTCGGCGCATCCAGATGGACCCCAAGGTATCGGACGGTAAAGGATTGGGAGAGCGCCCACCAAGCTCCGGGAGGTTCAAGAATTCCTAGGTTTTGCCAATTTTTATCGACGGTTCATATATCTTTCTACTCGTGTTGTGGCGCCCCTGACTGCTTTGACCAAGAAGAACGTAAAGTTCGAATGGTCCAAGAAGGCGGAAGAGGCCTTCCAGAAACTAAAGGACGCATTTACCTCAGCCCCGATCCTTGCCCACTTTGACTTTGAAAAAGAAGTTATTGTGGAAACCGATGCCTCCGACTATGTATCCGCCGACATTATGTCTCAGTATGGTGATGATGGGTTGCTGCATCCTGTAGCCTTCTTTTCAAAGAAACACTCCCCGGCAGAATGTAACTACGAGATTTACGACAAGGAATTGTTGGCAGTGGTTAGGAGTTTCGAGGAATGGCGTGCAAATTTGGAAGGATCCCGTTGTTTCGCCGTGAAGGTGTTGAGTGACCATAGGAATCTGGAATATTTTATGTCGACTAAGCTATTGAACCGTTGTCAAACACGATGGGCCGAATTCTTGTCTCGATTTAACTTTGTTATTCAATTCAGACCAGGGAAACAAGGAGGCAAACCAGATGCACTTACCAGGCGGTCAAGGGACCTACCAAAGGAGGGAGATGAACGTTTGATACATCAGTCGCAAGTGGTATTGAAGCAGGAGAATCTGGAATCAAGGATTAAGCTAAGTTTGTTGGCGGGTTCTTTGACAAATGAACCCGCTGAAGGAATGCTCACCGTGAAGGAATTATTGATCCAAGCTTACCAAAAAGATAGTTTCCCTGACCAAGTCCTGACGATGCTTCGCAATGGCACCAAACATTCGAAAAAGATTTCTCTTGCTGAGTGTACTGAGACGGAAGATGGATTTTTATTATATCGCGGTGCAATTTACGTTCCCGAGTCCAACGATCTTCAGCTTCGATTATTACAGGAACATCATGATAAACCATCCGCTGGACACCCAGGCCGCGCCAAGACCCTTGAGCTCCTCAACCGTAATTATTATTGGCCCAACATGAGGAAGTATGTGGACCGCTATGTCTTGAATTGCAATGTGTGCTCCCGAAGCAAGGCTTCTCGCAATGCTCTACAAGGTGTCCTTCGACCCCTTGCTATACCTAAAGGACCATGGACCGACGTATCAATGGACTTTGTTACAGGGCTCCCTGAAAGCAATGGCTTTAATGCAATCTTGGTTGTTGTTGACCGTCTAACGAAGATGCGTCACTTTATACCCTGTACCGAAGAGGCAAATGCGAGGGATGTGGCCACCATGTACCTTGATTCAGTCTGGAAACTTCATGGACTCCCGGAGACCGTTATCTCAGACCGCGGTACACAGTTTACGGCCGAGTTCTGGAAGATACTATGCTCCCGCCTTGAGATCGCCCCTCGATATAGTACCGCCTTCCACCCCCAGACCAAGCGGAGATTAATGCTATTATGGAACAATACCTTCGTGCCTATGTCTCCTATCAACAGGGCGACTGGACTCAGTATCTCCCCATGGCAGAGTTTGCGACGAATAATCGTGTTTGAAACCATAAAGATGTCATTCAAGCCAATTATGGCGAAGCGCAGGATGTCTTTCGCTCCGCTACAGCATGGGAGAACCATTAACGAGGACCAGGCCAATGGTATGGCTAGGACTATGGCGCAGGTGTATGATTTCCTTCGTGATGAGATGGCCCGAGCCCAGAGGATATATGAGGACGCGGCAAATAGAAATCGGACTCCCGCCCCCAGGTATGCTATCGGAGATGAAGTTTTTCTCTCGGCCGGAATATTGAGATAAGCGCCCTCGAAAAAAAACTTCGATTGGAAACGTATTGGCCCTTATGTGATTAAGCGGATGGTTAGCCCCTATGCTTATGAACTCGATCTCCCGATATCGATGAAGATTCACCCCGTTTTTCATGTTTCTCTTTTGTCCCTTGCACCATGCAACCCCGTCCCCAGTCAACTACAGTCTCCGCCTCCGGCAATAGAAATCGAAGGAGAACAGGAGTGGGAAGTGGAACAAGTTTTAGATTCTCGCAGGCGGTATGGAAGGACGGAGTATTTGGTTCGGTATCTTGGTTATGACGAACCTTCATGGCAACCCTTCGAAGATTTGCAGCATGCCCCCGATCTGGTCAGGAACTTTCATGATAGATATCCACGCAAGCCTAGGCCTATCAGGAGTTAGGCCTGAAGGAGGGCCTAATCTATCACGGCGTACCACAGACTTCGCGGAGGGGGAGGATATTTGGAAATGGGTTTTTCGGTTGCGAGGTTTTCTTTTGGGCTCTTGGAGTTTCTATGGGTTTCCGTTACACGATGTTATGAGTCATGACTGTACAGGGATTAGGAGGGTATATATACGCTACGGATCTTTTCTTTGTTCTTTTTTCTCTTTCTTTCCTTACGTGTTCTTCCTGTTGTCAACCCTACGGTTTAGGCTTGTTTCATTGTCTCTTTAATTCTGAATATATTACGCCATAAACCATAGTCTTCGCTAAGACCCTCTTGGGTCTTCCATAGTATCTCGACTCGTCTTCGTCTATAGCCTCGTCCTTGTCTTCGCCTCGCCTGCTGCCTCGCCTCGTCTTCGCTTCGCTGCCTCCACAGCCTATGACCGTAGTACGATGATCGCACTGGTATCTCCAAGATCCACGTCTTTGTCAGAGAGGCCATCTGGACCCTCTGCCCCACAACTCTGCTCCTCGGTTAGACTCTTGTGTCGCCGACTCCCGTCTTCGTCCTCGCTCCTGCCTCGGTTGTGTACCTCGGCTCTCTTGCCCGTTGTCTCCGTGTTGCTCCGTAACATCTCGGTCTCATGCTCCACTCACGGCCAAGGGTATTTCTAACGGGACGGGATCGGGTCGGAACAAGAATACAGGACAGGGTCGGCTCAGGAGACACCCGAGGCGGGACAGGATCAGGTTCGGGTTCAGATTCAAGAACGAGGCGGACAGAAGGGCCGAAGCCAAAGTATTGTATTGCTAACAGAAAGAAGACGTTGCCTAGAGAGGCAGAAACATAGGAAAGAACGAGCCCTATATATACAAGTATTTTTCCTACACCGATGACTCATACCATAGAATCCCATAGATCTCCCACATACTTCGTACCAATCTGCATTTATTCCAAATCTCCCCTATTCTATCCCGTTACTACTCCATCCTTCCTAGCGCTTACATTCCATTACCCGAGCTCCTTCCTAATCCATCGTCATACTTCCGACATCGACCGATACTATCCAACAACCCTGTTCCGAAGACGCCTTGGCGGGAGGGGGAGTGCAGGGGACGGATCCGTGATAGTATTTCCGTTTCGTTTCTAGATGCCCCAGTGATTCAAATTGCGACCATTGGGGCCGTACCCTTTGTAGGACTTGCTCAACGCCAACAGAATACACTCTTCTGCGCCTTGATTCGCGTCATTGATGAGGCTCTCACCGGGAAACAGGTCATGGACCCCCTGGCCCGTGTACCTCAAGAACTTTGGGAATTTGTGTCATTGTTTAAGAAATTCGATGCCCTCGCCCTATCACCTCACCATTCCCATGACTTGAAAATAGTCTTGCAGGATGGTAAGGTACCCCCGTTTGGTCCTCTTTATAGTATTTCTCGGTTGGAACTACAGGCTCTCAAGGACTATATTTCAGAGAACCTGTCGAAAGAGTTTATCTGCTATTCGGAATCCCCCGCTGGGGCTCCCGTCCTGTTTGTTAAGAAGGCTGATGGATCTCTGCGTCTGTGTCTCGACTATCAGAAGTTGAATGAAATTACGGTTAAGAACTGTTACCCCCTACCTCTGATCCCCGAAACCCTGTCCCGTCTTTCCAAGGCCAATTATTATACCAAGCTGGACCTCCGTTGGGGATATCACCTTTCATGGATGTATCAGGGTTGGGGAAATGGAAGGATTGGCAGGGCTGGGATTATTGTGCGCTCGGAGGTGTGGGTGAGTCAGACTAGGTTCTATGGGTTTCTATTACGCGAGGGTATGAGTCATGAGTGGAGTTACGCGGAGTTATGAGTCGGACTTGGCGATGAAGTGCGGGGTATATAATGGAGGCAACGGAGCCTACTTCTGTACTTTTCTTTCTTTCTTCTTTCCTTACGCAACGTCTTCTGTATCTACTCTCTCAATACATATTATAGTTACTACTTTATACTAGTGACTATCGCCGTTTAAAATTCTCCTTCATACTTCCCTTCTCGGAAGTATCGCTGTTACCTTTCTGCACCTCATGGAACGAAGCCTCGCCTCCACGCCTTGAGATTACGCTATGTAGTTATCCGACCGCACCCCCACCAATGTCCACCCCAGCTCCCCCACCTCCTCCACCACCTCGCGTAGTGGAAGGGGTCACCCTAGACGGAGACTATCAGATCCCTCAAACCTTTGAGGAGTTTGAAGCTGTCGAAGATAAACACTACCACTACGTACACCTCCTCACCCTGGTAAGGGAAGGAGATCGATGGAAGGCCGAAAGGGACGCAAGCAGAACCCTACACACCCAGACCAGACAAGAATTAACCACAGCCCGAAGCCAACTCGACGCTGCCAATAACCACACCGACGCACTAGAAGCTAGGGTCCAGGCCTTGGAATTTCAACTGCCATGTTCAAGACCACCACCACCACCACCACCACCACCACCACCACCACCACCGATAGTCCCTCCCCCATCCACTGGTAACCCACCCGCCACCTTTCGCTCCGAGAAGTTCCCGGACCCCCCAAAATTTAATGGGACCCGGAAGGAGCTACCAGGGTTCCTGAACCTCCTTCGTACCAAGCTCAGGGTTAACCATGACAGGTTCCTGAACGAGGAGGCCAAGGTATTCTATGCAGTCAGTCGGTTGGAAGGGAAGGCCCTGGACCAAGTTATTCCTATGGCCACCGGGGACGCTGCCCCATTCACTTCTGTGACTGCCTTTGTTGCATTTCTGGAAGCATCCTTCGGGGACCCCGACCCTCGAGGAACGGCAAGAAGGGAACTCCAAAGCCTCCGCCAGGGCAAAGGAGACTTCGCTACTTACCTCACACAATTTCTACGCCTTATGGGCCAACTCGATTATAACGAGGAAGCCAAGAAGGATGCCCTGGAGACTGGGCTCTCTGACGACTTGAAGGACGCGATGATTTACCAAGATACTACCACGGAAGGCTTTGATGCCTACATTAGAAGGCTTATGCAAATGGATAATAGGATCAGGGCTAGGAAGGACGCCCACAGGACTAATAGGAACCCAATGGGACAGTTCGCCTCCCAACCTACTCCCCCGCACCCGTCACACACACCAGGAGGCCTCGCCCCCATGGATCTCTCAGCCCTCCAAGTACGACCTACCATTCGTCCCCCACCAGAGGGAAGATATACGTTTGCTCATGGCCGTCGACAAACCACTGCCGCCGAAAAGAAATGGAGAATGGAGAATGGCCGCTGTGCCTACTGCGCCGCCCCCGACCATATCTTCGCTAACTGCCCCCAAGGCAACCGCCCCCGCGGCCCCCCTCCGGCTATGAGAGGCGCTGCCCTGACTACTCCCCCCGCTGCCCAAATTGAGGCCCCTATTTTGACTTCTTCTTCTTCTTCTTCTTCTACGGATGTTATTCTTTCGCCAGGCAATTCGTGTTTTCAGTAGTCCCTGGTCAGTATCATGGCCCTCGCCAGGGACCTTCAAAGGATTTTTCTTTATCTGCATTTTCTATTTCAGGGTTTTCAGTTTCGGTTATGGCAGAGGAGGAATTAAATGGAGAACACTTAGTTGTAGCTTGTAACATCGCTTACAATAAGAACTCTATTTCTACTCATGCTATGATTGATACCGGAGCCTCGGGATTTGCATTTATCGATGAAACTTTTGCGCGCCATCACCAACTACCCATGTTTCCTCTTAAAACTTCTCGTACGCTTGAGGTTATTGACGGGAGGCCTATAGCCTCTGGACAAATTACCTCCATATGCCGAGTGCCTCTAACTATCGGCTCTCACCACGAAGAAATTCCACTTTTTGTTACTAAGTTAGGCCAATACCCCCTAGTTCTTGGTATTCCTTGGTTACAACATCACGATGCCACCCTTAAATTCAAAAAATAATACGCGTTTTCGACTCGAGTTCTGCAAAAGAACTGCAACTCCACAATTACTACGGATGTTGTTCCCCAGATCAAGCCCCTAATCTACATGATAGGCCCTGCCTTTCAGTCGCTACCACAAGAAACAACTACAAGTCTGCAGTATAACCCTTCACGAAATCGACAAGGCTCTTGATGATATCCCCAAGGGAGGATGGAAGCAAAGAATTCCAGCTCAGTACCACCACCGGTTAAATATGTTTGACGAAGCTCTGGCCCAAGACCTACCACCTCGCCGACCCTATGACCATAAAATTCCTCTGAAGGAGGGAAGGGAACCACCATTTGGCCCCCTCTATGGTATGTCCCGAGACGAACTGCTCGCACTAAGGGACTATATTCAAAAATCTTTCTAAAGGGTTCATTCGCAAGCTCATCCTCGCTGGAGCGCTTATTTGTTAAGGCCGATTATGGGTCCTTCGCTTGTGTGTGACTACCGGGTTTGAACGAATTGACAGTTAAAAATCGATATCCTTACCCCTAATTCGGAAACCCTGACAGGCTCTCAAAAGCCAAATGGTATACCAAGTTGATTTATTTACAGGCGATATCATCAGATTCAGATGGCCGGCTAAGAATGGAAAACAGCTTAGGACCATTATGGCCATTTCGAATATACCGTTATGCCGTTTGGCCTTACTAATGCCCCTGCTACCTTTCAACATTTTATTAATGATTGTCTTCGGGAACATTTGGATCAATTCTGTACTGCATACCTGGACGATATACTCATATATAGCGATTCTCTTGAGGAACACTTAACAACACGCTGAAAGAATACTAGGAGTACTGCAGAAGAACGGAATTCTGTTAAAACCGGAGAAATGCGAGTTCCATACTCAAAGTACCACATACCTCGGATTGATTATCGAACCCAATGGTATACGCATGGACCCCCATAAGGTATCAGCAGTACAGGAATGGACAACCCCTAAAACCGTTAAAGACATACAGGCCTTCCTGGGGTTTGCTAACTTTTATCGGCGCTTTATTTTTGGGTTTTCAAAACTTGCTGCACCTCTCACTAAATTGACGAAGAAAGGTGTCCCTTTCTTGTGGTCCTCGGAAGCAGAAGCGGCATTTCAATCTCTGAAAGAAGCTTTCACCACGGCCCCCATTCTTATTCATTTCGACCCCGAAAAGCCAATTACGGTTGAGACAGATGCATCGGACTACGTCGCCGGCGGTGTACTTTCCCAATACGACAAACAAGGGAAGCTTCACCCTGTGGCATTTTTCTCCAAGAAACATACACCCGCCGAATGCAATTACGAAATCTACGATAAGGAATTGTTGGCCATAATTAGGTGCTTCGAGGAGTGGAGACCGGAGTTGGAAGGAGCTAGGCACCCTATCGAGGTTATTTCTGACCACAAGAATCTCGAGTACTTTATGTCCACCAAGCAACTTAATAGGAGGCAAGTACGGTGGGCCGAATATTTATCACGTTTTAATTTTATTATTAAATATCGACCGGGGAAGCAAAACGGGAAACCAGATAAAGTAATCCAGGAGATCAGGAGATCTCCTGAGGAAGGATGAAAGATTATTACATCAGAGTCAGACGGTTCTGAAGAGAGAGAATTTGGATTCTAAGTTGTTTGTTGGCGGGTTCTTTGACAAATGAACCCGCTGAAAAGAACGCCACCCTGAAAAAACTGTTTGATGAAGGATATGTAGCTGATCCATTTCCGCAAAGAATTTTAGACCTACGGCAGACAGATACCAAGCATTGTAAAGAAATATCCTTGGCAGAATGCACCGAAGTGGACGGTCGCCTTCTCTACCGCGAAACAATTTACGTCCCTGACTATCCACCATTGAAATTGGAAATTCTGAAGCAGTACCACGATGCTCCCTCCGCAGGACATTCCGGCAGAGAAAAAACCTTTGAGTTAGTTAGTAGAGACTACTACTGGCCGAATATGCGGGAATATATTAACCAATATATTCGGAATTGCCATACCTGCCAACGGAGCAAGTCAACGACACATGGGAAAATAGGAGATTCGACCACTACCTATTCCGAACAACCCTGAAAGAGGTTTCATGGACTTTGTTACAGGACTGCCAGAAAGCGATATGATGCCATACTAGTCGCCGCGATCGGTTAACTAAAATGCGCCATCTATTACCTTGCAACACCACCGTTAATTCGACCTGGCGAACTATATTTACGGCATATATGGAAGCTACATGGTCTACCTACACATATTACCTCCGATCGAGGACTCAATTCACCGCCAAATTCTGAAGTCGCTGCAGTCAACTTAAGATCGAGGCACTAACGTCGACGCATTTCATTTCACCCAGAAACGGATGGCCAAACAGAAAGATCGAACGCAGTGATGGAACAATATCTTCGAGGATATGTGTCCTATCAGCAAGATGATTAAATGGTTACCAATGGCAGAGTTTATGCAAATAACCAAGTATTCAAGGCCAACCAAGGCCACTTTTTCTTCGCCAACTATGGCTATCATCCTCGATTTACAATGGACTTAAGGAAGCCGGAAAGGATTCCACCAAGCCTCGACGCCCACGACTTCGCAGCCAAAATGGAGGAGTTACATGACTATTTACGAGTCCAGCTAAAGACAGCCCAGGATCAACAAGAGAAATCGGTGAATGCCAAACGCACTCCTGCCCCACGGTACGAGGTTGGAGATATGGTGTTCGTTTCAGCAAAAAATATTCGCACGACACGAAAATCGAGGAAGCTCGATTGGAAAAGACTTGGTCCGTTTCCCGTCCAGGAGGTTATCTCCCCCTATGCGTACCGTTTAAGTCTCCCTTCCACTATGAAGATGCACTCGGTGTTCCATGTCTCGTTACTCGATCTCGCTGCTGTCGATCCTGCAGCTTAAAATCCTCCACCGCCACCACCAGTTGTTGTAGAACAAGAGGAGGAATAATGGCGGAGGAGATTTTAGATTCGAGGTATCATGGGAGGCAGGGACTTCAAGATTTGTTAAGTGGACCTGGATATACCGACCCTACATGGGAACCCGCTGAATACTGCAAAGAGACCGCTGCCGTCGAGATCTTTCATACACGCTACCCGAGTAAACCAGGGCAGAGGTTAAAGTTCGCAGGAGCTCAAGGGGAGGCTACTTTCATGGATGTATCAGGGTTGGGGAAATGGAAGGATTGGCAAGGCTGGGATTATTGTGCGCTCGGAGGTGTGGGTGAGTCAGATTAGGTTCTATGGGTTTCTGTTACGCGAGGGTATGAGTCATGAGTGGAGTTACGCGGAGTTATGAGTCGGACTTGACGACGAAGTGCGGGGTATATAATGGAGGCGACGGAGCCTACTTCTGTATTTTCTTTCTTCTTTCCTTACGCAACGTCTTCTGTATCTACTCCCTCAATACATATTATAGTTACTACTTTATACTAGTGACTATCGCCGTTTAAAATTCTCCTTCATACTTCCCTTCTCGGAAGTATCGCTGTTACCTTTCTGCACCCTGCGGAACGAAGCCTCGTCTCCACGCCCCCTTGAGATCACCAAATCAGGATCCAAGAAGGTGATGATTGGAAGACCGCTTTTCGGACTCGCTATGGCCACTTTGAGTACAATGTGATGCCCTTTGGATTAACCAATGCCTCCGCCGCGTTCCAATACTGGATCAACGACCTCCTACGCCCCTACTTTGATAACTTCGCCACGGCTTACCTCGATGATTTATTTATTTACTCCGAGACCTTGGATGATCACAAACAAAACGTCCGGGGGATTTTGAAAGTCTTCCAAATCCATGGAGTTCACCTCAAACCAGAAACGTGCGAGTTCTACGTCCAACAGACTAAGTACTTTGGATTGATTATCACCCCGGAAGGCATTCAGATGGACCCTAGCAAGTTATCCACGGTCCAAGATTGGGAAACACCCACTAAGCTTCGGGAGGTTCAGGAGTTCCTGAGTTTTGCGAATTTCTATCGACGGTTTATCTATGCCTACTCTCCTGTGGTTGCGCCTCTTACCGCCCTAACCAAGAAGAACGTAAAGTTTGAATGGTCTCAGAAGGCGGAAGAAGCTTTCCAGAAACTAAAAAATTTGTTTACCTCGGCCCCGATCCTCGCCCACTTTGACTTTGAAAAAGAAGTTATTGTGGAAACCGATGCCTCTAACTATGTATCTGCGGGTATTATGTCACAGTATGGTGATGATGGGCTTTTACACTCCGTGGCATTCTTCTCAAAGAAACACTCCCCAGCGGAATGCAACTACGAGATCTACGATAAGGAATTGTTGGCAGTTGTTAGGAGCTTTGAGGAATGGTGCGCGAATTTGGAGGGATCCCGTTTTTCTATTAAGGTGCTAAGCGACCATAGGAACTTGGTATCACGGCTCCACTTCCTACACCCCGCCTTCTGCCAAGGCGTCTTCGGAACAGGGTTGTTGGATAGAATCGGTCGATGCCGGAAGTAAGAGAATGGATTAGGAAGGAGTTCGGGTAATGGAATGTAAGCGCTAGAGAGGATTGGGAAGTGGTAGGATAGAAGCGGTGGTTTCGGGAATAGTATGGTCGAGGTGGATGCTTGGGAGGTTCTATGGGATTCTATGGTATGAGTCATCGGTGTAAGAAAATACTTGTATATATAGGGCTCGTTCTTTCCTATGTTTCTGCCTCTCTAGGCAACGTCTTCTTTCTGTTAGCAATATAATACTTTGGCTCCGGCCCTTCTGGTTTCACCTCGTCCCTGAACCTGAACCTGAATCTGAACCTGAACCTGAACCCGAACCTGTCTCGCCTCGGGTGTCTCCTGAGCCGACCCTGTCCTTTGTCCTCGCCCTGACCCGACCACGTCCCGTTAGACTTGGAATATTTCATGTCCTCTAAGTTGTTAAACCATCGTCAGACCCACTGGGCCGAGTTCCTGTCTCGATTTGATTTTGTTATCCAG
The DNA here is from genome assembly GCA_024713785.1 of Morchella sp. 2018-W45. Lineage (NCBI taxonomy): Eukaryota > Fungi > Ascomycota > Pezizomycetes > Pezizales > Morchellaceae > Morchella > Morchella sp. 2018-W45. The sequence continues at coordinate 1,313,894 of JAMGYZ010000017.1, forward strand.
TTTCGACCAGGAAAGCAAAGGGGAAAACCGGACGCGCTTACCAGGAGGTCAAGGGACTCATCAAAGGAAGGGGATGAGCACTTGACACACCAGTCGCAGGTGGTATTGAAACAGGAGAATTTAGGATCAAGGATTAAGCTAAGTTTGTTGGCGGGCTCTTTGGTAAATGAACCCGCTAAATGAATGTCCACTGTGAAAGAATTGTTAACTCAAGCTTACCAAGTTGATAGTTTTCCTGATCAGGTCTTGACCATGCTTCGTAATGGCACCAAGCACTCAAAGAAGATTTCCCTCGCCGAATGCACCGAGACAGAAGATGGGTTCCTTCTATATCGAGGTGTAATTTACGTTTCCGAGTCGAACGATCATCAGCTTCGCCTATTGCAGGACCACCATGATAAACCCTCCACTGGACACCCAGGCCGCGCCAAGACCCTTGAACTCCTCAGCCGTAGCTATTACTGGCCAAATATGAGGAAGTATGTCGATCGCTATGTTCTGAATTGCAACGTATGCTCCCGTAGTAAGGCCTCCCGCAATGCTTTACAAGGCATTTTTCGACCTCTTACCGTACCCAAAGGACCATGGACCGATGTATCGATGGACTTTATTACGGGACTCCCCGAAAGCAATGGCTTTAATGCAATCTTGGTTGTTGTCGATCGTCTAACAAAGATGCGTCACTTTGTACCCTGCGCTGAAGAAGCCAATGCCAGGGACGTCGCTGCAATGTATCTTGATTCTGTTTGGAGACTTCATGGACTCCCGGAAACTATTGTCTCGGATCGCGGCACACAGTTTACGGCCGAATTCTGGAAGGTCTTATGCTCCCTCCTCGAGATTGCCCCCCGTTACAGTACTGCCTTTCACCCGCAAACAGATGGGCAGACTGAAAGAATTAATGCGATTATGGAGCAATATCTTTGAGCCTATGTTTCGTATCAGCAGGATGATTGGACCCAGTACCTGGCCATGGCAGAGTTTGCGAAAAATAATCATGTCTCTGAAACCACCAAGATGTCCCCCTTCTAGGCTAACTACGGCAGGAACCCTCGAATGTCGTTCGCCCCTTTGCAACATAAAAAAACAACCAACGAGGACTAAGCCAATGGTATGGCCAGGACTATGGCACAGATCTACGATATGCTTCGTGATGAGATAGCTCGTGCTCAGAAGATTCATTAAGACGCAGCAAATTGAAATAGGACTCCCGCCCCTAGATATGCTATTGGAGACGAGGTTTTTCTCTCGACTAGGAATATTGAAACAAAGCGACCCTCGAAGAAACTCGATTGGAAACGCATTGGTCCTTATGTTATTAAACGAATGGTTAGCCACTACGCTTACGAACTTGATCTCCCTGCCTCCATGAAGATTCACCCCGTCTTTCATGTTTCACTTCTATCCCTTGCACACTGCAACCCCGTCCCCGGTCAAATACAATTCCCGCCTCCGGCAATAGAAATTGAAGGCGAACAGAAGTGGGAAGTAGAACAAGTCCTAGATTCTCGCAGGCGCTATGGAAGACTGGAGTATTTGGTTCGATATCTGAGTTATGAAGAACCCTCATGGCAACTCCCCGAGGACTTAGAGCACTCCCCCGATTTGGTCAGCGACTTTCACGACAGGTATCCACGCAAGCCTAGGCCTACCAGAAGTTAGGCCTGAAGGAGGGCCTAATCTATCATGGCGTACTACGGACTTCGCGGAGGAGGAAGATAATAGAGAATAGGTTTTTAGTTATAAGGTTTCTTTTGGGTTCTTGGAGTTTCTATGGGTTTCCGTTATACGATGTTATGAGTCATGATTGTACAGGGATTAGGAGGGGTATACATACGTTGCTACGGATCTTTCCTTTGCTCTTTTCTTTCTCTTTCTTTCCTTACGTGTTCTTCCTGTTCTCAACCCTACGGTTTAGTTTCGCTTTGTCTCTTGTGTCTTTAGTTCTGAATATATTACGTCATAACCATAGTCTTCGCCAAGGCCTCTTGGGCCCTCCATAGTATTTCACCTCATTTACGTTCATAGTCTCATCTTCGTCTTCGTCTCGCCTCATTTCGTCCCGGCGCCAGCCTATGACCATAGTACGTATCATTTATTGTTATCTCCGCCTACATAACTTTGTTCGAGAGGCCATCTGGACTCTCTGCTCGACAACGTTGCTCCTCGATTAGGTTCCCGAGTCTCCGCTCCTAGTTCTCGTTCCTGACCCTGCCTTGGTTGTGTACTTCAGCTCTCTTGTTTCTTGTCTCCGTATTGCTCCGTAACACTTGGATGTGTTATGGGTTGGCGGTAGAGACGCAACTTTAATATCACAGACATCAGCAAGCTTTACCATTTGTGACTGCAGTCTCCTGAATCTTCTGATAGTCTCCTGAGTCTCCTGAGACCCAAATAATCTCCTGAGACCCAAATAATCTCCTGAGACCCAAATAATCTCCTGAGACCCAAATAATCTCCTGAGACTTGTAAAATCTTGCTGATGGAGCGAAGCGAAGACGAGGTCGGAACTTGCCAAAGTATAACACCGGAACAGACACGAGACGAGACGAGGCGAGATAAGGCGAATGGAGGGGAGCGAAGCAGAGTATAGGGGGGTAGCTAGGTACGGGGAATGAGGTGAAGGCAGGAACGGGGACTGTGGGAGTTCCTGAAGTGTAACGGATTAACCCAACGCAAAGTAGAAGATGACAATGATGACGCAAAAGGACCCGAGGAGTACAGCCAGCACAATGAGGACACCGACGAAGACTGGAACACTGAGCAGGCACAAGCACAGACACCGGCAAAGATAAAGGCAAAAGCAGAAGCGAAAGGGAGCAGGCCAAGAGAAGTGAGCCTGAGGACCGGATGGACTTCAACGAGAACGATGAGAACTACTATGAATTTCCTCTAGAGAGGACATAATCTTGGGTGCGAGGAACTATAGCTTGAAGAAAGGAGTAGATTCCTATGTACTGAGATAACAGAAACACGAGACAGAGAGAAACAAAAGAAAGCACTAAAGGAAAAGTCTTCTCGCGCTATTTAACACCCTCCTACACTAGTCCATTATGACTCATACTTTCATCTGTAGAATCTCATAGAAACCCATCGCAACCACACCTCCTATTCCTTCCCACCATCTTCTCTAGTGACATTACAAATACATCACGCCATAGAATACCATAGAATCCAATGACGACACCCTTTCCTTGTCGCATTCCTCTCTCGCTTAACATTCCTTTATTAGTAACAACAGTGCGACGACTACCAAACCATCGGGATCGAGGCCTAAGATTTACCACCACGCCGCCTTTACGACCACAGGATCCCTTTGAAAGAAGGAATGGAACCACCATTTGGGCCCTTTTATGGTATGTCCAGAGATAAGGTATTGGCACTGAGGGACTACATCCATGAAAATTTCTCCAAGGGTTTTATTCACGCCAGCTCCTCCCCCGCTGGGGCTTCGGTGTTGTTTGTTAAGAAAGCTGATAGGTATCTTCGCCTGTTTGGGGATTATCAAGGACTAAACGAACTCACAGTTAAGAATCGATACCCACTACCTCTAATTCGGGAAACCTTAGATCGACTCTCAAAAGCCAAGTGATATACCAAGTTGGACTTACGATAGGGATACAACCAAATCCGTATACCTGAAGGAGAAGAATAGAAGACAACATTTAGGACTAGTTATGACCATTTCGAATATACCGTTATACCATTTGACTTTACCAACGCGCCCGCTACCTTCCAGCACTTTATTAATGACTGTCTCCGGGAACATTTAGATCAATTCTGTACTGAGTACCTGGATGATATTCTTATATACAGCGACTCCCTGAAGAATACAAACAACATGTCGAAACAATACTGGGAGTGTTACAGAAAAATGGGATCCTACTGAAGCTAGAAAAATGCGAATTCCATACCCAAAACACAACCTAACTTGGGTTGATTATTGAACCTAATAGTATTTGCATGGATCCTCATAAGGTATCAGCAATACAGGAGTGGGCAACCTCCAAGATGGTTAAGAATGTGCAATTCTTCCTGGGCTTTGCTAATTTCTACCGCCGCTTTATTTTTGGATTTTCGAAACTGGCAACCCCTCTTACCAAACTTACAAAAAAGAATGTTCCATTCTTATGGACTCCAGAAGCAGAAGCTACATTTCAACTCTTAAAGGAAGTCTATACCACCGCCCCCATTTTGATTCACTTTGACGCTAAAAAGCCAATTACGGTCGAGACAGATTCGTCGGATTACGTTGCCGGTGGTGTAATCTCTCAACATGATAAGCAAGGAAGATTAAACCCCGTGGCATTTTTCTCCAAAAAACATATACCCGCAGAATGCAATTACGAAATCTACGATAGGAAGTTATTCGCGATCATTAGGTGCTTCGAAGAATGAAGACCAGAGTTGGAAGGAGTGAAGCATCCCATCGAGATAGAGTATGGTGTGTCACTATGAACGAGAAATGAAGTAGGGGCGAGAGTAAGGAACTAGGAGTCCCGAAGTTTGCATTACGTAGTTTACAGCAAGGTTGCGTAAAAAAGAAAGGAAAGAAAGAGAAATCCTACAAGCAAGGAAGAAAGCTCCCTATATTTAGCCCTAAAATCCCTTCGCTGACTCATACCGTAGAAACCCGTAGGACCCCAAAGAAATCCTTCTATTAGAAATACATGCACACCGTTGACTCATATAAACTCTGTAACAGAAACTCATAGACCACAGAAAAACCCTGACTAATCCTTCTTTCCGCAACGTCGTCAAGTGCGCTTCATACCGTGATAGGAGATCTCCCTGAGGAAGGGGATGAACGATTATTGCACCTGAGTCAAACGGTCTTGAAAAGGGAAAATCTTAACCTAAAGCTAAGTTGGTTGGCGGGTTCTTTGGCAAATGAACCTGCTGAAAAGAACGCCCCCCTATAAAAATCATTTAATGAGGGATATCCAGCTGAACCATTCCCGCAAAAGATTTTGGACCTACGGCAGATAGATATGAAGCGCTATAAGGAAATATCCCTAGCAGAATGTACCAAAGTGGACGGCCACCTGCTTTATCGCGAAGGCCATCAGCAAACTCAACTTATGACTGAACTCTCCCAACAGTCTTCCAGGTCTTCTGAGAGTCTCTTGAGACCTCTGGATATTTTTTTAGTCTCTTGAGATTCAAGAGACATCAGGAGACCAATGAAGTCTTGCTGATAGCATTTATGTTCCCGATTATTCGCCACTAAAGTTGGAAATTATAAAACAATACCACGATATCTCCTTAGCAGGATACTCCAGCAGAGAAAAAACCTTCGAACTGGTTAGCAGAGATTACCATTGGCCAAATATCCATGATTATATCGTCCAATATATTCAGAACTGTCATACCTATCAGCGAAGTAAGCCAATGACACATGGAAAGATAGGAGTGCTTCGACCGCTGCCCATCCCAGAACAACCCTGGAGAGAAATCTCTATAGATTTTGTTACGGGGCTACCAGAAGGTGAAGGGTACAATGCTATACTGGTGGTTGTGGATTGGCTAACGAAGATGCGTCATCTTCTGCTCTGCAATACCACTGTTATCGCGGAAGACACAGCCAATTTATATTTGCAACATGTTTGGAAGCTACACGGCCTCTCCACAAATACTACATCCGACAGGGGAACCTAATTTGCTGCGAAATTCTGGAAATTCCTTTATGAACAACTCAAGATCGAAGCCAGGATGTCAACAGCTTTCCACCCAGAAACGGATGGCCAAACAGAGAGACTGAATGCAGTAATGGAACAATACCTCTGAGGATATGTGTCATACCAACAAGACGATTGGATTAACTGGCTGCCGATGTCTAACGGGGCGGGGTCGGGTCAGGGCAAGGACGCAGGACAGGGTCGGCTCAGGAGACATCCGAGGCGAGACAGGTTCAGGTTCAGGTTCAGGGACGAGACGGGGACAGAAGGACCGAAGCCAAAATATTATATTGCTAGCAGAAAGAAGACGTTGCCTAGAGAGGCAGAAACATAGGAAAGAACGAGCACTATATATACAACTATTCTCTCGCACCGATGACTCATACCATAGAATCCCATAGAAACTCCTGTGCCCCGGTACTACCCATACTATTCCCAATAACCCCAATTCTATCCCGTTCCTCCTCAATCCTTCCTAGCGCTTACATTCCATTACTCAAGCTCCTTCCTAATCCATCCATCTACTTCCGACATCGACCGATCCTATCCAACAACCCTGTTCCGAAGACGTCTTGGCGGAAGGCAAGGTACAGGAGGCGGAGCTGTGATACGATGGCAGAATTCGCAGCGAATAATCAAGTGTCAGCCTCTACCAAAGCTACTCCATTCTTCCCCAATTACAGCTACCACCTTCGATTTGCTATAGATCTAGGAAGCCAGAAAGGACCCCACCGAGCATTGATGCTAATGATTTTGCAGAAAAAATGAAGGAACCATACACCTACCTACTAACACATATGAGGACGGCCCAAGATCAACAGGAGAAATCAGTGAATGCAAAGCGCACTCCCGCTCCACGGTACGAGGTTGGAGATATGGTGTTTGTTTCGGCAAAGAATACTCGTACGGCACGGAAATCAAGGAACTGCGATTGGAAAAAATTAGGGCTGTTCCCCATTCAGGAGGTTATTTCCCCCTGTGCCTATCGTCTGAATCTCCCCCATTCCATGAAGATGTATCCTGTCTTCCATGTCTCGCTGTTCGACATTGCCACTACCGATTTTGTACCAGGGCAAGCATTATCAACACCGCCACCTGACATTTTGGATTAAGAGGAAGAATATGAAGTTGAGGAAATTGTCGATTCAAGGCATCATGGAAAACAAGGACTTCAGTATTATGTTAAATGAACTGGATACACCGACCCCACATATCACGGCATGGATCGTACTTGGCAACGTTGCAGGAGAAGGATTAGTCAGGGTGTTCTACGGTGTTCTATGGGTTTCCGTGGCAGGGTTTCTATGAGTCAATGGTGTGCATGTATTTGTAATAAAGAGATTTCCTTGGGGTTCTACGGGTTCTATGGGATGAGTCAGCGAGGGAATTCTGGGTCTATATATAGGGAGCTTGCTCCCTCGCTTGTAGAGTTCTCTTTCTTTTCCTTTCTTCTTCACGCAACCTTCCTATCCTTTAGCCAATATAAAGCTTTAGGATCTCTAGTTATTATTGAGTCCTTCCGCTCTCACCCTTTAGGAAGTAGGAGGAAACCCATAGTCCTCGTCTCGTGCTCCGCCTGGTCTCACTCTGTCCTTCGTCCTGTGCCACCGTCCTTTGCCTCGCTTAGCCCTACACACTCCCGCCCCACCTCATCTCGCCTCGGTTGTATACCTTGGCACCTCTCGTCCTCACCCTCGTCTCCCTCCGTGATACCACATGAGAGCCTGACGAGTACTACGATTAAACTGTTGCTGTCGATACCTTCCATACACGATATCTGAATAAACTAGGACTAGGGGAAGTTAAGGCTCGCAGGAGCTCACGCTTGAAGGGGAGAGCTACTTTCATGGATATACTAGCGTCGAAGAATTGGAAGGCTTGGCACGACTGAGATTACTGTGCGTTAGGAGTGGAAGATGAGTCAGAATAGGTTCTATAGGTTTCTGTTACGCAAAGGGGTGAGTCATAGTTGGAGTTAGTCGAGGGAGGCAATGGCGCCTACTCCTGTATTTTCTTTTCTTTCTCTTTCTCCTTTATGCAACGTCTTCTGTATCTACCTACCAATATATTATAGTCGTTATTATACTAAGTGACTATCCCTGTTCCTACTCCGTACTCTGAAGAATGAAGCTATACCCTTGACGGCCCCTTGAGAGTTGTTAAATATTATCGGTCGATGTCAGAGGTAGCGTGATGAGTTAGGAAGGAGCTCGAGTAATAGAATGTAAGCGATAGGAAGGATTGGGTAGCAACATGATAGAAATAGGGGTATTAGAAATAGTATGAGTGGTACGAGAGTGTAGGAGTTTCTATGAGATTCTATGGTATCAGTCATCGGTGTAAGGAAATAGTTGTATATATAGTGCTCGTTCTTTCCTATGTTTCTGCCTCTTCAGGCAACGTCTTCTTTCTGCTAGCAATATATATTTTTGGCTTCAGCTCTCCTCTCTTCGCTTCGTTCCTGAACTTGCTTTGACTCTAGTATTTGTCGAGCTGACCCTGTTCTTGCTCTCGTAACCCGATCCTGTTCCTTCTAGGCCCCGAACCCATCGTCGTCCCGTTAGACCTACTCACGCATTTGGGTTTTTCAGTGAATAAAATCAGTATTATATAGGGCTTCTCCATGATATCATATGATAAAAATATCAGACTGCCAGTGAGCCAAAAGTTAGCTTCAACGAGGCATGATAAAAAATATCATATGAAACGCCAAATCAGTCATATATCATGTTTAACTAAGTCCTATATCAAGCTGATAATAATATGTGGGCTGGCGATAAAGTATTTAAGTACCTTTTCTGATGCCAAGTATCATTCTCTACAACTTCAACCAATCATACATCAACAAAATATTCTTCAGACTAACCCATAACCCCTGGTACATACATTTCTTGCTGATTCATCTATTAGTCAGGCCTGGTCATCTATGGTTAACCGGAGTCTAGGTTATCTCCTTGCCGCTCCTCGCTTAGTCGTCAGCTAAAGTCTCTTTCACACTCACGCACGCCTAAAGAACCAGAAGATACTATCATTTATCATTCATGGGGATATTGGAAGTATCAAGCAACCCTTCAACAAACAACTTTCATCTGTGAGCCAAAACTTCGCCAAGTAAAACACAGGGATGACTCACCCACAAAACATGCTAACGTGAACCACCTTTTTAACAGCTACAGTGAAAGCTTGCTATAACGGTACACTCGGGACCGGAATTTTGTACCGTTATAGAGAGAGTACTCTTAGATAAGAGGCGCTGGTGCTGAAGGCCGGGCAAAAAGGACCGAGAAGTGCTGCCGTTATAGGGAGATTACCCTTATAGAAAGTACAGTTATAGCAAGCTTTCGACCTCCAGTCCCCCTACAGCCCTTCCAGTTTTCATAGGCCTTCATGATACCCCTCAAATGACTCTTCCCCCCAGCCGAAGCCCTCACTAATCCGTAAGACATTTCTTCAAGGACCCTTAACTCGGTTTTGCGTCTTTCTCCAAGTTAGAAATCACCGTGTCCAAAACCTCCATTTTCCTATCGATGGCCTCAATTTTCCTATCACTTGAGATTGATGCCGTAGTTGTGTGAGAGGTCACGATATAGGTAGTAATTGCACCAACAATCAGGTAGCCGAGGTAATTAGGTGACAGATGTTAGCAAAAAATGCTAAACATTAAAAATTGGTCAGTTAGATAGTTAAACAAGTACAGCTGAAGGGACGGTACCCATCGTCAATTGAGGTTGACTGTAGCGGTCGAGTCGATCACTGTCGTGATGGTTCTTGATTCGTGGTGATGTTCGCTCTGCTATTCGTCCTTGAATCTGTGATGTAAAAGAGCGGGGGGCCTATAACTATCCATGGGTAGGCCGGTTAAGTAAACTTACCTCCTAAAGGGGGCGGTGTTGTGACAATCTGGCGCCAACTGGTGTGTGGCGATGTGTCAAGTTAAGAACACTGGAGGTGTCATAAACAAACACGGTGTTCGATTGTCTGATCGACACCCTGTCTGTTACTGGCTGTGCTATGGTGTTCACTTTGTGTTCCTCTGAATAGAAACGTTATCGTCTTATCCTGATGAAGGTTTGCTTACAAAATACTTTGTTGCTACTAGAATTGATTCTCCGTTATGGAGGACCAACGTCCACTCTCATTGCTGCTATCCTTATCTAGGGTGCTGTAATCACTGACGCACGTTCTGGCAGGGCTCACGCTCTGAACATGACCGACTCAAAGATTGAAGCCACCCAGTTTAAGCTCGAAAATGATATTAAGGAACTCAAAACCGTGATTCAGGATCTCGGAGCCGAGGTGCAACCCACTCAATCGATGATTCTCGAAACGTCATTCCATACCATGCGGGCTATCGACGGCAATAAGACACCCTTGCGTGAGTGGGGGGGTGTTCGGGTGGCCAGGGAAGCCGTCTATGCTGCATGTATTTGCCTCTTGGCGCGCATAAGGGCTCACAAGTACTCTAAGAAGGAAATCACAAGTATAAGAATTGAATATATCTCCATGCGTACCTTCAAGTGTTGCAGTGGAAAATATTATATCAGATCCTACTTGCATCCAACCTGGATGTCTTGAAAGTCTTGGGAATAAATAATTTTTTGTTCGTTGCCTTCACACCCGTGGCTCTAGTGGTAAGGGAGGGGAGCGATTGATTAGTCAGTAGGTCTCAGTTAGCTCATTAATCTTAGATGTGGCCGGGTAGGAGTATGTACCTACATACAGTCGCAACTCGATATGCCGGATCTCAATACCCCGGATCCCTTGCTGTCCCGTACGAAATCCTCTGGGATTTTTACTCCTATTACTGCAAAATCAATTTGCTATCCCGGATCTTCTGCTATCCCGTACGAAATCCTTAGAATCTGGGCAATCCGGCATATCGAGTTGCGACTGTAGTACTTTAGCGCGCATCGCACCCGATTAGGTAACATGCTAAGGTACGCTTTATCTGAACGTACTAGTACATTTGGGACTGGTCTCAAATCAAGCCACAGGAAACCCTAACCCATGACACCGTTGCCACACACCATGCAAAGCAAAAAATAGGGTTGCGTCTTGTGGCGCCTGGGCGCCAAGATGCCAATAGACGCATAAAATCAATTGCTTACCTGCAGCCCCGCGCCAAAGGTCATTAGTCTCCAAAACCCCGTCTTGTGCCTTTTGCCAGGCTAGCGGTCATGGCAGAACCTTAATTTTCGCTGGGAAGTGGCAATTAGACAATTTAAGTCGCAAACGGATTTTATTATATATAGCTCTATGTATAAATATATGCTTGCGCGACTGCCCGCGCGCCCACCTTCCGTCGATTTGGGCATGTCCATGGCGCTGACCCGGGCATGTCCACTCCGTCGATCTGGGCGTGTCCATTGCGCCACTATGGGTGCGTGCATAGCGTCGATTTGGGAGTGTCCTAGGACGTGTCCGAGGTGTCAATTTGGGCGTGTCAATGGCGTAGATTTGAGCATGCCCATAGCGTCGTTTTGAGCGTGGGTTTGAGCGTGAATCAGGGCTCTTAGCATAGGTGTTGGAACATGGGATAGGGAGATACTCAAGATAGAGGGCGAAGATCGAGGCGGAGGTGGAGATGGAGGTGAAGAAGAATGTGGAGGCGGGTGCTACCTGGAAACTGCGCCAAGAATGACATGAATGGCACGGGCCAGTCCCAATTCAGTTTAGCGTCATCCTGCATATTACTTTTCTGCCGACATATCACATTTTTGAACGAGAAAGTTGTATGTATCACGCCCTTTTCAATCAGATCAAGTGAATGAGTGGAGATACCTGTCTTTGATTAAGTTACACCTAATAGTGTCTCCCCACCAAGGACACTTCTTCTTCCACTTACCTCGAAAAGACAGCAATACAATAGGATGTCAAAGGTTTACCTGTCACTCCAGGGCCAGCTTAGATGATCTTAGACGAGCCAAATATAATCTATCACTTTTTGAAGCGCAAGACGCACCCAGTCTGCGTCTTGGGAGACAGGATTTGTCTTGGAGGAACCTATTTTTCCTGATGTAGCACTCCCTCTTATATAACATCTCACTCGCTCTCATCTAAGCCCTCTTTATCCCCGATGTCACCAGTAAATGCTGACCTCCAGCAAAAGGTTTGATAGCTTTTACTAATAGATCTTTGTTATCTCTCTTATCAAATAACTGATTTCTCATACAAATCCTATACTCTATAATACCTATTACGTCGGCTAAATTCTATCCCAATACTTACTGAGTTAAAAAGTAGGTCGCGGGGTTGCTGAGTCTTAAAGTTGTGGAGTCTCGGAGTCGCAAGGTCGCATGGTCGCAAGAGTCAGATAGTGGTTATGCAGTTAGGTCTGTAGATTTATTAGTATCTTATTAGAGTGATGAGATGAAAGTCATAAATGATATAATAAAACCTTCGAGTCAGTTGTGGAAAAGGCCACAGTTGGTTGTTGAGCCATGAAGAAGGAGTGAGAGAGATATGCCACTATAATGTAACACGTCCAGCCAGGAAAGGCTTAATGCAAAGTTATACCACAGGTGTCGAAACATGTATGGCTCGAGAATCGATAGGGGGCAGGTGTGTAAACCAGTGCTGAGGAAAAATCTTATTGCTAGGCAAAGTGCCACCAAAAGCAAATTCTATAAGATCTGACATATTGTTAGGGTTTCGCTTAAAGGTTAAGGCCCCAGATATAGAAATGAGGAAGAACGAGGGTAGATGGCAAGATCGTCAATCCAAACCAAGCTTTCTATACCAATGAATTCTATTACAGGAAAACCAATCTCAAGGCAGGCTCTTTTAAGCGGAAGAAAGTTGCACTAGTATGAGAACTAGCTGCATACAGTTCAGAATTGATCCAAGGAACGATTTCAAAGAATGCTCCTTGGCGATAAGCTTCCTCCAGCAGCGAAGGAGAAAGTCAAGTTGGAGAATGTGCGGACTGGAGTAAATCCAGAAATAGGATTTATTGAGGGTGATCAGAAAGTGGTTGCGGATTGGCAGAACCAGATTGAGAACTCCCGGAACCCAAGCGCTATTCAAGAAACAATTAAGCGATGGCCATTAGCTACTGCACTTCGGACTAATTTGGAGTTGAGACTATCACGGCGTACCACAGACTTCGCGGATGAGGAGGATATTAGAGAATGGGGTTTCGGTTGCAAGGTTTCTTTTGGGGTTTTTGGGGGATTCTATGGGTTTCCATTACACGATGTTATGAGTCATGATTGTACAGGGATTAGGAGAGGTATATATACGTTGCTACGGACCTTTCCTTTGTCCTTTTCTTCTTTTTTCTTTCCTTACGTGTTCTTCCTGTTGTCAACCCTACGGTTTAATTTCGTCTCGTTTGTGTGTCTTTAGTTCTGAATATAATACATCATAATCATAGTCTTTGCCAAGACCCTCTTGGGTCTTCCATAGTACCTCGCCTCGTCATCGTCTATAGTCTCGTCCTCGTCTTCGTCTCGCCTGCCTCTGCCTCGTCCATACCATGACCGTAAGACGATCGCCTACTGGTATCTTCGTTTCACGCCTTCGCCAGAGAGAGAGGCCATTTGACTCTCTGCCCCACAACTCGCTTCCGGTTAGATTCCTCATCACTACCTTCATCTTTGCCTTTGTACTCTACCTCTTGATTAGTGACAACGCCAAGTCCCGTAATAGAGACGTACTATTTTGGAAGCTGATAAAACACTTCAAGCTTCTTCCCGTATTATTGATAAAAATTAACTAATAGATTGTTAGCTATTCGGGATATAAAGAATCTACTTGAGTCAAACAGGAATTGTCCTACCGGTCAGGATAAAACCCGCTATCAACAAGTTTATCAGTTTTTGAGTACACAGTTAAAGAATTCTGGTAGTACCCGAGAGGAACTGGCTTTACAGATGGCGAACTGTCATAGAAGAGGTGTCAAACTTGCTAGCTTTATATTGAGACGTGAAAGAAATTGGGTTAGAGAAAGACATATAGAGCGAGGATTACAGGGCTGGACAGGAATGGTTCAAACGATGTTGGATGATGAAGGAACTATGTTGGCAGTACGGGAATATATTTCAAAAGCTGGACAGAAAACCACTTCCCTAGATTTGACAAATGCGGTTGTCGCATATTGGCAAAACATCGCTGATATTCCACTTGAAGATATTGAGGAACCAATCAGTAAAGTCCGAAACACGATTCTTTCGCTACAGGAAATAGATGAAAACCCGGAGAAATAGTCTTTATCTACTCGTTCTGCTATTAATTGGCTACATAAACTCGGGTACGATTGGAAACAGGTTAGAAAGGGAATATATAAGGATGGACATGAAAGGGAGGATGTTCTGCATTATCGACAAGAGATTTTTCTCTCAGCTATCGAAAGCTTAAAGCCCCGCCTACCAGGATAAAATGAAGCAGGTGAACTCATACGAACCCCTGACGATATTTGGATATCCACCGGAAAACAACCTTGTGTTTTGATAACACACGATGAATGCACATTTCATTCTAACGATGGACCGACACATCAATGGACTCTACAAGATAGTTCACCACTACGTAAAAAATCGCTAGGGTAAGGCATCATATTGTCCAGATTTCTATCTCCGCTTGGACCTCTGAAAGCACCAGAACATATTACCGATGAATATTTGCATTCAAAAGGTTTACGACGTGATACTATAGAGTATGTCGAATGTGTTGGAGACTCTTGGTGGAATGCCGATAGATTGGTTACTCAGTTACAAGAGATTGTTATTCCTATATTTGAGTTGAAATTTCCAGGGTGTCAAGCTATTTTTCTATTTGACAATGCTCCATCGCATAATTCTTGGCCAGACGATGCATTACGAGCACATTCTATGAATATGGGCCCAGGAGGTAAAGCACCTATTATGAAAGATGGCTGGTATTTTAAGGATGGAACCCGAATCCAACAGGCTACCAATTACTCAACAGAGGACTATACCGTACCAGAAAATCTAAGAGGGAAGCCAAAAGGTCTAAAAATACTCCTTCAGGAACGCGGATTATGGCATGGAAAATTGAAGCAAAAGTGTCAAAACCAGTCACACTGTGATATTAGGATGCCACAAGGATGCTGTGCCCGTACCCTTTTATCCCTACAACCTGACTTTCAGTCCCAAGGCAGCAAAGTCCAAAATGCCGCTACTTCTAAAGGGCATATCTCTCTCCTATATCAAAAGTTTCATTGCGAGCTCAACTGGATAGAGTATTTCTGGGGGGCAGCAAAATGGTACACCCGGAAAAACTGTAATTACACTGTCTCAGATTTGCAGAAACAAATACCAGAAGGGCTTATATATGCTGAAAAGCATGTATGGAAGTACTGGAGGAAATCTCAGGATATTGCGCAAGCATATAGAAGTGGTGTAGGTTGGGGTGCACATAAACAGTACAAAAGCCATAGAAGGGTTACATTTGATGCTGTACAACATACTAGCACTACTTAGATATAGTTATATCTCTATTCCGTAGTCTAGTTGTTGAGAACGAAAGGTTTTTGTATCGAGAATATCATATCCGGGACTTGGGTTTACAAAGTGTCATGAGATATCACTCACATTGCCAAGAACGCCGAGGGCCAAGAACGCTCCCTTGAAAGAGGGTGTGCTGAAGGTTGACATACCTGCCCCCCATCGATTCTCAAGCCATATGTACGTAGCAGTGGCGGTGCCAAAGGCCAGCCAATCACGACCTGCATTTCCACTCGGTCAACACCCGGTACTGTCACGGTTGCTTTTCGTTAAGGACAATAAGTCACACTGAATTAATGACACGGTCACAAGGAGGGTAAGTGACACATTGGGTAATCCCCAGGTCACCACTATACACGCTTACCAGCATAAGAACCAGAAAATGCAGTTGCTCAGGGCAAGGATAATTTGTATGGAATGGCGCCGTTCTCTCATACAAATAATCCCTGGTTCCGTATTTGGTTCTTTTGCTGGTAAGCGTGTAAATTAGCCGGGACATACCCATCTCCTCAGTGCATCAATTTGAACGACATCCTATTGATAAACCAGCCTACAGTACGTTCAAGCCACTTCTGGAATCCTTACTCTTGACACCAACGCCACACATCAGCATTACAGCATCATGTTTAGACAACTCAGCCGCCAGATGGTCAAGGCTCTTCCTAGGTCTCGCATCGTGTAGTCGCGCCCGGTACACAACACTCTCGGGGAGCGGAAGTGGACTACCTCTTATTCCGACATGTCCCTCTTGGACGCAGAGGACACATTGGGCTTTAGGATGAACACAATCAAAGCGGTGTCGGTTCAACGCATGTTGAGAGCAGCCAACTATTCGCTTGCAGGAGAGGACTCGATCTTGAAGACCAAGGAAAAGGTGTACGACCGGATAATGAGATATCTTAAACTCTGTCAACAATCCAACGTTAGCGACTTGGTTCTCGTCACCATCGGTCCAATAATCGCTGATTTTAAACTCAAGACGGCACGGGACAGTTTGCTTCTAACGAGGGAGAAAGAGATCCTCTCTACAGACTCTGTGACGGGCGGCTTGGCGGAGTTTGTTATGATGGACCTGATTTCAGTGAAGGAACGCAATTATGTCCTCCTCATCATAGAAGGAAAGAGAGCTTCCCTTGGAGATGCGTTGAGGCAGTGCTTGCTCGCGCTGAAAGATGCGAGATGGTGGAGGGGTTGTGTATGGTTTCATTACAACCGGAGAGTCCTGGCAAATGATCATCTACGATGGGAAGTTTCAGATCAGTGAGAAGATGGATGTACTCTTTCATACGATGGATGAAGCCGAAGGGAGATGGATGAAGGACTACTCGGTCATGGTGGACTGCATGTACGCAGCGTTGAGCAATGGAGGCATTCATTGAAGGTGAGTACCTGGTGGAGCTTTTTTTCAGGATACGGTGACTAATCTATCATCAAGGGGGACCGAATAGGAGAAAGCGTTGTCTCGAACCAAACGTTGGGTTGGGTGGTCTTGATTTATTATTAAGCTTGGAGCTACTTCAATGGGCTGTTCTCAATTTCTATTTAAAACCCAATTGGGACTGGTTCGAGACAAGAGGGATTGTGGTTTCGAGATGTAATTAATTATTAATTGATTTGCAACTTTTTTACTGCCTGGTCTTATCTTATCTTGATAATCTAGATATCGAAGTATCTTTATTCCATAGTATGTAGTAGGATTATGAGAAAAGGGAGCGTGAGCGACCCTCACACTACTACTGACAAGCGCCAGCGCCAGAACTGCACCAGTAACAGACTGGTGCCAGAAGAGAACTGCCAGGAACCGAAGGCTATATGATTCCCTGGCAGTTCTCTGACATCAGGAACCAGCCTAAGAAATACTCGCAGAGTACTTTCATTTATAAGTAAGGCATTTGGGACCATGCTCAGATGTACGTTCAAGCCTCGGATTGAACCCTTACCCTTGACACCAGTGTAGGCGCCGGACTACTTACCCGGCCTGATCGCTAGTACGTATATAGGGAGTGGTCCCCCCGTCTTCCGACCAGGAATCCGACCAGGAAGCGCCATGTCCTCGACACTATCCCTCGAGGGCTACAGCATCATGTTCAGACAACTCAGCCGCCAGACGGTCAAGGCTCTTCCTAGGTCTTGCACCGTGTACTCGCGTCCGATACACACCACCCTCGTCCCCCATCTGGGACCTAGCGATACCAAGCAGCAGAAGGAGCAGCGAAAGGCGAAGTGGAGTACCTCGTACTCAAAGATGACCATCCCAGAAGCGGGGAAGAGACTAGGCTTCTGGATCGATCAACTCAGGGGGGTGCCGGTTGCTAGAATGTTGGCAAACGAAAACTATAGTCCTGATGGCGAGGGCCGGGATGCCATCTGGAAGACCAAGGAAAAGGTGTACGACAACATAGTGGAATATCTTGATATCGAAGGCTATCCTACGGAGGCAAATGCGAACTTCAAAGAAGCCAATGTTAGTGACTTGGTTTATGGTATCATCAGTCCAATTCTTTTCGATTTCAGATCCAGGACGGGACGCAAAGAGATACGGTTAGCGAGGGAGAAAGATATCATATCCACAGACAATGAGACAGGGGGCACGGAGGAATTCGTTGTGATTGATCGCATTGTGGTGGGAGAAGAAAGGTTTGTCTTGATCATAGAAGCGAAGAAGGGTACTACTGGAGAGGCGTTGAAACAGTGTCTGCTGGCATTGAAAGATGCGAGAGATAATAATGGTGGGGGCGAGGTGTACGGATTCGTTACAACAGGAAGCCAATGGCAGATGATTCGATACGATGGTAGATCTTTTCTCGCTACAGAGGAGTTTGCTGTCCTGTTCCCGAATATGGTGCCGGCCAAAGAGAGATGGATGAGTGATTACTCGGTTGTCGTAGACTGTATGTACGCAGCGTTGAGCAATGGGGGCATTCATTGAAGGTGAGTACCTGTGGAGCTTTTTTCAGGATAGGTGACTAATCTATTATTAAGGGAATATTAATATATTCGAACGGGGGACCAAATAGGAGCAATCGAAGGGATTGTGGTTTCCAGATTTAATTAATTCTTAATCGATTTGTGACCTTTTTGCTGCCTGGTCTTATCTTATCTTGGTAAGCTAGATATGGAAGTACTTTTACTGCAAAGTATACTAGTCTAGTTCCGGCGCTGGCGCTCGCCAGTAGTAGTGCGACGGTCGCTCACGCTCCCTATATACAGCGTTCCGCCCCTCTTCTAACAGACTAATGCCAGAAGAGAACTGCCAGGAGCCGAAGGCTATATGATTCCCTGTGTCCCGGCGTTCTCAGAGCTACTGGAAGATCGGGTAGGAGTCAGAATGGGGGGAGCGAACAGAGGCGTCGTTATAGTTGTTGTCATAGATTCTATGGGGTTCAGTTGTACAGTTGATTGGTAATGAGGCTCACAGGTGGTATGTACGGTTTGGGTATGGTATAGGCTTGAGGATTTCTATGAGATTCCATGATACAATCTATCAGTCATAATGGACTGGGGAAGGATAGTGTTAAACGTCGGGTTTAGTGTGGTCCACGAGCCGGCTCAAGCATGATGTGCCATTGGGCTTGAGTCGGCTTGTCATATTAGTGGATGGGCTCGGCTTGTATAAAAAAAGCTCGAGAGCTCGAGCTTGGCTCAAGCCCAGTGAAAGTAATTAATTGATACCTGTTCTTGGTAATATACAGAGATTTTAGCTACTCGTACTCAATCAGAGTCTGATAAACAGCCCGACTCTAGTATATCAACACTATCCACTCCTTCCTCTATAGCGTCCACCTGTTCCAACTCCCAATGTTCCACTTCCTCCTGTCCAGGCCAACTCTGGAGTAATAACATCGCTGTACTAGAGGTTTCCAAGAGCTGGTTTCTTTTCTTCGTTATGATATCCCCTGCTTTTGAGAATAATCGTTCTGAAGGAACACTGCTTGCTGGTATGGCAAGATAGTCCTGGGCCATACGGGATAGTCCAGGATAACAATGTTTATGTAGTCTCCACTTTACTGTATCAACTGACCTTTTCTCCAAGGGGTCTTGCAGATATTACCGTAACTTAAAGACAGTACGAGTATCCAAGTAAGTATATTCTGTTAATAATGAAACAGGTCGAGATAAGAGATTGGAAAGCGGATCTTCAAACAAATCTGTATTTTTCGGTGAATGTGGAGATTGATTCCCTGTTAATTCGGGAGGAGATATAGTATCAGACGGTGTCAGGTGGGCATAAGAGCTACTATAAACTCTTTCAAACTTACGCTTGGCTTCGCTAATATATTCAGATGGCAATGACAGGTTTTTAAAATTTGTAGCTTCAGCCTAGGATCTAGGACAGTCTCCTTCCCCGCTTCTTCCTCGCTTTTGAAATTTCAACACCAAAAACTGCTAAGCAACCAGGTTACACAGGTAACAAAGTCTTTAACACTTAGGCTTTAAGATGCCTTCCCCATCTTCAACTTTTGAAAACATCATCAAAGGGCTCGCCATCCATCGCTTAGATAAAGAACTCTTTGGCTCCTTCGCTGAAGAACCCTTCCCTTTCGCCACCGCTGTCAACTCCACGCTTCTCAGCGAAAACACCACCGACGAGTCAAAGATTCTCCTCACGCTTTTGTGTGGCATCATTAGACAGAACTCTCTCCTCCAATCCTGCGTGTCCCGCCTTGAAGAAGCAATGGACCTCGCAGACTCAACAAATACCACAGTCCTCAGACTCTCTGAAGACATCGCCCGTAACATCGCCTTCCTATCCGACTCCGCCAAAGCCTTCTCCCCTCCGCCCACCGGTCCCAAGGGCAAGGCCAAGGCCCCCCACCCATCCGCCACCTCCCGTCAAACCTCAGTCCAAAACTCCCCCCCTGCCATCCTCCTCCAGCAATGAATTATCCGAGCTGGAATACATCGACCAAAATGGGAATAAGCGCCGCCTAACCTTTGCTGAGGCAGCCTGCATCCCTGCCCCTCGTTTCCAACCCCTCAGCTGGTACTCAAACACTCAAAAGTCCCACCTCCTCTATTTCTCCCCCGCCCCGTGCCAAAACCCTTCTCCAAACTCAGCGCAGGTTCTTTACAACAAGAACGTCTCCCGCCCCTATTGAAGAACGAAACAAACTCGAGGCCACCCTCTCAGCCCAACTAGGAAGGGTTCTAAGCGAAGGCGGTCTCACCTTCCCCCACACCCAGATCAGAGTCTCCATCAACGACAAAGGTACAGTCACCTGCATAGCCTCCCTTGAGACACCCAACACCCGTCTTCAGCCATTCTTTCCACGCTTTTTAGAGATCCTGAACCTGGCTTGCAAGACCGACTCCAACCCGTACACCGAATTCAGACTTATCCTCACTGACACTGAATTCATCATCCATTCCATCCCGCTTTTCCCCTTCGAGAACGATGACATACTCACCCCGGTCCTGCGCGAAAACATCCAATTTGCCTGCAATGCCAGAGTCACTAAAGCCCGCTTCCTTTCCAAACCTGAGCTCAGGCAAGGTAAGAACACCACTTCGGTCCTCGTAATAGTCCCCCAAGAGGACGCCTCCAAATTCGGCTCAACCATCCTCCTTTTCGTCCAGCCTCGCCGCTGCAACCCGGTATGGAACGCCACACTGAACCCCATCTGTCGGAACTGCTTGCGCCTTGGTCATGCAATATAAGGCTGCAAACAGAAGTCCTCCACCTGCCCTGTCTGCGCCGGTAACTATACCAGATGCAATCATCGTTGCATCAACCAGTCATGCCCCAAAAACTGCCACCTATAGTCCGTGGAATGTGCCTGCCCCGCTATCCTCCCCAAGTACACCAACTGCAATGGTGCTCACACAGTTTACCCTACCAGCTGCCCCTCACGCCCTCCCAAAGCGGGAACTCCAGCCACCACCCCAGTACCCCCCTTACCTCTAGCTTGACTACATCCACCCACGCCTGACATATTCCTCCTGAGAGCTCCACAGAGAGCGCCATGGAGGGGGTCACCACCGAGACCCTTTAAATATGTTTTCTTCCTCCCCTCCCAGAAATATGTCACCCTTACACTCCTTCACCTCGTCAGTATCGGCGGGCTCCTCTTCTTCGTCACTAGCAATTGTCCAGCACAACTGTGCCAATAGCCACAAAGTTTTTCTGTCCCTCTTTTCTTCCTTTTCTAAAAATTCTCCACCACAACTTTTTCATGGATATACTAGGTTCGGGAGATTGGAAGGATTGGCAGGGCTGGGATTACTGCAAACTAGGAAGTGGGGATGAGTCAGAATAAGTTCTATGGGTTTCTGTTACGCGAAAGAATGAGTTACAGTTGGGGTTAGGTGAGGGTACATATCACGGCGTACCACGATCTTTACAGAGAAGGAGGATATTAGAGAATGGGTTTTCGGTTGCGGTACTTTCTTTTGGGTTCTTGGAGTTTCTATGTGTTTCCGTTACACGATGTTATGAGTCATGATTGTACAGGGATTAGGAGGGGTATATATATCGCTGTACGACCTTTCCTTTTCAGATTTCTTTTCTTTCTTTTGTTTCCCACGCGTTTCTTCCTGTTGTCAACCCTACGGTTTAGTTTCGCTTGCCTCGTCTTTAGTTCTGAATAAACAACGCCATAACCATAGTTCTCGCCAAGACCCCTTGGGTCTTCCATAAGACTCGCCTCTCGCCTATAGTCTCGCTCTTCGCTCTCTCGCCTCGCTTAGCTTTTACTCATAGTCTATGACCGTAGAGACGATCGCTCACTGGTATCTTCGCTCCATCGCCTTTGTCAAAAGGCCATCTGACCCTCTGCCCCACAACCCTGCTTCTCGGTTAGGTTCCCTCGTCATTGCCCTCCATCTCCGCCCTCGTCTCTGCTTCGGTTGTGTACCTCAGCTCTCGTGTCAGTAGTCTCCGTGTTGCTCCGTAACACTAAGAACACGTACCCTCCACCGACCTACACAACACCACCCCGCCTCGCTTAGCTTCGGTCATAATGACCGACTTTAGTTGGGATGTCTCCATGGGGGACCTCTCCCACCCCGTCTTCTTCTCTCCCGATCCCCTCGAGTGCTTCTTCCCTGAACGGAAGGGGTACTGCCACCTCGCTCTCGTCCCCCGGGTCTTTTGGTTCGACCTAGGCAGTCGCCTTGGTTCGGACCCCCACGTCCATCTCCTCCGCCAGTACGCCCTCGCCCACGGTCTCAAGCGCGCCGACGCCCACTGGGCTAAGGCCATCTTTACTCAATCTGCTCCGGGTAAGCTCCATATCGGGGCCCGCACCACCGACGATTCCTGCCCCGCCCACGACCCCGAAGCTATTATTCGTGGCCCCAGAGACCCCGTCCTCTCCCACTACACCATTGGCCGCCCCATGGAAGTTCCTGCCCCGTTCCACACACCCTGACCGAGAGACTCTCCGAGTTCTTGGAAACCTTTGGCCCCGTTGAGAAGGATTTTGGGTATGAGCTTACCGAGGCTCACACCCTTATTGCCGAAGCCCTGGCCGCCCTGACTGTAACCATCGATGCCCCACCCCCAGGGAACCTGCCGAATGTATGGCCCACGAAGAGGTTATTGAGAACCTCAACTCCGAACTTGATGCGGCCGAGGAAAAGACTGCAGACTTGTGGCAACGCCTGTGCGAAGCCAGCGAAGCATCTGCCGAGGCCGTAGAAAGCCTCAATGAAGAAGTCACCTCCCTCGTCGCTGAGAAGGAAGAGTTCCGCTACCGCCTGGCCCTGCACAAGGAAGCCCTTGCCGAGGCCGACGCCACTATTGCTGACCTTCGCCGCCGTCGTCCCCTTGCCGCCTCTAATACCACCAGGACGCAAGTTCGTCCCACTGCCCAGGTCCCGAAGCCCCGTTACCTTATCCCCCGCTCCCAGCATGCCTGCACCTCCGACAACTGACGTAAGATACCAGTTGAACAAGTAGCCCCGAAACTGGCGTTAAAAGTTCAGCCCCTTTGGTAGAAATTGGCACACCAAAGGGGCTAGTCCCGCCACCCTCTTTTGTTTTCTCTGCCGCCGCCGTTTCCGAAGACAAGATGTCTGAGGAATCACTCGTTGTTTCCTGCTCGGTTACCTAAGATTCCGCCGTCCCCATTGCCACCCACGCCCTGATAGATACAGGTGCCTCAGGCTATGCTTTTGTCGATCAAGGATTCGTTCTGCAATACGGTCTGGTCCCGGTTCCCCTGAAAAAATCACGCTTGTTCGAGGTAATTGACGACAGGCTGGTAGAGTCAGGGAAAATTACGCACATAGTGAAATTATCTCTGGATATGAATGGCCATCAGGAACTTGCCCCGTTCCTTGTTACTAAGTTGGGACACTACCCAATAGTAATGGGTATTCTTTGGATGAGACACCATGATTTGGCTATCCGACCGAAGACGAATAAAATCATCTTTGATTCTGATTTCTGTGTCCGGAACTGCTCTCAGTCCTATTCCCCGGTAACGGCCAAAGGTATTTCTGTTTCGTTTCCCGATGCTCCGGCGATTCAGATTGCGGCCATCGGGGCCGTACCCTTCGTAGGACTCGCTCGACGCCGACAGAATAAACTCTTTTGCGCTTCGATCCGTACTATTGATGAGGCTCTCGCTGGGAAGCAGGCCTCGGATCCCCTGGCCCGTGTACCTCAAGAGCTCCGGGAATTTTTGTCGCTATTCAAGGAATCCGACGCCCTCGCTATCACGGCGTACTATGGTCTTCACGGAAGAGGAGGATATTTGGGAATGGGTTTTCGGTTGCGATGTTTCCTTTTTGGGTTTTTGGAGTTTCTATGGGTTTCCGTTACACGATGTGATGAGTCATGAATGTACAGGGATTAGGAGGGTATATATACGTTGCTACGGACTTCTCTTTTGTTCTTTTCTTTCTCTTTCTTTCCTTACGTGTTCTTCCTGTTGTCAACTCTACGGTTTAGTTCCGTTTCGTCTTGTGTCTTTAGTTCTGAATATACGACGTCATAACCATAGTCTTTGCCAAGACCCTCTTGGGTCTTTCATAGTATCTCGCCTCGTCCTCGTCTATAGTCTCGTCCTCGTCTTCGTCTCGTCCCGCTTCGCCTCGTCCATAGTCTATGACCGTAGTACGTATCGTCTACTGGTATCTTCGTCTCCACGTCTTCGTCAGAGAGGCCATCTGGACCCTCTGCCCCACAACCCTGCTCCTCGGCTAGACCCCCGCGTCGCCGACTCTCGTCCTCGTCCTCGTCCCTGCCTCGGTTGTGTACGTCGGCTCTCTTGTTAGTAGTCTCCGTGTTGCTCCGTAACACTCACCCTGCCACCACACCACCCCCACGACTTGAAAATAGTCTTACAGGACGGCAAGGTACCCCCATTTGGCCCCCTTTATAGTATGTCCCGGTTGGAACTGCAGGCTCTCAGGAACTATATTACGGAAAACCTGTCAAAAGGGTTTATCCGTTATTCAGAATCCTCCGCTGGCGCTCCCGTTCTGTTTGTCAAGAAGGCCGATGGATCTCTTCGTCTGTGCGTTGATTATCGGAAGTTGAATGAGATTACAGTCAAGAACCATCATCCCCTACCTCTGATCCCCGAAACCTTGTCTCGTCTTTCCAAGGCCAAGTACTACACCAAGTTGGACCTCCGTTGGAGATAATACCAAATTCGGATCCAAGAAGGCGATGAGTGGAAGACCGCTTTTCAGACTCGGTATGGTCACTTTGAGTACAATGTGATGCCCTTTGGATTGACAAATGCCCCCGCCGCGTTCCAACACTGGATTAATGACCTCCTACATCCCTATCTTGATAACTTCGCCACGGTTTACCTTGACGACGTATTGATTTACTTTGAGACTTTGGATGAACACAAACAACGCGTCCGGGAGATCTTGAAGGTCTTTCAAATCCACGGAGTCCACCTCAAGCCAGAGAAGTGCGAGTTCTACGTTCAACAGACGAAGTACCTTGGGTTAATCATTACTCCGGAAGGCATTCAGATGGACTCCAGTAAGGTATCTACGGTTAAGGATTGGGAGATACCTAAAAAGCTCCGGGAGGTTCAGGAGTTCCTAGGCTTCGCAAATTTCTATCGACGGTTTATTTATGCCTACTCCCGTGTGGTCGCGCCTTTCACCGCCTTGACCAAGAAGAACGTAAAGTTTGAATGGTCCCAGAAGGAGGAAGAAGCTTTCCAAAAGTTAAAAGATGCGTTCACCTCGGCTCCGATTCTCGTCCACTTCGACTTTGAAAAAGAAGTTATTGTGGAAACCGATGCCTCTGACTTCGTGTCTGCGGGGATTATGTCGCAATACGGTGACGATGGGCTGTTACACCCTGTGGCTTTGTTTTCAAAGAAACACTCTCCCGCAGAATGCAACTACGAAATTTATGATAAGGAACTGTTGGCAGTAGTTAGGAGCTTTGAAGAATGGCGTGCGAATTTGGAAGGATCCCGTTTCTCCATTAAGGTGTTAAGCAATCATAGGAATTTGAAATACTTTATGTCCACCAAGTTGTTAAACCGACGTCAGACCCGCTGGGCTGAGTTCTTGTCTCGATTCGACTTTGTTATTCAGTTCCGACCAGGGAAACAAGGGGTAAAACTAGATGCGCTTACCAGGAGGTCAAGAGATTTACCAAAGGAGGGGGATGAACGTTTGACGCACCAGTCGCAAGTGGTATTGAAACAGGAGAATTTGAGATCAAGGATTAAGTTAAGTTTGTTGGCGGGTTCTTTGACAAATGAACCCGCTGAAGGAATGCCTACCGTTAAAGAATTATTGATTCAGGCTTACCAAAATGATAGTTTTCCCGATCAAGTCCTGACCATGCTTCGCAATGGTACCAAGCAGTCAAAGAAGATTTCTCTTGCTGAGTGTACGGAAACAGAAGACGGGTTTCTCTTATATCGTCAGGCTATTTACGTTCCCGAGTCGAATGACCTTCAGCTTCGCCTATTGCAGGACCATCATGATAAACCTTCCGCTGAACATCCAGGCCGCGCCAAAACCCTCGAACTCTTCAGCCGTAATTATTACTGGCCAAACATGAGGAAGTATGTCGATCACTACGTCCTGAACTGCAATATATGCTCCCGTAGTAAGGCCTCCCGCAATGCTTTACAAGGTGTTCTTTGACCTCTTGCCGTACCCAAGGGACCATGGACCGATGTATCAATGGATTTCGTTGCAGGACTCCCTGAGAGCAATGGCTTTAATGCAATCTTGGTGGTTGTTGACCGTCTCATGAAGATGCGTCACTTCATACCCTGTACCGAGGAGGCAAATGCCAGGGACGTCGCCGCCATGTATCTTGATTCAGTTTGGAAGCTTCACAGACTCCCAGAAACCATTGTCTCAGACCGTGGGACACAGTTTACGGCCGAATTTTGGAAAATCCTATGTTCCCGTATCGAGATCGCCCCCCGCTATAGCACCGCCTTTCACCCACAGACAGATGGGCAGACTGAGAGGATTAATGCTATTATGGAACAATACCTTCGCGCCTATGTTTCCTACCAACAAGACGATTGGACCCAATATCTTTCAATGGTGGAGTTTGCGACCAATAACCAAGTATCCGAGACCACGAAGACGTCACCGTTCCAGGCCAACTACAGAAGAAGCTCTAGGATGTCTTTTGCCCCACTACAGCATGGCCAAACTACCAACGAGGACCAGGCCAATAGCATGGCTAGGACCATGGCACAGGTTTACGACTTCCTTCGCGATGAAATGGCTCGGGCTTAGAAAATTTATGAAGATGCAGCAAATCGGAATAGGACTCCCGCCTCTAGGTATACTATTGGAGATGAGGTCTTCCTCTCGACTCGGAATATTACGACCAAGCGTCCCTCGAAGAAACTTGACTGGAAACGCATTGGACCCTATGTGGTTAAGCGAATGGTTAGCTCCTATGCTTATGAGCTCGATCTTCCGGCGTCAATGAAGATACATCCTGTTTTCCATGTTTCGCTTTTGTCCTTGGCATCATGCAATCCCGTTCCCGGTCAGCTACAGTCCCTGCCCTCGGCAATAGAAATTGAAGGTGAACAGGAGTGGGAAGTGGAACAAGTTTTAGATTCTCGCAAGCGTTACGGAAGACTGGAGTATTTGGTTCGGTATTTGGGTTATGATGAATCCTTGTGGCAACCCCCCGAGGACTTGGAGCATTCTCTCGACTTAGTTCGAGATTTTCACAATAGGTATCCACATAAGCCTAGGCCTACCAGGAGTTAGGCCTGAAGGAGGGCCTAATCTATCACGGCGTACCACGATCTTCACGGAGAAGGAGGATATTAGAGAATGGGTTTTTGGTTACGGTACTTTCTTTTGGATTCTTGGAGTTTCTATGGGTTTCCGTTACACGATGTTATGAGTCATGATTGTACAGAGATTAGGAAGGGTATATATACGTTGCTACGGACCTTTTCTTTGTTCTTTTCTTTCTCTTTCTTTCCTTACGTGTTCTTCCTGTTGTCAACCCTACGGTTTAGTTTCGTTTCGTCTCGTGTCTTTAGTTCTGAATAAACAATGTCATAACCATAGTTCTCGTCAAGACCCACTTGGGTCTTCCATAGTACCTCGCCTCGTCCTCGTCTATAGTCTCGTCTTCGTCTTCGTCTCGCCTCGCTTAACTTTACTCATAGTCTAGGACCGTAGTACGCATCATCTACTGGTATCTTCGTCTCCACGTCTTTGTCAAAAAGGCCATCTGGACCCTCTGCCCCACAACCCTGCTTCTCGGTTAGGTTCCCTCATCGTTGCCCTCCATCTCCGCCCTCGTCTCTGCCTCGGTTGTGTACCTCGGCTCTCGTATCAGTAGTCTCCGTGTTGCTCCGTAGCAGTACAAGTCAGGCTTGGCGACGGATTGGTGGATATATGAGGGAGTCAACGGCGCCTACTCCTGTACTTTCTTTTTTTTCCTTTTCTCTTCACGCAACGTCTTCTGTATCTAACTATCAATATATTATAGTCTTTATTTTAACTAGTGACCATCGCAGTCCCCCTGTTTTCTCTATATATTTCCTCCTTCTTAAGACGTATCACTGTTACTACCCCGCACCCTGCGGAACGAAGCCACATCCCTAACGCCCCCTTGAGATTACGTTGCATCATCATCCGCACTGTGCATACTCACCAATATCTACCCCAGCTCCTCCACCAGTCCGCATAGTGGACGGGGTCATCCTGGATGGAAACTATCAGATCCCTGTAACTTTTGAGGAATTTGAGACGGTCGAAGACAAATACTACCATTACGTACACCTCCTCACCCTTATACAGAAAGGAGACTGATAGAAGGCAGAAAGGAACACTAGCAAGGCCCTACACACTCAAACCAGACAAGAGTTGGCTACAGCTTAGGACCAACTCACTGCCTCCCATAACCATACCGATGCTCTAGAAGCCTTTGTCCAAGCCCTGGAATTCCAACTCGCCGCGGCCCGCGCTGCACCCCCACCACCACCATCACCACCACCTCCACTAGAGGTTCCTCCTGCACCTGCTAACACTCCACCCGCCACCTTCCGCTCCGAAAAGTTTCCAGACCCCCCCAAAATTCAACGGGATCTGGAAGGAGTTACCAGGGTTTCTCAATCTCCTCCACACCAAACTCAGAGTTAATTATCACAGGTTCCTGCATGAGGAGGCCAAAGTCTTCTATGCAGTAAGTCAGCTGGAAGGGAAGGCATTGGATCAGGTCATTCCTATGGCCACCAGAGAGGCTGCCCCATTTACTTCTGTCGCTGCCTTTGTTGCATTTTTGGAAGCCTCCTTTGGAGACTCAGACCCCCGAAGCACTGATAGGAGGGAAATTCAAGGCCTCCACCAGGGCAAAGAAGGCTTCGTGACCTACCTTACCCACTTCCTACGAATCATGGGCCCACTCGACTTCAATGAGGAAGCTGAGAAGAATACTCTAGAAACTGGCCTATCCGACGACCTCAAGGACGTAATATTCTATCAGGATAAGACCGAGGAAGGCTTTGATGCCAATGTTAGGAGACTCATGACTATGAAAAACAGGATCAGGGCCAGGAAGGATGCTCACAAGAATAATAGAAACTCAATGTGACAATATACCTCCCAATCTGCTACCCCGCACCTGTTGAAGATACCAGGAGGCCTCGCCCCCATGGACCTCTCAGCTGTCCAGGCTCTCCCCACTACCTGCCCCCTACTAGAGGGAAGATATACATTCACTAATGGCCGCCGACACACCACTGCCGCCGAAAACAAATGGAGAATGGAGAATGGCCGCTGTGCCTACTGTACCGCCCCTGACCATATCTTCGCCAACTGCCCACAAGGCAATCGACCACGTGGTCCTCCTCCAGCTATGAGAGCTGCCGCCTTGTCTGCCCCCCCGCTGCCCTTATTGAGGCCCTCGATTCTATAACTTCTTCTTTCTCTTGTCTCCTTTCTTCTTCCACGGATGTCGTTCTATCTTTTGGTAATTCGGGTTTTCAGTAGTCCCTGGTCAGTATCATGGCACTCACCAGGGATCTTCAAAGGATTTTTCTTTATCTGCGTTTTCTATTTCTGGGTTTTCTGTTTTGGTTATGGCAGAGTAGGAGTTAAATGGAGACCACTTAGTTGTAGCTTGTAGCATTGCTCACAATAAGAACTCTATTTCCACTTATGCTATGATCAATACTGGAGCCTCGGAATTCGCATTTATCGATGAAGCCTTTGCCCGCCATCATCAATTTCCTATTTTTCCCCTTAAATTACCCCGAACGCTTGAAGTTATCGATGGAAGACCTATAGCCTCCGGACAAATTACCTCAATATACTATGTCCCTCTACTGATCGGCTCTCATCAAGAACAAATTCCACTCTTCGTTACCAACCTGGGACAGTACCCCCTAGTTCTTGGTATCCTTTAGCTACAATATCACCACGCCACCCTTAAATTCAAGAACAATACAGTAGCTTTTGACTCAGAGTTCTGTAAAAAGAACTGCAATTCTACAATTACTACCGATATTCTCCTAGGCATTAAACTCCCAACCTATATGATAGTCCCCGTCCCTTTTAGTCGTCTCACCCGCCGCAAGCAATTACAAATTTGCAGTATAACCCTCTACAAAATCGAAAATATCCACCAGGATACCCCAAAAGACGGATGGAAACAAAAAATCCCAGAAAGCTATCACAACTGGCTAAGTATGTTCGATGAAGCTCTGGCCCAAGACTTACCACCGCGCCACCCCTATGATCATAGGATCCCCCTGAAGGAGGGAAAGGAGCCACTATTTGGCCCCCTTTATAGCATGTCCAGGGACGAGCTACTTGCACTAAGAGACTATATTCGTGAGAACCTCTACAAGGGTTTTATTCGCGCAAGCTCATCTCCTGCTGAAGCCCCAGTATTATTTGTTAAGAAAGCCGACGGATTTCTTCGCCTATGTGTGGATTATAGAGGGCTAACCGAGCTGACGGTTAAGAATCGATACCCATTACCTCTAATTTGGGAAAGCTTGGATCGACTCTCAAAAGCTAAGTGGTACACCAAGTTGGATTTGCGACAGGGTACAATCAAATTCGAATGGCTGAAGGGGAAGAATGAAAGACAGTGTTTAGGACCTGCTACAGCCACTTCGAATATACTGTTATGCTATTCAGCCTTACCAATACTCCTGCTACCTTTCAACTCTTCATTAACGACTCTCTCCGGGAACATCTAGATCAATTTTGCACTGCATATTTGGACGATATCCTTATATATAGCAACTCTCTCGAAGAACATGAACAACATGTCGAAACAACACTGGAAGTGTTACAGAAGAACGGGATCCTATTGAAGCCAGAAAAATGCGAATTCGATACCCAAAGAACTATTTATCTTGGGTCAATTATTGAACCGAACTGTATTAGCATGGACCCTCACAAGGTATCGGCAGTACAGGAATAGACAACCCGCAAGACGGTTAAAGACGTGCAAGCTTTCCTGGGCTTTGCCAACTTCTACCGCCGCTTTATTTTTGGATTTTCGAAACTTTCAGTCCCCCTGACCAAACTTACGAAGAAGAATGTCCCCTTTTTATGGACTCCAGAAGCAGAAACAGTATTTCAATCCTTAAAAGAGGGTTTTACCATCGGCCCCTATTCTGATCCACTTCAACTCTGAGAAGTCAATTACGGTAGAAACAGATGCGTCGGACTACGTTGCTGGTAGCATGCTTCCTCAACGTGATGAACAAGGGAAGCTACATCCTGTGACATTCTTCTCCAAGAAACATACACCCGCAGAATACAATTACGAAATTTACGACAAGGAGCTACTTACAATAATTAGGTGTTTCGAAAAATGGAGACCAGAGTTGGCAGGGGCTAAGCACCCCATTGAAGTTATTTCCGATCACAAAAACGTCAAATACTTTATGTCTATCAAGCAACTCAACAGGAGACAAGTACGATGGGCCGAATATTTATCGCGCTTCAATTTTATTATTAAATATAGACCGAGGAAGCAGAGCGGGAAACTGAATGCATTGAATAGGAAATCAGGAGATCTCCCTGAAGAAGGGGATAAAAGATTGTTGTACCAGAGTCAGGCGGTCCTGCAGAGGGAAAACCTAGACCCCAAGTATCACGGCTCAGCCTCCTGCACCTCGCCTTCCGCCAAGACGCCTCCGGAGCAGAGTAGTTAGATAGTATCGGTCGATATCGAAAGTAGGATGACGGTTTAGGAAGGAGCTCGGGTAATAGACTGTAAGCACTAGGAAGGATTGGGTAGTAACAGGATAGAATTGGGGTTATCGGGAATAGTATGAGTGGTACGGAAGTGTAAGAGTTTCTAAGGGATTCTATGATATGAGTCAAAGGCGTGAGGGAATAGTTGTATATATAGTGCTCATTTTCCCTATGTTTCTGCCTCTCTAGGCAACGTCTTCTTTCTGTTAGCAATACATTACTTTGGCTTCGGCCCTCCTATCCTCACCTCGTCTCCGAACCTAAACTTGACTCCGCCTCGCGCCTGGTATAGTCTGAGCCGACTCCGTCTTGATCTTTGCCTCCGACTCTGATTCTGCTGCTATCCCCCAACCCGACTCCGCCCCGTTAGAACAAGCTAAGTTTGTTAGCGGATTCTTTGGCAAATGAACCCGCTGAAAAGAATGCCCCTTACAGAAATTATTCGATGAAGGATACCTAGCTGACCCATTTCCACAAAAAATCTTGGACCTACGCTAGACAGATACGAACAATTGCAAAGAAATATCCCCAGCAGAATGTACCGGTAGAGACGGCCGCCTACTCTATCGCGAAAGCACCTATGTTCCCGATTACGTACCACTAAAATTGGAGATTATGAAACAATACCACGATGCCCCATCAGCAGGACACCCCGGTGGAGAAAAAACCTTCGAGTTGGTTAGCAGAGACTATTACTGGCCAAATATGCGTGATTATATTGGCCAGTACATTCGAAACTGCCACACCTGTCAACGAAGCAAGCCATCGACACATGGGAAGTTAGGAGTACTTCGACCACTACATATCCCAGAGCAACCTTGGGAAGAGAGCTCTATGGACTTTGTCACAGGTCTACCGGAAAGCGAAGGGTACGATGCTATACTGGTGGTTGTGAATCGGCTGACGAAGATGCGCCATCTTTTACCTTGCAATACCACTGTCAACGCAGAAGACCTGGCCGACTTATACCTGCAACACGTTTAGAAGATACAAGGCCTGCCCACACATATTATTTCCGACAGGGGCACCCAATTTACCGCGAAATTCTTGAAATCTCTCTGTGAACAACTCAAGATCGAAGCCAGGATGTCCACAGCTTTTCACCCAGAAACGGATGGCCAGACAGAAAAACTGAATGCAGTAATAGAATAATACCTTCGGGGATACATGTCATGCCAACAAGACGATTGGTTTAAGTGGTTGTCAATGGCAGAATTTGCAACAAATAATCAGGTGTCAGCCTCTACTAAAGCTACTCCTTTCTTCGTCAACTACGGCTACCATCTTTGATTCGCTATAGATCTCCGGAAGCCAGAAAGGACCCCAACTAACCTCAATGCCCATGACTTTGCCGGGAGAATGAAGGAACTACACGATTATCTACGAACACAATTAAGAACGGTGCAAGATCAACAGGAGAAGTCGGTGAATGCAAAGCGTACCTCCGCACCCCGTTATGAGGTTGGAGATATGGTATTTGTCTCAGCAAAGAATATTCGTACTTCTAACAGGACGGGGTCGGGTTCAGGATTATAGCAGAAGCAGGGTTGGGCAGAGAGTCCACAGGGAATCTCTGATCAGGACGAGGAGGCTGAGATACCAGTAGATGGCTCTGGTTGCTGACATGTAGTATAAGGACAAGGGATGGGGTCGGCTCAGGAGACACCAGAGACGAGGACAGGAGGGCCGAAGCTAAAGTAGCAGAAAGAAGACGTTGCCTAGAGAGGCGGAAACATAGGAAAGAACGAACACTATATATACAACTCTCCCCTCACACCGATGACTCATAACATAGAATCCCATAGAAACTCCTACACCCTTGTACCACCCATACTATTCCCGATAACCCCAACTCTATCCCCTTATTACCCAATTCTCCTAGCGCTTACAATCTATTACCCGAGCTCTTTCCTAACGCATCATCCTGCTTCTGACATCGACCGATACTATCCAACAACCCTGTTCCGAAGGCGCCTTGGCGGAAGGCGAGGTGCAGGAGACGGAGCCGTGATAGCCGAAGCTAAAGTAGCAGAAAGAAGACGTTGCCTAGAGAGGCGGAAACATAGGAAAGAACGAACACTATATATACAACTCTCCCCTCATGCCGATGACTCATACCATAGAATCCCATAGAAGCTCCTACACCCCCGTACCACCCATACTATTCCCGACAACCCCAACTCTATTCCCTTACTACCCAATTTCTCCTAGCGCTTACATTCTATTACCCGAGCTCCTTCCTAACGCGTTATCCTACTTCCGACATCGACCGATACTATCCAACAACCCTGTTCCGAAGGCGCCTTGGCGGAAGGCGAGATGCAGGAGACGGAGCCGTGATACTCGCCCCCTAAACGTCAGAGATATACAGGTGTTCAATAGTTGGGCAAATTTCTATCGGCGGTTTATTAAGAATTCTTCAGGGATTGTTCATCCCCTGACCACCCTCACCAAAGGAGATGTGCCGTTTATATGGTCTCCGGTCTGCGAAGCGGTTTTTGAAGCGTTGAAAACTGCTTTTACTACTGCTCCAAATCTCCGATACTTTGATCTTGATCGCAAAGCTATTGTGGAAACAGACGCTTCCGATCATGTATCGGGTGGTACACTCTCCCAGTATAGCGATGAGAATATTCCTCACCCCGTTGCTTTCTACTCTGGAACTCACTCCCCCGCTGAGTGTAACTATGAGATTTATGACAAGGAACCATTGGCTATTATTATGTGCTTTGAGGAATGGAGAGCCGAACTTATGGATGTCGCCGAATCGATCGAAGTCCTGAGTGATCATCGGAATTTGGAATACTTTATGACCAAAAGAGATCTGAATCGCTGACAGGCACGCTGGTCAGAGTTTCTCTCCCGTTTTAATTACATGATCAAGTATTGACCTGGGAAGCAAGGA
Source organism: Morchella sp. 2018-W45 (assembly GCA_024713785.1). NCBI lineage: Eukaryota > Fungi > Ascomycota > Pezizomycetes > Pezizales > Morchellaceae > Morchella > Morchella sp. 2018-W45. The sequence goes on from JAMGYZ010000017.1 coordinate 1,348,585, forward strand.
GGGAAGCCGGATGCACTGACTAGGAAATCAGGAGATCTGCCTAAAGAGAGGGATAAACGCCTGACACAGCAAAGTCAGACAGTGTTGAAGTGCCAAAACTTGGGTTTGTTGGCAGCCATTCCGGCTGTCCGAGGACAGTCTTCCCTAGAAAAACTTTTTAAACAGGCATATGTCACTGACCCATTCCCGGACAAGATACTAGGACTCCTCCGAGACGGTGTTAGACACTCCCGAGAAATTACTTTAGCAGAATGCTCAACCAGAAAGAGCCTCCTTACATATCGAGGGAAGCTCTTCGTCCCGAATGATACGACCCTGCATTTCATGGATGCACTAGGTTCGGGAGACTGGAAGGATTGACGGAGCTGGAATTATTGCATGCTCAGAGGTGGGGATAAGTCAGACTAAGTTCTATGGGTTTCTGTTACGCAAGGAATGAGTCACAGTTGGGGTTACGTGAGGGTATGAGTCACGCTTGGCGACGGGTTGGTGGATATATAAGGGAGGCAATGGCTCCGTTTTCTGTACTTTCTTTCTCTTCCTTTCTTCTTGACGCAACGTCTTCTGTATCTATCTAGCAATAGACTTTATAGTCTCTAATTCGTTGGTGACTATCGTCGTCTTTCTATCTATCTTACATATATACTTTCCCCTTCTTGGTTTCATGGATATGTTAGGTTCGGAGGATTGGAAGGATTGGCAGGGTTGGGATTACTGTGCGCTAGGAGGGGGGGATGAGTCATAATAATATCTATGGGTTTCTGTTACGCAAAGGAATGAGTCATAGTGAGGGGTTATGCGAGGGTATGAGTCAGGCTTGGCGACGGATAGGTGGATATATAAGGGAGGCAACGGCGCCTACTCCTGTACTTTTCCTTTCTCTTCTTTTCTCTTCACGCAACGTCTTCTGTATCTATCTAGTAATATACTTTATAGTCTCGCTTTTACTAGCGACTATCGCCGTCCTTATTTCCTCTTTATTATACATACTTTCCCCCTCTTGGGAAGTATCACTATTGCTACCTCACACCCTGCGGAACGAAGTTAATACTCTAATGCCCCCTTGAGATTACGTTGCGTCGTTATTCGCACCGTGCCCACTCACCAATGTCTACCCCAGTTCCTCCACCCCCTCCCCCAGCCCACATCATTGAGGGGGTCACTCTTGATGGAAACTATCAGATTCCCCAAACCTTCGAAGAATTCGACACAGTCGAAGTCAAACACTAGCACTACGTACACCTCCTCGCCCTTATACAGGAAGGAGATCGATGGAAGACAGAAAGAGATGCTAGCAGGGTCTTACATGCCCAAACCAGACAAGAGTTGGCTGCAGTTCGGAACCAACTCACCGCCTCTGACAGCCACACCGATGCCCTAGAAGCCCAGGTCCGCACCCTGGAGTTTCAACTTGCCACAGCCTGCGCACCGCCACCTCCACCAGAAGCCCCTCCCCCACCCGTTAATACCCCGCCCACTACCTTCCGTTCCGAGAAATTTCCCGACCCACCAAAGTTCAACGGGACCCGGAAGGAGTTACCAGGGTTCCTGAACCTCCTTCGTACCAAACTCAGAGTTAACCATGACAGGTTCCTGAATGAGGAGGCCAAGGTCTTCTACGCGGTTAGTCGGCTAGAGGGGAAAGCATTAGACCAGGTCATCCCTATGGCCACCGGAGACGCTGCCCCCTTCCCCGCTGTCGCCACCTTTATCGAATTTTTGGAAGCCTCCTTCGGTGACCCAGACCCCTGAGGCACAGCCAGACGAGAACTTCAGAACCTCCGCCAGGGCAAAGGGGACTTCGCCACCTACCTCACGCAATTTTTGCGCATCATGGGCCAACTGGACTATAATGCGGAAGCCAAAAAGGACGTCTTGGAGAATGGGCTGTCCGACGATCTTAAGGATGCAATGATATATCAAGACACTACGGCAGAAGGGTTCGACGCTTATGTTAGGAGGCTCATGACTATGGACAATAGGATTAGGGCCAGGAAGGATGCCTATAAGGCCAATAGGAACCCAATGGGACAGTTTGCTTCTCAACCTGCTCCCCCATATCCGTCGCACACCCCAGGAGGCCTAGCTCCTATAGACCTTTTGGCCCTCCAAGCTCGCCCCACTACCCGTCCCCCCCCAGAAGGAAGATATACGTTTGCCAATGGACGCCGACACACCACGTATCACGGCTCCGCCTCCTGCACCTCGCCTTCTACTAAGGCGTATTCGGAACAGGGTTGTTGGATAGAATCGGTCGATGTCGGAAGTAAGAGAATGGATTAGGAAGGAGTTCGGGTAATGGAATGTAAGCGCTAGAGAGGATTGGGAAGTGGTAGGATAGAAGAGGTGGTTTCGGGAATAGTATGGTCGAGGTGAATGCTTGGGAGGTTCTATGGGATTCTATGGTATGAGTCATCGGTGTAAGAAAATACTTGTATATATAGAGTTCGTTCTTTCCTGTGTTTCTGCCTCTCTAGGCAACGTCTTCTTTCTGTTAGCAATATAATACTTGGGCTCCAGCCCTTCTGTCCGCCTCGTCCCTGAACCTGAATCTAAACCTGAACCTGTCTCGCCTCGGGTGTCTCCTGAGCCGACCCTGTCCTGTATCCTTGCCCTGACCCGATCCCGTCCCGTTAGACTACGTTGCCTCCTTTTTGGCTCCCGAGATACCATTATGGCGGCCTCCGGATCCTCCTTTACTATTGCCCCCGCACCCGTTATCACCACACGCATCGCTAATAGTGATGTAGCTCCAGACACTTGGGCCGCCCCCGAGAATGTCCAAGCCTTCTCTGAGCAATACGACCATGACAAGGCCCTCCTCTTCGACCTTCTGGGATATCATATTTCTCGCATTAGGCATGAAAGAGATATGGGCCGCTTCGAAAGGGACACGGCCCTGAACACTGCCTCCGTCATCCCCGATCTTGAACAACAAATTGCTAACCTGGAGAGTCAACTCGTGGAAGTTCGCCAGCTTAATAGCTTGTTATCAGCCCAAGCGGCGGCTCTCCCTCCTGCCTCCCCAGTTGTTCCTCCTCCTGATCTTTCAGTTCCTCCTGTTGCTCCTCCTCCGGTCCCTCCTGTGGCTCCTCCTCCGGCTCCCCCCCCGACTCCCCGCTCCGAGAAAGTGCCCGACCCACCTAAGTTCGATGGCAAAAGGGAGGAACTCCGCCCCTTTGTTACTCAACTTCGCCTGAAAATGCTCGCCAATCATGATCGCTTCCCTGCCGCCCAAGCCCGCCTTGCCTATGCAATTAATCTTCTTTCTGGCCGTGCCCTTGCCCAGGTAATGCCCCTTGTCGTCGGAGGACGCATCGATTTGGAAGATATTGAAGCCTTGATCACGATTCTGGAAACCGCTTTTGGGGATCCAGACCGCATTGCTACTGCTGAACGGGAACTCGAGCGCCTTACTCAAGGAGGCCGGGATTTCTCCACCTACTTCGCCGAGTTTCAACGCTTGGCTGCTGAGGTTAGGTGGAACAATGAGGCCAAGAAACACGCACTGACTCAAGGGCTCTCCCGTGAGCTCCGCTCTGCTATGATTCATCATGATGTCCCCGCCGCCACTGCTGAGTATGTCCTCTTACTCCAGAAGTTGGACAATAGGCTTCGGGACGCTCGTGCCAGAGACCGCGCGTCGCCTTTCGCCGCTCGTCAACCCTTTACTTTCCCTGCTCCTGCCCGGGCTCCGGCCTCCCCTGCTGTTGTCCCTGCTCCTCACCCCTCTTACTCTCCAGGGGGTGCGGTGCCCATGGATCTCTCTGGTGCCCGCCGCCCTCAACGCCGTGGCCCTATTACCCCCGTTGAACGTGCCCGCCGTGCCGCCCAAGGACTCTGTATGTATTGTGGAGGTCCTGGACATTTCGCTGCTGAATGTTCCGCCCATCCTGTCGTCCGTCCGGCTCGTGTTGCTGCTACTTCTGAGGTCGGCGTACCTCCGGTGGTATCTGGGGCCGGCGCGCCCCCTGCTGTTAATAATGCTTCTCGTCCTTCTTCCTCTCCTGGTTATGCTTTTGGGTTTCCCTTTGGTTCTTCTTCTTCGTCTGGTTCGTTGGGTTTGGGTTCTCCTGGTTCGATTTCTGCTGTGGCCCCGGATCAGTCGGGTTTTCACGAGGACCTGTCTTAGGTGGCTTAGGCCAGGTCCCTCCTCTTTCTTTGTCTGCTTCTGCTGCTTCTGGTGTCTCTGGTGAGAAGGTTTCGGATAACGATCATCTTGTTGTTTCATGTATCGTATCTGATGAGAATAAAACTGTTAAAACCTACTCACTTGTTGACACCGGGGCTTCCGGACTTGCATTCATTGATGAAGCATTTGTACGCCACAAGGATATCCCCACTACTCTTCTCTCCAACCCTCGTGCTCTTCATGTTATCGATGGAAGAGAAATCTCCTCCGGTAGCATTACTCATGTTGCTCATTTTTCTCTTCGTATTCAAGGCCATACTGAAAAGATCTCCGCCTATGTTACTCGACTAGGACATTATCCATTGGTGCTAGGAATCCCTTGGCTTCGCCGACATAATGTTACTATCAACTTTGCTGATAATTCACTTACCTTTGGTTCACCTCGCTGCCTCCGTCGTTGTAATGATGATCAAGTCCCCGCCTATGTCAAGGGTATTCTATCTCCGCTCCCCGCCAATCATGATTTCGAAATCGTTAGTGCCGCTACCTTTGCCGAAACTACTCAGGGACTTACAGTTTATGCCCTGTTCCTGGGAGGTACTACCGAAGTAATACCCCCAGAGATTGCCGCGTTGGTCCCCCCAGAACATCATCACTTTTGGGAACGGTTCGGGAAGGAGGGTCCTCAGAAACTTCCGCCTCATCACCCTTATGATATTCGAATTAATCTCCATGAAGGAAAGGAGCCACCCTTTGGTCCCCTGTACAGTATGTCCCGGGATGAGCTAGCCGCATTGATCGAATACATAGATGATATGTTAAAGAAAGGATTTATCGAGTCTAGTTCTTCTCCCGCCGGATCTCCTGTGTTGTTTGTGAAAAAGCCGGGTGGTGGTCTTCGATTCTGCGTGGACTACCGAGGATTGAATGCAATTACCGTAAAGAACCGCTATCCGTTACCGTTACCCAAGGAAACCTTTAATCAACTCTGCAAGGCCAAGTGGTATACCAAGTTGGATTTAAAGAATGCCTACAATCTGGTTCGGGTCGCGGCTGGAGACGAATGGAAAACGGCGTTTCGGACCCGTGTTGGTCATTTTCAGTATAAAGTGATGCCGTTCGGACTAACCAACGCCCCCGCCGTCTTTCAACACTTTATTAATGATACATTTCGTCCGTTTCTGGATCGTTTCTGTACAGCATATCTTGACGATATCCTGATTTATAGTGAGGATTTGGAATCACATCGGGATCATGTTAATCAAGTCCTGCAAGCTCTTACCGATGCCGACCTGTATTGCTCCCCCGAGAAATGCGAATTCCAAGTCAAAGAAGTGAAATACTTGGGCATGATCGTTACCACCGAAGGCCTTAAGCTCGATCCCAAGAAGATTGAGACCATTGTTAAGTGGGCCCGTCCTCTAAACGTGAGAGATATACAGGTGTTTAATGGTTGGGCGAATTTCTACCGACGCTTTATTAAGAACTATTCGGGGATTGTCCGCCCTCTTACCACGCTCACGAAAGGAAACGTACCATTTGTATGGTCACCGGGTTGCGAATCGGCGTTCGAAGGATTGAAAACAGCCTTTACCACCGCCCCGATTCTTCGTCATTTTGATTTCGATCGCAAGGCCATTGTGGAATCAGATGCTTCCGACTATGTTGCGGGTGGTACACTCTCCCAATACAGTGATGAGAATGTCCTTCATCCTGTTGCTTTCTTTTCCGGAACTCACTCCCCCGCCGAATGCAATTACGAGATCTATGATAAGGAGTTGTTGGCTATTATTAAGTGTTTCGAAGAGTGGAGAGCTGAACTGATGGGTGTTGCCGAGCCTATCGAAGTCCTGAGTGATCATCGGAACTTGGAGTATTTTATGACCAAGAGGGATTTGAATCGTCGACAGGCACGGTGGTCAGAGTTTCTTTCTCGGTTTAATTATGTGATTAAATATCGGCCGGAAGCAAGGAGAAAGCCAGATGCATTGACTAGGAGATCAGGAGATCTGCCTAAGAGAGGATGAACGCCTGACGCAGCAAAGTCAAACAGTGTTGAAGTCCCATAATTTGGGTTTGTTGGCAGCCATTCCGACTGTTCGAGGACAGTCACCCCTAGAAAAACTCTTTGAACAGGCATATATCACTGACCAATTTCCGAATAAGATCCTAGGACTTCTCCGAAATGGCGTTAAGCACTCCAGAGAGATCACCCTGGCAGAATGTTCGACCAGGAAAGGCCTCCTGACCTATCGCGGCAAGCTCTTCGTCCCAGATGATATGACTTTACATTTGCACTTGCTCCAACAACATCACGATGCTCCCTCTGCAGGCCACCCCGGAAAGGCTAAAACCTTTCAGCTTCTTACTCGTTCATATTACTGGCCCGGGATGCGCAGCACAGTCGATCGCTATGTCAGGAACTGTCATACTTGCAGTCGGAGTAAGACGTCCCGTCATGCTCCCTATGGAGTTCTTCAACCGTTACCGATTCCTCAAAGACCTTGGACACATATTTCCATGGACTTTGTTACAGGACTACCGGAAAGCAAGGGAAGAGATGCAATCCTCGTGGTAGTCGACCGGCTGTCAAAGATGAGACATTATATTGCCTGTAATACTACTACCGGATCGGAAGACCTTGCACGTTTATTTATTGATAATATTTGGAAACTTCATGGTCTTCCCACCAGTATTGTCTCCGATCGTGGTACTCAGTTTACGTCTCAGTTCTGGAAGTCTCTCTGCAAACTGTTGAAGATTAATGTTGCCATGTCCTCCGCCTTTCACCCCGAAACTGACGGCCAAACGGAACGAATTAATGCAGTGATGGAACAATATCTGAGGAGCTATGTGTCCTATCAACAGGACGACTGGGTGGACTGGTTACCGCTTGCCGAATTTGCCTCTAATAATCATCCCTTGGAGACGACTCAGATCTCTCCCTTTATGGCCAATTATGGGTTCGATCCACGCTTTACGGAGGACCTAGCGCTACCTTCGTTCATTGATCGCCCTCAAGATACCAATGCCCTTGTTCAAAAGATGGCCGAGATTTATGATCAGTTGCAAGCCGAGATCTGTTATGCCCAGGACCGTCAGGAGACTAATGCTAATGCCCACCGAGTACCGGCCCCGGTCTACCACGTCGGTGATGAAGTATGGCTGAATGCCCGGAATATTCAGACCACTAGGCCCTCCCGAAAGCTTGATTGGAAAGGTCTAGGTAGATTTAGGATTAGGTCTGTTATTAGTCCCTATGCCTACGAGCTCGACCTCCCCTCGACGATGAAGATACATCCTGTTTTTCACGTCTCGAAGTTGGAACCGTGTGCCACGGATCCTTTACCAGGACATGTTCCTCCCCCAGCACCTCCGGTAATTGTTGATGGTGATGAAGAATGGGAAGTCGATGAACTCCTGGACTCCCGCTTCCGTTATTCACGTCTGCAGTACTTGGTTAAGTGGAAGGGTTATGATGCACCCACCTGGGAGTATGCTGAAAATCTTACCAATGTTCCTCGTCTTCTGTCTCGTTTTCATGCGGTGTACCCCACTAAGCCAGGATCTGACGGAGTTCTCGCGGAGCTCGAACCTAAAGAGAGGGCAACTATCACGGCTCCGCCTCCTGCACTTCGCCTTCTGCCAAGGCGTCTTCGGAACAGGGTTGTTGGATAGAATCGGTCGATGTCGGAAGTAAGAGAATGGATTAGGAAGGAGTTCGGGTAATGGAATGTAAGCGCTAGAGAGGATTGGGAAGTGGTAGGATAGAAGCGGTGGTTTCGGGAATAGTATGGTCGAGGTGAATGCTTGGGAGGTTCTATGGGATTCTATGGTATGAGTCATCGGTGTAAGAAAATACTTGTATATATAGAGTTCGTTCTTTCCTATGTTTCTGCCTCTCTAGGCAACGTCTTCTTTTTGTTCGCAATCTAATACTTGGCTTCGGCCCTTCTGTCCGCCTCGTCCCTGAACCTGAACCTAAACCTGAACCTGTCTCGCCTCGGGTGTCTCCTGAGCCGACCCTGTCCCGTATCCTTGTCCTGACCCGACCCCGTCCCGTTAGACCACGGCTGCGGAGAAAAAATGGAGGATGGAAAATGGTCAGCTGGCGCCATCAGCCGCCTCACTGTGCCTCCCGACCATGTCTCGCTTTAACTGCCCCTAGTCGTACTTCTCCCTGGGCCATGCATGCTCGGCCATTTATCTGCCTCACAATGTAATTCTTCTTCTTCTTCTTCTTCTTCCTCTTCTTCCACGGATGTTATTTTGTCTTCAGACAATTCGGGTTTTCAGTAGTCCCTAGTCAGTATCATGGCCCTCGCCAGGGACCTTCAAAGGATTCTTCTTTATCTGCGTTTTCTATTTCTGGGTTTTCTGTTTCGGTTATGGCAGAGGAGGAGCTAAATGGAGATCACTTAGTTGTAGCGTGTAACATTGCTCACAATAAGAACTCTATTCCTACTTATGCTATGATCGATACCGGAGCCTCGGGATTCGCATTTATTGACGAAACCTTTGCGCGCCATCACCAACTTCCTATCCTTTCTCTAAAAAATCCTCGTGTACTTGAAGTCATCGATGGAAGACCTACAGCCTCAGGACAAATTACCTCAATATGTCGCGTCCCCCTACTTGTGGGCTCTCATCAAGAACAAATCCCACTCTTTGTTACCAAATTAGGACAGTACCCCCTAGTTCTTGGCATCCTTTGGTTGCAACATCACGATGCTACCCTTAAATTTAAAGATAATACAATAGTTTTCGACTCGGAGTTCTGTAAAAAGAACTGCAATTCCATGATTATTCCTGAGCCTATCGCGGGTATTAAACCCCCAACCTATATGATAGGTCCCGTTCCCTTTAGCCGCCTTGCCCGCCGCAAAAAATTATAAGTCTGTAGTATTACTCTTTACGAAATCGAAAAAGCTCTCCGCGATACCCCAAAGGACGACTGGAAACAAAGGATCCCCAAAAGGTATCACAACCAACTGGATATGTTTGATGAAGCAATGGCCCAAGACTTACCGCCCTGTCGCCCCTACGATCATAAAATTCCCCTAAAAGAGGGAGGAGAACCACCATTTAGGCCTCTCTATGGTATGTCCAGAGATGAGTTACTTGCACTACGGGATTATATTCGCGAGAACCTCTCCAAGGGTTTTATCCGAGCAAGTTCTTCTCCAGCCGGAGCCCCTGTACTCTTTGTTAAGAAGGCCGATGGATCTCTTCACTTGTGTGTGGATTATCGAGGACTAAATGAGCTGACGGTGAAGAATCGATATCCACTACCTCTAATCCGGGAACCTTTGGATCGACTCTCAAAGGCCAAGTGGTATACTAAATTAGATTTACGACAAGGGTATAACCAGATTCGAATGACTGAAGGGGAGGAATGGAAGACGGCGTTTAGGACCCGCTATGACCACTTTGAATACACCGTTATGCCCTTTGGCCTCACCAATGCCCCCGCCACCTTTCAACATTTTATTAACGACTGCCTCCGAGAATATTTGGATCAATTCTGCACTGCATACCTAGACGATATTCTGATATATAGTGACTCCCTGGAAGAACATGAGCAGCATGTCGAAACGACATTTTAACGGCAGAAGAATGGGATTCTAATGAAGCCGGAGAAATGCGAGTTCCATACCCAAAGTACAACCTACCTTGGGTTAATTATTGAACCAAATGTTATCCGTATGGATCCTCATAAAGTCTCCGCAATACAAGAATAGACGAATCCCAAGACGGTCAAAGACGTACAAGATTTTCTAGGCTTCGCTAATTTCTACCAGCGCTTTATTTTCGGATTTTCAAAACTTGCAGCTCCCATGACCAAATTGACGAAGAAGAATGTCCCCTTTCTATGGGCCCCGGAGGCGGAAGTAGCATTTCAATCTTTGAAAGAAGCCTTCACCACCGCCCCTATTCTAATCCACTTTGACCCCGAGAAGCCAATTACAGTAGAAATAGACGCATCGGACTACGTTGCTGATGGTGTACTCTCTCAATACGATGAACAAGGGAAGCTTCACCCTGTGGCATTCTTCTCTAAGAAACATACACCCGCGGAATGCAACTACGAAATATATGATAAGGAGCTATTGGCAATAATTAGGTGTTTTGAAGAATGGAGACCGGAGTTGGAGGGGGCTAAGCACCCTATAGAGGTCATTTCCGATCATAAAAATCTCGAATACTTTATGTCGACCAAGCAACTTAATAGGAGGCAGGCACGATGGGCCGAATACTTATCGCGTTTTAATTTTGTTATTAAATACAGACCGGGGAAGCAGAGCGGGAAACCGGATGCATTAACTAGGAGATCAGGAGATCTCTCTGAGGAAGGGGATGAAAGATTGTTGCACCAGAGTCAGACGGTTTTGAAGACGGAAAATCTTAACCCTAAGCTAAGTTTGTTGGTGGGTTCTTTGGCAAATGAACCCGCTGAAAAGAATGCCTCCCTACAGAAATTATTCGAGGAAGGATATCTGGCTGACCCATTTCCACAAAAGATTCTGAATCTACAGCAGACAGATATAAAACACTGCAAGGAAATATCCCTAGCAGAATGTACCGAAGTGGACGGCCGCCTTCTTTACCGCGAAAGCATTTACGTTCCCGACCATGCACCATTGAAGTTGGAAATTCTGAAGTAATACCACGATGCTCCGTCAGCAGGACACTCCGGCAGAGAAAAAACCTTTGAGTTGGTCAGCAGGGATTACTATTGGCCAAACATGCGTGATTATATCGGCCAATATATTCGGAATTGCCATATCTGCCAGCGAAGTAAACCCACAACACATGGGAAGATGGGAGTACTCCGGCCGCTACCTATTCCAGAGCAGCCTTGGAGAGAGGTCTCTATGGATTTTGTTACGGGTTTACCGGAAAGTGAAGGGTACGATGCTATACTGGTAGTTGTGGATCGACTGACGAAAATGCGCCATCTTTTGCCTTGCAACACCACCGTTAATGCAGAGGATCTGGCCGGCTTATATCTACAACACGTTTGGAAATTACACGGTTTACCTACACACATTACTTCCGACAGAGGCAATCAATTTACCGCGAAATTCTGGAAATCCCTCTGTGAAGAACTTAAAATCGAAGCCAGAATGTTCACAGCCTTCGACCCAGAAACGGATGGCCAGACAGAGAGACTCAATGCAGTAATAGAGCAATACCTCCGAGGGTATGTGTCATATCAACAAGACGATTGGGTAAAGTGGTTGCCAATGGCAGAATTCGCGGCAAATAACCAGGTATCAGCTTCCACCAAAGCCACCCCGTTTTTCGCCAACTATGGTTATCATCCTCGATTTGCTATAACCCTCCGAAAGCCAGAGGGGACCCCACCGAGTCTTAATTCCCATGATTTTGCAGGAAGAATGAAGGAGCTACACGAACACCTACGGACGCAGCTAAGAACAGCCCAAGATCAGCAGGAGAAGTCGGTAAATGCAAAGCGCACCCCCGCCCCCCGTTATGAGGTTGGAGATATGGTATTTGTTTCGGCAAAGAATATTCGTACCGCGCGGAAGTCAAGAAAACTCGATTGGAAAAGATTAGGACCGTTTCCCGTCCAAGAAGTTGTCTCCCCATACGCCTATCGCCTGAATCTCCCCCGCTCTATGAAGATGCATCCCGTCTTCCATGTTTCATTGCTCGACCTCGCCGCCGTTGATCCTGTGTTAGGCCAAAGATCACCGCCACCACCACCTATTATTGTGAATCAAGAAGAGGAGTACGAAGTGGAAGAAGTTTTGGATTCAAGGCGTCACGGAAAGCAGGGACTTCAATACTATGTTAAGTGGACGGGATATACTGATCCTATATGGGAACCCGCTGAGTACCACGAACAGACCGCTGCCGTCGATACTTTTCACATACGCTACCCGAGTAAGCCAGGACCAGGGGAAGTTAAAGCTTGCAGGAGGTCGCGTCTAAAGGGAGGGGCTACTTTCATGGATATGTTAGGTTCGGAGGATTGGAAGGATTGGCAGGGTTGGGATTACTGTGCGCTAGGAGGGGGGAATGAGTCATAATAATATCTATGAGTTTCTGTTACGCAAAGGAATGAGTCATAGTGAGGGGTTATGCGAGGGTATGAGTCAGGCTTGGCGACGGATAGGTGGATATATAAGGGAGGCAACGGCGCCTACTCCTGTACTTTTCCTTTCTCTTCTTTTCTCTTCACGCAACGTCTTCTGTATCTATCTAGCAATATACTTTATAGTCTCGCTTTCACTAGCGACTATCGCCGTCCTTATTTCCTCTTTATTATACATACTTTCCCCCTCTTGGGAAGTATCGCTGTTGCTACCTCGCACCCTGCGGAACGAAGTTAATACCCTGACGCCCCCTTGAGACTTGGGAAGTATCACTGTTACTACCCCACACCCTGCGGAACGAAGCTACTCCCCTAACATCCCCTTGAGATTACGTTGCGTCGTCATCCGCACCGTGCCCACTCACCAATGTCTACCCCAGTTCCTCCACCCCCTCCCCCAGTCCACACAATGGATAGGGTCACCCTTGATGGAAACTATCAGATTCCCCAAACCTTCGAAGAGTTTGACACAGTTGAAAACAAACATTATCACTACGTACACCTCCTCGCCCTCATACGGGAAGGAGATCGATGGAAGACAGAAAGAGATGCTAGCAGGGTCCTACATGCCCAAACCAGACAAGGGTTGGCTGCAGTTCGGACCCAACTCACCACCTCCGACAACCACACCGATGCACTAGAAGCGCAGGTCCGCACTCTGAAATTTCAACTTGCCATGGCCCGCGCACCACCTCCACCGCCACCTCCACCGGAAGTCCCTCCCCCACCCGCTAATACCCCACCCGCTACCTTCCGTTCCAAGAAATTCCCCGACCCCCCGAAGTTCAACGGGACCCAGAATGAGTTACCAGGATTCTTGAACCTCCTTCGCACCAAACTCAAGGTTAACCATGATAGGTTCCTGAATGAGGAGGCCAAGGTCTTCTATGCGGTTAGTCGGTTAGAGGGGAAAGCATTAGACCAGGTTATTCCCATGGCTACCGGGGACGCCGCCCCATTTGCCTCTGTCGCTGCCTTTGTTGCGTTCCTGGAAGCCTCTTTCGGAGACCCTGACCCCCGGGGGACGGCAAGGAGGGAACTCCAAAGCCTTCGTCAAGGCAAGGGAGACTTTGCCACCTACCTCACACAATTTCTACGTATCATGGGCCAGCTCAACTATAACGAAGAAGCCAAGAAGGACGCCCTGGAGACCGGACTGGCAGACGACCTGAAGGATGCAATGATCTACCAGGACACTACCGCGGAAGGCTTCGATGCCTACGTCAGAAGGTTAATAACCATGAACAACAGGATCAGGGCCAGGAAGGATGCCCACAAGGCTAATAGGAATCCCATGGGACAATTTGCCTCTCAATTTACTCCCTCACACCCATCGCACACTCCAGGAGGCCTCGCCCCTATGGACCTCTCGGCCCTCCAGGCTCGCCCCCCACCAGAGGGAAGATACACCTTTGCGCATGGCCACCGACAGACTACCACCGCCGAGAAGAAATGGAGAATGGAAAATGGCCGTTGTGCCTATTGCGCTGCCCCCGATCACGTCTTCGCCAACTGTCTACAGGGCAGCCGTCCCCGTGGTTCCCCTCTGGCCCTAAGAGGTGCCGCCTTATCCGCTCCCCCCGCCGCCCCCATTGAGACTTCTGCTCCCATTATTTCTTCTCCTACGGATGTTGTTCTTTCTTCCGGTAATTCGGGTTTTCAGTAGTCCCTGGTCAGTATCATGGCCCTCCCCAGGAACCTTCAAAGGATTTTTCTTTATCTGCGTTTTCTATTTCTGGGTTTTCTGTTTCAGTTATGGCAGAGGAGGAGTTAAATGGAGACCACTTAGTTGTAGCCTGTAATATTGCTCACAATAAGAATTCTATTCCTACCCATGCTATGATCGATACTGGAGCCTCGGGATTCGCATTTATCGATGAAACCTTTACGCGCTATTATCAATTTCCTATTTTTCCCTTAAAACCCCTCATATACTTGAAGTAATAGATGGAAGACCGATAGCCTCTAGACAAATTACCTCTATCTACCGTGTTCCCCTCCGCATCGGCTCCCATCAAGAACAAATTCCACTCTTCGTTACCAAACTGGGACAGTACCCCCTAGTTCTTGGTATTCCGTGGCTACAACATCACGACGTTACTCTTCGATTCAAAAATAATACGGTAGCTTTCGATTCAGAGTTCTGTAAAAAGAACTGCAATTCTACAACTACTACCGATATTATTACCGGCATTAAACCACCAACCTATATGCCCTTTTTTTAATGTTCTCGCCGCAAGCGACTACAAATTTGCAGTATAACCCTCCATGAAATCGAAAAGATCCTTCAGGATACTCCGAAAGACGAGTGGAAACAAAAGATCCCAAAATGCTATCACAACCGGCTAGACATGTTCGATGAAGCAATGGCCCAAGACTTGCCACCTCACCGTCCCTATGACCATAGGATCCCCTTGAAGGATGGGAAAGAACCACCATTCGGGCCCCTCTAAGGTATGTCCAGAGACGAGCCACTCACGCTACGAGACTATATTCGTGAGAACCTCTCGAAGGGCTTCATCCGCGCAAGCTCATCCCCAGCCGGAGCCCCGGTATTATTTGTTAAGAAAGCCGACGGATCTCTTCGCTTGTGTGTGGATCACCGAGAATTAAATGAGCTGACAGTGAAGAATCGATACCCACTACCTCTAATCCGGGAGACATTAGATCGACTGTCAAAAGCCAAGTGGTATACCAAGTTGGATTTGCGACAGGGATATAATCAGATTCGCATGGCAGAAGGAGAGAAGTGGAAAACAGCATTTAGGACCCGGTATGGCCATTTCGAATATACCGTTATGCCATTTGGCTTCACCAATGCCCCCGCTATCTTCCAACACTTTATTAACGACTGTCTCCGAGAGCATTTGGACCAATTTTGCACCGCATATCTGGACGATATCCTTATATATAGCGACTCCCTCGAAGAGCATGAACAACATGTTGAAATAATACTGGAAGTGTTGCAAAAAAACGGGATTTTATTGAAACCAGAGAAATGAGAATTCCATACCCAAAGGACAACCTACCTTGGGTTGATTATTGAGCCCAACGGTATCCGTATGGACCCCAACAAGGTTTCTGCAGTACAAGAATGGACGACCCCCAAGACAGTTAAGGACATACAAGCCTTTTTAGGCTTCGCTAATTTCTACCGGCGTTTTATTTTCGGGTTCTCGAAACTGGCAACTCTTCTTACTAAACTTACAAAGAAGAACGTCCCATTTTTATGGACCCAAGAAGCACAAATCGCATTTCAAGTATTAAAGGAGGCCTTTACTACCGCCCCCATTTTGATGCATTTTGACCCTGAAAAGCCAATTATAGTGGAGACAGATGCGTCAGATTATGTTGCCGGCGGTGTACTCTCTCAAAACAACGAGCAGGGGAAATTGCACCCCGTGGCATTCTTCTCTAAGAAACACACACCCGCGGAATGTAACTACGAAATTTGCGACAAGGAGTTACTGGCCATAATTAGATGCTTCGAAAAATGGAGACCAGAGTTGGAAGGGGCTAAGCACCCCATTGAAGTTATTTCAGACCACAAGAATCTCGAGTATTTTATGTCCACCAAACAACTTAATAGAAGACAAGTACGATGGGCCGAATATCTGTCACATTTCGATTTTGTTATTACTTATAGACCGAGGAAGCAAAGTGGAAAGCCGGATGCATTGACTAGGAGATCAGGAGATCTCCCTGAGGAAGGGGATGAAAGATTATTGCATCAGAGTCAGACGGTTCTGAAGAGGGAAAACCTTGATCCTAAGCTAAATTTGTTGGCGGGTTCTTTGGCAAATGAACCCGCTGAAAAGAATGCCTCCCTACAGAAATTATTTGACGAAGGATACCTAGCTGACCCATTTCCACAAAAAATCTTGGACCTACGAAAAACAGATACGAAGCATTGCAAAGAGATATCCCTAGCGGAATGCACCGAAGGGAACGGTCGCCTACTTTACCGCGAAAGTATCTATGTTCCCGATTATGCACCACTGAAGCTGGAAATTCTGAGGCAATACCACGATGCCCCCTCAGCAGGACACCCCAGTAGAGAAAAAACCTTCAAGCTGGTTAGCAGGGACTACTACTGGCCAAATATGTGGGACTATATCAGCCAGTATGTTCGAAACTGCCACACCTGTCAACGAAGCAAGCCAACGACATACGGGAGGTTAGGAGTACTCCGACCGCTACCCATCCCAGAGCAACCCTGGAGAGAGATCTCTATAGATTTTGTCACGGGTCTACCGAAAAGCGAAGGATAGGATGCCATACTGGTAGTCGTGGATCGGCTAACGAAGATTCGCCACCTTTTGCCTTGCAACACCACCGTTAATGCAGAAGATTTGGCCAACCTATATCTGCAACATATTTGGAAGCTACACAGCCTGCCCACACATATTACCTCCAACAGGGGTACCCAATTTACTGCAAAATTCTGCAAATCTCTCTGTCAACAACTCAAGGTCGAGGCCCGGATATCAACAGCCTTTCACCCGGAAACAGACGGCCAGACTGAGAGATTGAATGCAGTGATGGAACAGTATCTCCGGGGATACGTTTCATACCAGCAAAACGATTGGGCTAAGTGGTTGCCGATGGCAGAGTTCGCAGCAAATAACCAAGTATCAGCCTCCACCAAAGCTACCCCATTTTTCGCCAACTACGGCTACCATCCTCGATTTAATATAGACCTCCGGAAACCAGAAAGGACCCCGCCGAGTCTAGATGCTCACGACTTCGCAGGGAAAATGAAGGAGTTACACGACTATCTACGGACACAGTTGAGGACGGCCCAAGATCAATATGAGAAGTCAGCGAACGCAAAGCGCACTCCCGCACCTCGGTATGAGGTTGGAGATATAGTATTTGTTTCAGCAAAGAATATTCGTACAGCCCGGGAATCAAGGAAACTCGATTGGAAAAGACTAGGACCATTTCCTATTCAGGAGGTTATCTCCCCTTATGCCTACCGCTTGAACCTCCCCCGCTCTATGAAGATGCACCCCGTCTTCCATGTCTCACTGCTCGATCTCGCCGCTATTGATCCCGTATTAGGCCAAAGACCACCGCCGCCACCACCAATTATCGTGGAACAAGAGGAGAAGTACGAAGTTGAGGAGGTTTTAGACTCAAGGCAGCATGGGAAGCAGGGACTCCAGTACTATATCAAATGGACGGGTTATACTGATCCCACGTGGGAACCCGCCGAATATCACAAACAGACTGCTGCTGTCGATACCTTTCATATACGCTACCCGGATAAGCCGGAGCCAAGGGAAGCCAAAGCTCGCAGGAGCTCGCGCCTGAAGAGGGGGCCTACTTTCATGGATGCACTAGGTTCGGGAGACTGGAAGGATTGGCGGGGCTGAGATTATTGCGTGCTTGGAGGTGGGGATGAGTCAGACTAAGTTCTATGGGTTTCTGTTACGCAAGGAATGAGTCACAGTTGGGGTTATACGAGGGTATGAGTCACGCTTGGCGACGAGTTGGTGGATATATAAGGGAGGCAATGGCTCCGTTTTCTATATTTTCTTTCTCTTCCTTTCTTCTTCACGCAACGTCTTCTGTATCTATCTAGCAATACACTTTATAGTCTCTAGTTCGCTGGTGACTATCGCCGTCTTTCTATCTATCTTACATATATACTTTCCCTTTCTTAGGAAGTATCGCTGTTACTACCCCGCACCCTGTGGAACGAAGCTACTCCCCTGACACCCCCTTGAGACTGCACTTGCATTTACTAAAGAAACACCATGACGCCCCCTCCGCTGGCCATCCAGGAAAAGCTAAAAACTTTCACCTTCTTGCCCGCTCTTATTATTGGCCTGCTATGCGTATTACAGTTGATCGCTATGTTTAGAATTGCCAAACCTGCAGCCGAAGTAAGACCGCCCGTCATACCCCCTATAGAGTCCTGCGACCCATACCGATTCCTCAGAGACCCTGGACACATATTTCCATGGACTTTGTTACGGGTCTGCCTGAGAGCAAGGGAAGAGATGCCATCCTGGGAGTGGTGGACCGCCTCTCAAAGATGAGACACTATATTGCCTATAATACTACTACCAGATCTGAGGACCTTGCCCGCTTGTTCATTGACCATGTCTGGAAACTTCATAGCCTGCCGACGAGTATAGTCTCCGACCGCGGCACTCAGTTTACCTCCCGGTTCTGAAAATCTCTGTGCAAGATACTTAGGATTGAGATTGCTATGTCCTCTGCCTTTCACCCCGAGACCGATGGCCAGACGGAACGAATTAATGCGGTCATGGAACAATACCTGAGGAGTTTCATGGATGTACTAGGGTTGGAGGACTGGAAGGATTGGCAGGGCTGGGATTACTGCGCGCTCGGAGGTGTGGGTGAGTCAGATTAAGTTCTATGGGTTTCTGTTACGCGAGGGTATGAGTCATGAGTGGAGTTACGCGGAGTTACGAGTCGGACTTGGCGACGAAGTGCGGGGTATATAATGGAGGCAACGGAGCCTACTTCTGTACTTTTCTTTCTTTCTTCTTTCCTTACGCAACGTCTTCTGTATCTAGTCTCTCAATATACTATAGTCTCTATTTTATACTAGTGACTATCGCTGTTTAAACTCCTCTTCATACTCCCTACTCCGGAAGTATCGCTGTTACCTTCTGCACCCTGCGGAACGAAGTCCTGTTACCACGCCCCCTTGAGATTACGTTGCGTCATCCGCGACCGCAGACCTCCACCAATGTCTACCTCAGCTCCCACCTCCTCCACCACCTCGCAGTGGAAGGAGTCACCCTGATGGAAACTATCAGATCCCTCAAACCTTTGAGGAGTTTGACCGTCGAAGATAAACACTATCACTACATACACCTCCTCACCCTGGTTAGGGAAGGAGATCGATGGAAGGCTGAAAGGGACGCAAGCAGAGGCCTACATACTCAAACCAGACAAGAATTAGCCACAGCCCGGAGTCAACTCGACGCCGCCAACAACCACACCGACGCGCTAGAAGCCAGGGTCCAGGCCTTGGAATTCCAACTAGCTGCGGCCCGCGCACCACCACCACCACCACCATCACCACCACCACCACCACCGATAGTTCTCCCCCCCCCCATCAGAACTCCACCCGCTACCTTTCGCTCCGAAAAGTTTCCAGATCCCCCAAAGTTTAATGGGACCCGGAAGGAGCTACCAGGGTTCTTGAACCTCCTTCGTACCAAGCTCAGGGTTAACCAT
Source organism: Morchella sp. 2018-W45 (assembly GCA_024713785.1). Classification (NCBI taxonomy): domain Eukaryota; kingdom Fungi; phylum Ascomycota; class Pezizomycetes; order Pezizales; family Morchellaceae; genus Morchella; species Morchella sp. 2018-W45. The sequence continues at coordinate 1,368,060 of JAMGYZ010000017.1, forward strand.
GATAGGTTCCTGAACGAGGAGGCCAAGGTGTTCTATGCAGTCAGCCGGTTGGAAGGGAAGGCCTTGGACCAAGTCATCCCTATGGCTACCGGGGACGCTGCCCCATTCGCCTCTATAACCGCCTTCGTCGCATTTTTGGAAGCCTCCTTCGGGGACCCCGACCCTCGAGGAACGGCAAGGAGGGAACTTCAAAGCCTCCGCCAGGGCAAGGGAGACTTTGCTACCTATCTTACACAATTTTTACGCATCATGGGCCAACTCGATTATAACGAGGAAGCCAAGAAGGACGCCCTGGAGACTGGGCTATCCGACGACCTGAAGGATGCGATGATTTACCAGGACACCACCACGGAAGGCTTTGATGCCTATATCAGAAGGCTCATGCAGATGGACAATAGGATCAGGGCTAGGAAGGATGCCCACAGGAATAATAGGAACCCAATGGGGCAATTCGCCTCCCAACCTACCCCTCCACACCCATCACACACACCAGGAGGCCTTGCCCCCATGGACCTCTCAGCCCTCCAAGTACGTTCAACTAGTCGCCCTCCACCAGAGGGAAGATATACGTTTTCTCATGGCCGTCGACAAACCACCGCCGCCGAAAAAAAATGGAGAATGGAGAATGGCCGCTGCGCCTACTGTGCCGCCCCCGACCATGTCTTCGCCAACTGTCCCCAAGGCAATCGCCCCCGCGGCCCCCCTCCGGCTATGAGGGGCGCTGCCCTGACTACTCCCCCCGCTGCCCAAATTGAGGCCCCTATTTCGACTTCTTCTTCTTCTCCTATGGATGTTGTTCTTTCTTCTGGTAACTCGGGTTTTCAGTAGTCCCTGGTCAGTATCTTGGCCCTCACCAGGGACCTCTAAAGGATTTTTCTTTATCTGCGTTTTCTATTTCTGGGTTTTCGGTTTCGAGTATGGCAGAGGAGGAATTAAATGGAGATCACTTAGTTGTAGCTTGTAACATTGCTCACAATAAGAACTCTATTCCCTCTCATGCTATGGTTGACACTGGAGCCTCGGGATTCGCATTTATCGATGAGACCTTTGCGCGCCATCACCAATTACCTATGTTTTCTTTAAAATCTCCCCGTACGCTTGAGGTTATTGATGGAAGGCCTATAGCCTCCGGACAAATTACCTCCATATGCCGAGTTCCCCTAACTATCGGCTCTCATCATGAAGAAATTCCGCTTTTCGTTACCAAGTTAGGCCAATATCCCCTAGTCCTTGGTATTCCTTGGTTACAACATCATGACGCCACTCTTAGATTCAAAAATAATACGGTAGCTTTTGACTCAGAGTTCTGCAGAAAGAACTGCAACTCCAAGGTTGTTTCCGAACCTATTGCGGGGATTAAACCTCCAACCTATATGATAGGCCCCGTTCCCTTTAGCCGCCTCGCTCGCCGCAAAAATCTACAAGTCTGCAGCCTTACTCTCTACGAAATCGAAAAGGCTCTTCACAATACCCCAAGGAATGATTGGAAACAGAGGATTCCCAAAAAGTACCACAACCGGTTGGATATGTTCGACGAAGCCATGGCCCAAGACTTACCACCCCGCCGCCCCTATGACCATAAGATCCCCCTAAAAGAAGGAAGAGAACCACCATTTGGCCCTCTCTATGGTATGTCCAGAGACGAGCTACTTGCGCTACGGGATTACATTCGCGAAAACCTTTCCAAGGGCTTCATTCGAGCAAGTTCGTCTCCAGCTGGAGCTCCTGTACTATTTGTTAAGAAAGCCGATGGATCTCTTCGCTTGTGTGTGGATTACCGGGGATTAAATGAGCTGACGGTGAAGAATCGATATCCACTACCTCTAATCCGGGAAACTTTGGACCGACTCTCAAAAGCCAAGTGGTACACCAAACTAGATTTACGACAAGGGTATAACCAGATTCGAATGGCTGAAGGAGAGGAGTGGAAAACGGCGTTTAGGACTCGCTACGGCCACTTTGAATACAACGTTATGCCATTTGGCCTTACCAATGCCCCTGCTACCTTTCAGCACTTTATTAACGACTGCCTCCGAGAACATTTGGACCAATTCTGCACTGCATATCTCGACGATATCCTAATATATAGCGATTCCCTCGAAGAACACGAACAGCATGTGGAAATAATACTTGGAACATTGCAGAAGAATGGGATTCTATTGAAGCTGGAAAAATGCGAATTCCATACCCAAAGTACAACCTACCTCGGGTTAATTATTGAACCAAATGGTATTCGCATGGACCCTCATAAAGTCTCCGCAATACAAGAATGGACGACCCCTAAGACGGTCAAGGATGTACAAGCCTTTCTAGGCTTTGCTAATTTCTACCGCCGTTTCATTTTTGGATTTTCAAAACTTGCAGCACCCATGACCAAATTGACGAAAAAGAATGTTCCCTTCCTATGGACCCCGGAGGCAGAAGCAGCATTCCAATTTTTGAAAAAAGCCTTTACCACCGCCCCTACTCTAATTCACTTTGATCCCGAAAAGCCAATTACGGTAGAAACCGATGCATCGGACTACGTTGCGGGTGGTGTACTTTCTCAATACGACGAACAAGGGAAGCTCCACCCTGTGGCGTTCTTCTCTAAGAAACATACACCTGCGGAATGCAACTACGAAATATATGATAAGGAGCTATTGGCAATAATTAGGTGCTTCGAGGAGTGGAGACCGGAGTTGGAAGGAGCTAAGCACCCTATTGAGGTTATTTCCGATCATAAGAATCTCGAGTACTTTATGTCCACCAAGCAACTTAATAGGAGACAAGTACGGTGGGCCGAATACCTATCACGTTTTAATTTCATTATCAAATATCGACCAGGGAAGCAAAGTGGGAAACCGGATGCGTTAACCAGGAGATCAGGAGATCTCCCTGAGGAAGGGGACGAAAGACTATTACATCAGAGTCAGACGGTTTTGAAGAGAGAGAATTTGGATCCTAAGCTAAGTTTGTTGGCGGGTTCTTTGACAAACGAACCCGCTGAAAAGAACGCCACCCTAAAAAAACTGTTTGATGAAGGATATGTAGCTGACCCATTTCCGCAAAGAATTTTGGACCTACGGCAGACGGATATCAAGCATTGTAAGGAAATATCCTTGGCAGAATGCACCGAAGTGGACGGTCGCCTTACTTATCGCGAAAAAATCTACGTCCCCGACTATGCACCATTGAAATTGGAAATTCTGAAGCAGTATCATGACGCTCCCTCAGCGGGACATCCCGGCAGAGAAAAAACCTTTGAGTTAATTAGTAGGGACTACTACTGGCCGAATATGCGGGATTATATTAATCAATACATTCGGAACTGTCATACCTGCCAACGGAGCAAGCCAACGACACATGGGAAAATAGGGGTACTCCGACCACTACCTATTCCGGCACAACCCTGGAAGGAGGTTTCGATGGACTTTGTTACAGGATTGCCAGAAAGCGAAGGATATGATGCTATACTAGTCATCGTGGATCGGTTAACCAAAATGCGCCACCTACTACCTTGCAATACCACCGTCAACTCGAAGGACCTGGCCGAACTATATTTACGGCATATATGGAAGCTACATGGTCTACCTACCCATATTACCTCCGATCGAGGGACCCAATTCACCGCTAAATTCTGGAAGTCGCTTTGCAGTCAACTTAAGATCGAGGCACGAATGTCGACGGCATTCCACCCGGAAACGGATGGCCAAACGGAAAGATTGAACGCAGTGATGGAACAATATCTTCGGGGATACGTGTCCTATCAGCAGGATGATTGGGTCAGATGGTTACCAATGGCAGAGTTTGCGGCAAATAACCAAGTATCCGCGTCAACCAAGGCCACCCCTTTCTTTGCCAACTATGGCTACCATCCCCGATTTACAATGGACTTAAGGAAGCCGGAGAAGATTCCACCGAGCCTTGATGCCCACGATTTCGCAGCCAAAATGGAGGAGTTACATGACCATTTACGAGCTCAGCTAAAGACAGCCCAGGATCAACAAGAGAAATCGGTGAATGCCAAACGCACTCCTACCCCAAGGTACGAGGTTGGGGACATGGTGTTTGTCTCAGCAAAAAATATTCGCACGGCACGAAAATCGAGGAAGCTTGATTGGAAAAGATTGGGACCGTTCCCCATCCAGGAAGTCATTTCCCCCTATGCGTATCGTCTAAGTCTCCCTCGCGCTATGAAAATGCACCCTGTGTTCCACGTTTCGTTACTCGATCTCGCTGCTGTCGACCCCGTACCGGGCCAAAAACCTCCACCGCCACCACCAGTTGTTGTAGAACAAGAAGAGGAATACGAAGTGGAGGAGATTTTAGATTCAAGGTATCATGGGAGGCAGGGACTTCAGTACTTTGTTAAGTGGACCGGATATACCGACCCTACATGGGAACCCGCTGAATACTGCAAGGAGACCGCTGCCGTCGAGGCCTTCCATATACGCTACCCGAGTAAACCAGGGCCGGCAGAGGTTAAAGCTCGCAGGAGCTCGCGCTTGAGGGGGGGGGCTACTTTCATGGATGTACTAGGGTTGGAGGACTGGAAGGATTGGCAGGGCTGGGATTACTGCGCGCTCGGAGGTGTGGGTGAGTCAGATTAAGTTCTATGGGTTTCTGTTACGCGAGGGTATGAGTCATGAGTGGAGTTACGCGGAGTTACGAGTCGGACTTGGCGACGAAGTGCGGGGTATATAATGGAGGCAACGGAGCCTACTTCTGTACTTTTCTTTCTTTCTTCTTTCCTTACGCAACGTCTTCTGTATCTAGTCTCTCAATATACTATAGTCTCTATTTTATACTAGTGACTATCGCTGTTTAAACTCCTCTTCATACTCCCTACTCCGGAAGTATCGCTGTTACCTTCTGCACCCTGCGGAACGAAGTCCTGTTACCACGCCCCCTTGAGAAGGAGTTACGTTTCCTATTAACAGGATGACTGGGTAAACTAGTTATCGCTCGCCGAGTTTGTGTCAAATAATCATGCTTCAGAGACTACGCAGGTCTCTCCATTTCTAGCGAACTACGGCTTTGACCCCTGTTTACAGAGAACCTGGCTCAACCTTCGTTAGTCGATCATCCCCAGGATACGACTGCCCTTGTTGAAAAGATGGCTGAGATCCACGATCAGTTGCAAGCAGAGATACGCTATGCACAGGATTAACAAGAGACCAATGCCAATGTTCATCGAGTTCCAGCTCCAACCTACAAGGTAGGTGACGAGGTATGGCTGAACGCTAGAAATATCCAGACCAATAGGCCCTCTCGGAAACTTGACTGGAAACGTTTAGGAAGATTTAGGATTAAATCTGTGATTAGCCCGTACGCCTATGAACTCGACTTCCCCTCCACGATGAAGATACATTCTGTCTTCCATGTTTCGAAGCTGGAGCTTTGTGCTACTAATCCCCTATCAGGGCATGTCTCTCCCCCGGCACCTCCAGTGTTTGTTGATGGTGATGAAAAATGGGAAGTGGACGAACTTCTAGATTCCTGCCTCCGCTATTCACGCCTGCAGTACCTGGTTAAATGGAAGGGATACGACGCGCCCAGCTGGGAGTATGCTGAGAATCTTACCAATGTTCCCCGTCTTTTGTCCCGTTTTCACACGGCGTACCCTACCAAGCCAAGGCCTGATGGAGTTCTCGCGGAGCTCGAACCTAAAGAGAGGGCAACTATTACAGCTCAGCCTCCTGCACCTCGCCCTCCACCAAGGCGCCTCCAGAACAGGGTTGTTGGATAGTATCGGTCGATGTCAGAAGTAGGACGACGGGTTAGGAAGGAGCTCGGGTGATGGAATGTAAGCGCTAGGAAGGATCGGGTAGTAATGGGATAGAACTGGGGTTATTGGGAGTAGTATGGGTGGTACGGGAGTGTAGGAATTTCTATGGGATTCTACGGCATGAGTCATCGGTGCGGGGGAATAGTGATATATATAGTGTTCATTCTTTCCTATATTTTCGCCTCCTTAGACAACGTCTTCTTTCTGTTAACAATAAACTACTTTGGCTTCGGCCCTCCTGTCCTCGTCTCGTTCCTGAACTTGAACCTGTCTCGCCTCTGGTGTATCCTGAGCCGACCCTGTCCTGTCCTTGTCTACTCTCACCTCGGGTATCTCCTGAGTCGACTCTGTCCCTGTTTTCGTTCTTAAACCTACCCCGTCCTGCTCCCGACCCGACCCTGCCCCGTTAGAGTACATCTCATTGTTCTTGTTGAGGTCCATCTAGTCCTCACTCTCCCTACTCTATGCCCTCTTACCATTGCCTTTGCCTTTGCCTTTGCCGGTGCCTGTGCTTGTACTTGCCCGATATTTTTCTCAATCTCGTCAGTGTTCTCGTGGTGCTGGCTCTGATCCTCGAGTCTGTTGTATCATCATTTTCATCTGTCATATATCACGGTGTACTATGAATTGCGATGCAAGAAAGAATATTGAGGAATGGTCTGGGTCTGCGGGTTTCTTTTTCAGGTTATGGGTTTCTATGGGTTTCTGTTACACTGGCTATGAGTCAGGAATGTATAGGGATTTGGACGATATATATATTGGGCTATGGGTGCTCTCCTTTGTTCTTTTCTTCCTTCTTTCCTTAAGTGTTCTTCCTGTTCTCAACCCCTCTTCTCGAGTTTTTTTTGTCTCGTGTGTCTTTGCTTCGTTTCGTTTCTCAGGTTTTGTGTCACATGTGTCTTCAGCTAAATACAATTAAACAATATCGTGCTATTATCCTGTCTCGACTTCATGTCTTACTATAGTTCTTGTCCCGCCTAGCTTATGACCATAGTATGTATTGTTTACTGGTACCTCTGCCTCCTCATCAGGGAAGCCATCTGGATCCTATGCCCTACAACCCTCCTGCTCGGTTAGACTACCACCTTCGCCCTTGTCTCTCACCTTTGTCTCCGTTCTCGCCCTTGTCTCACCTCAATTGTGTACTTTGGCCTTCCCGATTCTTGTCAACACCAAGCCCCATAACATCACGTTGTATCCAGTTACTTCGTTATACTCATTTAACGCAACCTTATTGATCATAACAACATTGCAAATACCTAATCATCAGGACCGATGCCAGGACGCTGGGACAAATCATGTGGCCTCCTAATGCCTAGCTTCTAATAGTTCGAGGTTTTAAAGGATATTGACGATAGAAGGATTGTCGAAGTTCAGGACTGTATTGAAGATCCATCATTGATTGCCAGAAAGGTTCCTCCTAGCTCCTATATTTAACCAAACACTCTACTTGTTGCCCCTGTTTCCTTGAGTCTAATATCTCCCACATTTCTCAATCAAACTCCCCCTCTAGTTTCACAGGTGGAGACGGTTTAAAAATGAAATCATTAAACGACTGTGATGGTAAAGAGACATCAAAGACAGGATATATTTTCACAAAGAAAGATAAGTCTAATTCATAGGCATAGGGGTTCAAAATTCGTTTTTGTGATGGAGTAACTGAACGCAACGTGGTAGATAACAATGATGACGCAAGGGAACTCGAGGAGTACAATCAATACAACAAGGATACTGACGAGGAAGAAGAGGGAGCCCGGCAGGCACAAGAACAGGCACCGGCAAAGGCAAAAGCAAAGGCAAGAGCAGAAGCAGAGGGCGGAGAGCATAGCAAGGAAAGCGAAGACCAGGAAAGAGCCCCAGCGAGGATCAGAAGAACTATGAGGTAGCCTCCTGTGAAGGCGAATTTGGAGAGGAGAAACTATAGCTATAGATAACACTATTTTCTAAAGTATCGAGAAAACAGGAAGACGAGACAGAAAATAAAGAAAGAAAGAACTAAGGAAAACATCTATCTCTACTATTTAAAACTTCTCACCCACCAGTCCAGTATGACTCACACATCGACCCCTAGAATTCCATAGAAATCTATCGCAACCACACCTCGTATTCCTACCCACAATATCTCCCATTTATATTACAAATCCATCACACCATCGAATCTCCTAGAACATAATCACGATACTCTCCCCTTATTACAACCCTTCCTCGCTTAGCATTACCTCAACTATCGTAACAGTGCTTCGACTACCAAACAGTCGGGACCGATACCAAGATGCTGGGACGGGCACATGCGAGTATCAAGAGAACTATGAGGTTGCCTTCTGTGAAGGCGAGATTGGTATAGAAAACTATGGCTATGAATAGGAGTAAATTCCTATGTATCAAGATAACAGTAAGACGAGACAGAGAGAAAAGAAAAAAACAATTAAGAAAAACATCTATATCTACTATTTCATACCTCTTCCCCGCCAGTCCAGTATGACTCACACATCAGCCCATCGAAACTCATAGAAATCCATCGCAACTACATTTTATATTCCCCTCCATCATTTCGCCACAAATTATTACCAACCCCTCCTGTAACCGGACCTCCTAGAACCTAATCACATTATCCTTACCTCATCGCATCTCATCCTCGCTTAACATAATTCCTTCTGTCACAACAGCACTACGGCTACTGAACCCTGGGTGCTTATGCCAAGACGCTGGAACAGTTTTATTGGATAGGAACCAATTTGTTTCCACTCAAGTTTTTTCCAGGAACGTTTTGTTTTCAAGTTCTGGGTTGACAACCAAACTTCATTCCCAACAGTATAGTGAGGTGCCGGAATGTGGTGTAGATTAACCATTTTCTCTTGTATTTTCTGAGCTTTGAACATATCGCTTTTCAGGAAGTTTAATACTCGTTTCATTTCCCTTGCCAACCCATTAGTTTGATCTTCATTCGTAGTCTTGCCATGTTGAAGTGGTCCGAATAACATCCTAGGATGCCTCCCATAGTTAACTTGAAAAGGAGCCATATTAGTTATTTCGGAGATGTGATTATTGGCGCCAAATTCAGCAAGTGGGATAAAATATACCTTTTATCCTGTTGATAAAATATATAGCTATATAAGTACTGCTATATAATTGCATTGGTCTTTTCAGTCTACCCGTCAGTCTGAGAGTGGAATACAGTAGAGTATCGAAGGGCTATCTCCAAGCAATTGCAAAGAACCTTCCAAAATTCAACCGTAAATTCCATTCTTCTATCTGAGACAATAGTCTCTGATAATCTATGAAGTTTCTATACCTAGTCTAAATATAGATGAGACAAATCTCTGACGTACATTATCCTTAGTCACAATAAAGTGTTTTATTTTCATTAATCGATTCACCACTACCAATATGGCATTGAAGGCATTGCTACCTGGTAATCCAGTTACAAAGTCCATGATGATGTCAATCCAAGGTCTCTTTGGTATGGACAGTAGCTATAAAACTCCTTGTAGAGTGTTGTGGTTTATTTTACTCCAGCGATAAATATGACAATTTTGAATGTAACGGTCTAAATATTTTCAAATAACTGGCCAATAATAGCCTCAACTTAGGAGTTTCAATATCTTCTATCTACCAGAATGCTCAACGGAGAGTTTATTGTAATGTTTCCTTAGTAAATAGAGTGTTCCGAGATCTGGATATTAATTCCGATAATTCGGTAGTCATAGCGCTGTTGTGGTTAATAGAATATGGCTAAATGTGACGGAGTAACTGGGCACAATATGGCAGATAACAATGATGACGCAGAAGAACTCGAGGAGCACAGTTAGGAGTAGTAAGGATACAGAGCAGGCACAAGATTAAGCATCGACGGGGGCAAAGGCAAGGGTAGGGGCAAAAGGAGCATAGGGCAGGTCAGGAAAAACGAAGGCCAAATAAGGCCCCAGGTGAGGATAAAGAGAAACTATGAGGTCACCTCCTGTGAAGGTGAATTTAGAGACGAAGTACTATGACCTATGAAGAGGACATCAGCAAGCTTTACCATTTGTGACTGGAGTCTCCTGAGACTCCTGCAATCTCCTGAGACTTTAAAATCTTGCTGATGGAATATATTGCTATGTACTATGATGATAGGAAAACGAGATAGAGAAAAAGAAAGAAGGAAAGAACTAAAAAACATATCTACATCTGCTATTTAACACACTCCTTTTATCACAGAGCGAGACAAAGACGAGGATAAGTGGTGTCAAGGTACACAACCTAGGTGAGACAAGGTGGGGCGGGGATGTGTAGGGCTAAGCGAGGCAAGGGATGGGCGCCACAGGACGAGGAACGGAGCGAGACGAGGCGGAGCACAAAATGAGGACTATGGGTTTCCTCCTACTTCCTAGAGAGTAGGAGCGGAGGGACTCAATAATGACTAGAAATCCTAAAGCTTTATATTGGCCAAAGGATAGGAAGGTTGCGTGAAGAAGAAAGAGAAAGAAAGAGAACTCCACAAGCGAGGAAGCAAGCTCCATATATATAGCCCCAGAATCCCTTCGGTGATTCATCCCATAGAAACCCCTAGAACCCCAAGGAAATCCCTCTATTAAAAATACATGCATGCCGTTGACTCATAGAAAAACCCGCAACAGAACCTCATAGAACACCATAGAAAACCCTGACTAATCCTTCTTCCTGCAACATCGCCAAGCACATTCCACGCCGTGATACCTTTGCCAGTCCAGTAGTACTCATACAAAAACCCATGGAAACCAACTGTAACCAGACCTCGTACTCCTTCCTACCATACCACCAAATTCTATTACCAATCCTACCTGCAATCGAACTTTATAAAACCTACTAATACAATCCTTACCTCATCTCAGCCCCTCCTTGCTTAACCTTACTTTATTATTTACAACCGCACTGCAACTACCAAACTCTCGGGACCAATGCCAACACGCTAAGACAGGACATAAAGTCTCTGGAAGAATAAATTGCAGCTGGTTAAGCGTTGGAGATATGGAAGTATAAATACTACCAAATAAATAAATAGAAAAGATATATCTAAATCATATATTGCACGAAGTATTTTAATAATCTCCTGGTAAGTCAGAAATTGTTAAGGAATGATTCTCTACTATCTTTCAATATTTAAAAATCTAATCAGTCAAGAAACATACAGTAATTTGTAATTATTACTAAACAGAATTTCGTCGTATCACATTCAACTGCTTCTCATAAAAGGTTTTATAGAAGCAGTACTGTAGAAAATATACAATTGAAGAAAAGATTAAATTGATAATAGATCAATTTAGTAAACAAATGAAGTTCAGATATGATATATAATGTAACATCAAGCATGGTAGTGCCATAAAAATGAGAATTACACTCAGGCTAGTAGTATACGAGAAATGGTTGTGGAAGCTCAATGAACAATGAAGTCTCCAAGGAGCTAACTAATCATTTCTCGGTAACACCATAAAAAAGTTTAAACCAATCAGAGCTCACGATAAGTTCTTACCCCCTACTCTTCAGAGTAGTCAGACGTTGCACCGTCTCGACTCCCGCCATCGTATATACACTCTGCAATAAGCATTGTCTTCTAGGGTACTCCACCGCATTCTGCAAATAAAAACTCCGCTGCGCTATATGTACGAAGCTCCATCTTACCTCCAACAACTGTTGCCCAGTTACGGCATATTCAAGTGCTTCTAGAGCCATAGAAAACTGCTGCGAAAACTCAACAGTCAAATGTCCCAACTGCCTCAAAAACCACAGCGCGCTCAATCCAAGCTGCCCCTGCCGAACCCGTTCCGGCTGTGCCGCTTCCACCGCCCCGACAGCCCACCACCTCCCGATAAAAACAGAATTATATTTCCCCTACTGCATCAACCACCTTCAGATAGTGAGCTGACAAGACTGCCCAAATCAGCAAATTCAGCACGGTTATTTTCTTCTCTCAAATTTTACTTTTCTCTCAATTTTTTTTTTAACAGGGCCGTTGGAGGTACTCTTTTTTTTTTTTTTTTTTTTCAGGCGGGCTTTGGGGATAGGTTTTGTTCACGCCATACTGCATGCGATATTCTTGTAACCTAGAAAACAATGAAATATAGGATTTAAAAAAAAAAACCCCCCTTCAGGGCGGTAGCCGAGTTCAGCCAGGCGGTTGCAACCCCAACCACACCCTACACCTTCTCGCACACCGCCACACAGGCCCGCCCCCAATCGCGTTAGCCCAGGCGTGCATGCGGACACTAATGCAACCCAATTAAGCATATCTTGACAGCGGAAGCGGCACACACACCCGCATGCATGCATGCATAATCGCCGGCGGCTGTGCGTCTATTGCACTGCCGCCCAACATCAACCCCAGATCTACAGCGCGCCTCCGCCGCCGCGGCAGGTAGAAAAACTCTACAAGCGAGCCAATGCAATCAACAGAAGGGCCGGGGGTGGCAGGCTGGAGGGGTATAGCACTACACATACCCCAGGGGGTCCCTAAAGTGACCCACCATCAAGGCAGCCTCGGTCAATTTTCCCATTTACTATTACTACAGATAGCTCCGCCTAAGCTAATGCAGTTAGACAAGTATAAACCCCCTCCCAACCTCTGGGCATGGTAGCCGGCGGGGTTAGTGGCATTTGTCTTTGACTAGGACCCCGGGGTACATGTATGATACCCCTTAAGCTGTCAATGCTGCCCCCCTAAACAGAGGGTTAGGGAGATTAACTATTTGATAAGGGTGATAACAAGATCTGTTGCCGGCGTTTGCTTTTTTCTGGGGGGGTAGCATTTACTGAGAACCTAAGGGGTAGCGCGTAGTCCACTCCCCCCCCCCAAAAAAAAAAACAGAACTAGACTCCACCTACCACCCCCCACTTCCATTCCCACGTCCACACCCCCGCGTCCACACCCCCGTCTCCCACCACCCACCACCGCCACCCCGCGCCACAAGCCCCCGCGCGAACCACCCTGCTCCGCAACCCGCGGCGGTGAGCAGGCTTCGGAATACAGATGCGGAGGTAGGGGCCCGTACGTACGCACGCACGCCCACCACCCACTCCCCACCGCCACCCCGCGCCACAACCCCCCCTTTCCCAGACAGACACAGACGAAACAGGAAACAGGAAACAGGAAACAGGAAACGGGGTATAGTAGACGTCAACCCCGAACCTACCTACCCACCTACCTACCTACCCCCGCGCCGCCATGGCCCGGAGATGCGGTGCGGGTTGAGACAGATAAGTACGCAGTAGCCAGCCGCAGGACTTAGAAAGGTAGCTATGTAGGTAGGTAGGTCTAGCCTGTGGCGTGTTGGGCTTGTTGCATCACTCCCCGCGGGGTACGCGCGCAACATTTACCCCCCCCCCCCCCCACGCCGTGCTACGATCCATGGGGCCACAAGACCGATCATGAGCGAGCGTATGACCAGAACATGCCAGCCTGGGATCACGAACCATCACTCGCCCACATCACCACGACCGAGTGATACGCCATGACGCTCTCACCACCCCGTCCGTCCACAAACACACCACACACCCCCTTCCTCCACCACCCCCCTCTCTCGCCGCCACACCCGCACACCGAGCCGGGTGATTCACTGACGCACCCGCCACAGCCACACAGTGCACAGTTAACGTTGTCAAGTGGCCCAGCACCTCCAACTAACCACGATTGGCGGCCCGAGTGGGGGGTGTCCGAGTAGCTAGCTAGCTTGGCAGGACGGCTATGACAGAGACACTCACGCGCGGATTACCCGTCCCACAGACACAGACAAACACACAACGCGGAGTATATAGACTAAACACTCTCCCAATCACCCTTCGCCCCCGTCACCAACCATCACTCGCCCACACCACACACACCGAGTGACGCACCATGACGCACCCGCCACTTGCCCACAAACACAAACACACGCGCAGAGGATACATGGACCTGTATATGTATATAGACAAAAACACTCACTCACAGATTACCCTTCACCCCCTTCACCCCCCTTCACCCCCATCCACCCCCACCCCATCCACCCCCATCCACCCCCACCCCGCTCAAAACCAACAAAAAACAAAAAACACAATTTCAAAAGATCATAGCATCGTGACATAAAACCCAAAAGCAGGCAAAAAACAAGCAAGAGTCCCACCCGCCCACCACATCACATCACATCACACACACCACACCACCCCACATCCGAAAAAAAATAATACCCACAAGTAATCACAAAGAGAGTTGAAAAAAAAAAATTATTCTACCCACCACTAACTACACTACTCCCCCAACGGCATCTCCTCAACCTCGTTACAGAGCGCCCTCCAGTTATCCGCCTGCAGCTCCGCATACTTGACCCTCTCCTGGCTCCAATCCTGGTGCAACCTATCCCACACACATTAGCCACATCCCCCCGGCAAACACAAAGAGAGACATACCTCGAAACGTGATACTGGCTACTCTGAAAGTGTATCAGCTCATCCCTGACGCACTCCTTGACAAACACCCTCCTATTCACCATCTCCACGATGCTCGCCTTATCCCTGACGATACTCTCCTCGACCCTCTCCTTCTCACCAGGCTTCACCGTTCCCTCCGGGCGCCCCCGGAGGGCCTCCAGCTTCGCCTGACTGGCCGTGATGCGCCTCTCGAGCTGCGGCACGTTATCGACGCTCAGCCTCTCCTTGCGGTCAAACAGCTCCCTCATGCTGACCAGGCAGTCGCGCTGCCGCTTGAGGTCCTCGAGCACCCCGGCGTCCCAGGCCTTTGTCTCGTCCTCCAGCAGCGACTGCGAGTTTGCCAGGTGCTGCGCCACGGCCAGCAGCCCGTTGTTCAGCAGCGGGATCTCGTTGGTGTCGACGGCGTACGTGGCCTCGCTGCAGTCGGTGAGCGACCGCAGCGCGAGCGAGAAGCGGAGGTAGTCGGCTGCGATGCCCTCGTTGCGCTTCTCGAGCCGCTCGAGGAGGTTGCACAGCTGGATGTAGATCTCGGAGGACTTGCGGAGCCCGCTGCGCACTGTGTCGAATGTCTGTTCGAGGTTGACCGGCAGGCTATCCTCGAGACCGGGGGGAAGGGGCTTTCCGGCAAACTCCTCCTGAACCGAGATGGTGGCTTGCTTTCGCCAGACGGTGAGCTCCGTCGGCACCGTCAGGAACATGATGACAAGCTGCTCCTGGGAGAGGACGGGGTGGCGCACGAGGGCGTTGACGAAGCGGGAGAGCCCGCGGCGGCGGCGCTCGACGAAGGCGGCGTCGGCTGAGAGGTAGTGGCCGTTAACTGGGTTCGAACAGACGTTATTTCATGTTGAGGGCACGGTGGGGCGGGGGTGCTTGCTAAAATACGAGAGGGATCTTACCAGCTAGTCTTTTAGGGGGTAGGAGGGGGAGTTGGCGGAAGGGATAGCGTTTGTGTAGACATTCCAGAAGCCTACCACGTCAGCACAGCCCGGTCAATCGGGTAAAACAAAAAACATACCAGACAAAGTCGCTGTATCTCCTCACGACCCTACTGCCCCGCCTCGCACTCGCAATCTGGTAGTTGCGGTGCTGGAACATAAACATCCCCTCCTTCTCCGGCAGCACCATGACCGTCACAACCTCCTCCGGCCCTCTAGTCGGCACCCTCGTCTCGTTCTGCAACGTCGTCCCGCCCAGTCCCCCAAACGACCCATGCCGCGCCGGCGCGCCCGGCTCCGAAAACAACGACGGATTATAGCCACCCACCTCCGCGTGCGGACCGCCGCCCTCGTAGACCCCCCACGCCGACGACGACGCGCTCGTGCGGGGCGCGCCGTTATGGCGTAGCGCCGAGTGGATATCGTCGGGCTCGAGCTCCGAGTCGTTGACCTGGTTTCGTGTGCGCGCGGGAGACGAGTACGGCTCGCTGCGGCCCAGGGAGCTGGTACGGCCGTGCGAGTCGCCGCGGACGTGAGTGCTGGCCGGGCGCGCCGACGCGGAGGGTTGGTAGTTGAAGGAGTTTGTGCGCTCGGTGGTCGGGACGATCTGGTTGTGCACGTTCTGGGGGGCCTCTGCGGCGGGGGGCGCGGTGTGGCTCTGCACCACCGCGGTGCTACTGCCCCAGGGGTCTTCGGCGTCGTCGCCGCCAAAGAGCTTGGATGTGCGGGTGCGGATGGGGGAGGTGCTGATGGGTGTGGATTGCTGACGGTGGACTACGAGAGGCTTTATGGAGCTTGGTGAGGTCGGCTGGTCTTGTGTTTGGTCTTGCGGGACGGACTTTGTTGTCGAAGATGCGAGAGACGTTGTTGGTGTCTCGACACCGGGCTCGCGATGATGCGGCTGAGCTACAATCGTAGTAAATCTCGGGATCGGAAGATCTATCCCCACCATTAGCGCCGTGTAATACCGAGAGAGGAGGGGTCACTCACTTCTCCTCCTATAGTCGACCCCATCAATACTGATCTCGTCCCCCTCCTGCGCCAAGCCAATCATAGCCAGCAACACGTTGACCTCATCCCTGCCCACGCTCACCTTGCCCCCCCTCATAACGACACCCCAGATCCTCTCCCTGGCGGGATGGTCGAGCCCGCCCTCGAGCAGCACCTTGCCAACGCCCTCCATGGAGATGCCGTTGGGCGCGGGATACTGCGCGAGGAGGGCGTCGTAGTAGTCCACGTACTCCTCGGGGATGGTTG
Source organism: Morchella sp. 2018-W45 (assembly GCA_024713785.1). Taxonomy (NCBI): domain Eukaryota; kingdom Fungi; phylum Ascomycota; class Pezizomycetes; order Pezizales; family Morchellaceae; genus Morchella; species Morchella sp. 2018-W45. The sequence continues at coordinate 1,384,437 of JAMGYZ010000017.1, forward strand.
CGTTCTCGGGGTTCAGGAGGGTCTTTGTGATGTCGCTGTCGGCGCCTCGGCGCGGCACAGGCAGGCCACTGGCCCACGGGTCGGGGCCTGAGTCGTCGAAGAGGGACCCGGAGCCTGGGGTAGCGGTGGTGAAGTCATCGTCGGCGAAGAGGGAGGAGCGCGACCGCGCGGCTGGGGGGGAATCGCCGAAGATGGACATTGTGGTGGGGGGTTGTTGTGGTTGTTTGTTGTTGTGGTTGTTGTTGTGGTGGTGGTGGTGCGGGGATGGGGGTGTGGTCGGGCTAGCCGGTGATGGTGGTTGGTCCCAGCTGGTGGTTGGTGGTCGGGTCAGCTCCCTCGAGTCTGGTTGGTTGTGGGCTTGGGGACTAACTGAGGAGAGACAGAGTTCTTACCTTGGTAAATACGCACCTCACTGCAAAACAATATGCTCAACTCCCTCCTCTTTCTTGCATCTACTGCGTGTAGATGCTCTGGGGGGGTGTCTCGATTGCTGATGGTGTCTGTCTGGGGATGCTGTCGATGGGGGAAGAGGAGAGAAGAGGAGAGAAGGGGGAGAGAGAGAGAAGAGAAGAAGAAGCACCAGAAGAGAAGAAGAAGACAAGAAAAGCAAGACCCGATCGCTTATTCCCTCGCGTGTTGACGTTGCAGCTGTCACTGCTGGCGCATAACCCACGCTGCATAACCCACGCACATGCACAACCCGCAGCCAATGGAACAAGGCGATGATGTCAACGCTGCCGGTCCTCGAAGCACGGTGCGGGTGATGTCCGGTGAAAGCAGCGCCCGCTTGATTCACCCCGAAGAGTACGGATCTACACATAAGCTGCGATTACCCCGTCCGCACGTCATTACTATACTTCAGCCCAACTCCCCGACCAAACCCCTCACAACCCCCACCGCCATGTCCACCACCGCACAACCAAAAGGCACCCCCCCGCCACACACACACACCGACCTCGAAGCCCAGCAGCAGCCCCGCCCCACGGCCACCCCGGTGATGGACTGCGTCGGCGCCTGCTGCTGCGCGCTGGAGCTCTGGCTGCTGTACGTCGTGTGGTGCTGGGCCGAGGAGCTGCGCGCCCAGGTCTGAAAATAATGGGGGGGCGTTCGGTTATGTCTCTACCTCTACCAGGGGGTTGTGTTTATTATTGTTGCTAGTGTGGTCTTGTAGGCGTTTGGGTAGCTAGTTAATTAATTAATTAATTAATTGGGTCCATGAATCCCACTCCATACCGCGTGCTGCATGGTGGATCTTAGTGACATGTAATTGCCCGCCACCAGCGGGGTTCACACATTCCAATCCCCCCACAACCCAACGCCGCACCCCAAGTCTCGTCCACCGCGCCAAAGAACCATTCTCCCGGTACTACCTCCCATCCGGTCACCCCACGAAACCACCAGCCGTGCCCACGCGCTGCACTCTACACCCGCCACCCACCCTCCCGGCCAGCGCCTCACCGCGTCACGGCCCATCACTCGCCGCCACACAGCCACCGCCCACTACTGCAGCCAACACCACCGTCTCTCCACCCACCCCACAGCACAAGCCGGGCGCGGGACGACAGACCATTAGACTACACCAGGCACTCCTTTCCTTCCTACCCTCTCCCACATCGCTGCCCCCCATAACAGAGGCTACTAAATCTATGTGAGACCCTTCTCAACCAGAGCCACACTTTCCTGGGGGATCGGTTTTCACGACGGACCATACCGGTACTTTCCCCTGCCGCGAGTCCCGTTGGATACATCACTTCTCCACCGGCTTGGCGCCGAGTGATACCCCGTGACCTGACCTGGCTACTCACTGGAACTACGATCAGGGCCGTGTGCAGTTATCTTATTTATTGGGAGTAGAGAGTATTAGTTGGTTATACTAGGACTTGTGTACTACGTAGCGCGGGATACATGAGCCCGGTCGATGATTTTAGGGAAGCAACAAAACAGGTTACAAATGAGTTATCCAACTCGGGAATTAAACAGAGCCTGCACAAGGGCATATAGAAATACGGAATTGCAAATAATAAAGTAACAAACGGAGCCTATTACTAGCGTAATAACCACCCTCTCATAAAGAAGCGCCCATAACAACCACCGGGCCATAAAACATCCAAACACCCGGAGGCATCTACACAAACCACCTCCAGCTCACCCAGCCCCCTCCCCACACCTCAATCTCCACATCCGCGCAATCCTCTCCGACGCCGCCACCACCCACTCCAACACCGCCATCCCCGCCTCACCACCAACCACATCCACCGTCGCAACCCTCCCCAGACACGTCTGGCACCTCAGCCACCTCGGGAACCTGAGCCGCTTCATGCGCCCTTTACACCACGCCCTCTTGGCACAGCACACACAGACGCCGTGCCCGCACGGGACATACACCACCCGCACCGCCCTCCCCACACACACCGCACACCCTCCCCCTCCTCCCCCCCGCTCTCAGACCCCCAATCATACTGCGGCGGCGGCCGATACGCCGCCGCGGGCCTCCTCCTCCCCACCCCAGTGTCGGGAAACCGGCGCATGACGTCCGTAAACTCCAGGCGCCTCCTCACCGAGCCCTCGCTCTTCTCCTGCGGCTCCTCGTCGGGCCCGGGCCCCCGGTACTCGCTGTTCCACGTGTCGTCTACGCTGCTGCGGTCGTTGGGGTCGTCGTCGTCGCTCACGGGGTAGTCGATGTCGGAGGCTTCTTCTGGGGTGGAGAGCGGCCGGGATGGGCTCTCTGCCCAGTTGTGGTGGGGTTCGGGGTCGGGGCGCTGTGGGGGGGGCATGCGGTGTGGTGGGTGTTTTTTTTTTTTTTTTTTGCGGACTTTATGTTCTGTTTGTCCGGAGGTCTCTTCTCCGTTGTTTCCTGCTGCGGGGAGGCCTGAGTAGGTAGGTAGGTAAGTAGGTAGGTAGGTAGGAATATCAATAGCAAACACGACACACGCACCGTATCCAGGGTTTTATAGCCACAGCCACCAGTTACACCCCCCGAGACTCTATTAGACGAAAGCGAAGCCCACGAGATGCCATTGAATGTAGACCCCCCAGTGACTCAACGGATGGTAGGTAGTGGTGCAGCTGCAACATGTGGTCGGAAGTGACTCCCACCCAGACCAATATTCTACGGCTGCACTCCCCGTGTTCTGCGTACCTGGAATAGTTACTTTACCCCAGCGGTGGCCATCCGGACCAAACCAAAGGCACATGGGTCCTGTAGGCGCTCCCAGCTAGTATAGTGCCAGCTATGCACGGGTAAGTATACATCCCGACAACGCCCACGTCAAAATCATGACGTTGTGTCCAGCAAGAAGCAGAACATACCGCACGCTACCCCCCATTGTCGGTAGGAAACCTGGGGGGGGGGTCAATCACAAGGTATCACTCGTCCGTTTCACGGGGGTGACTGACCCGTTCCCAGGAAAAGAACAGCAGCCAGGATGAGTGCGGGGGTGTAGAGCTCAATGGGTGGTGCGCAGGCAGTATTGTCCCGTGAGGGGTTGCCGATGGCTATAGAATTGCAGGTTACTGAATGGACTGATGTGTGTGTGGGTTCACGTGGTACGTGAGAAAAACTTGTGGTGTACGTTCTAGTGATGTATGACTCTGGGTTTGAAGCTCCTTGTACATACACTACGTATAATTGCAATAAACCCAAGGCTGATGGCTGACTAAGAATCTGCTGGAATTGGCCAGGCGCGTATATATTGTAATTAAAGTCACCGGAACTATTACAGAAAGCCCTCAGTGGTGTCCCCCACATGTGGTTATGCCACTAGCCTCTATCTGGTCGGGACCAAAACGGCATTTAAACCGAAAGTGTTAGCCAAAATAATAGAATTTACCATTCCCAGGTTTAGTTAACCACCTTCACCCCCGGCCTTAGAGAGCAGACTAGAGGACCCCGAAAGCGGTCCCGGCCAGACGAAATACTTTGGTTGTGGAAAACAAATGCTATCTTTACAAAGGTGTAATACTTATTGCATGGTTTTTTATACAACACTCTTCCCTAGTCCTTATTCTTTCGGCCCCTCTTAGATCTTCTATGAATTTAACCCTCTGGCTCTCAAAGATCAGCTGCAGCTGGATAAAAACAGTAAATCTTGCTTAAATTCCACAAGGTGGTTATCGAAAAACCGAAACCGCGCCTTGCAGATCTATACAGTTAGAATCACCCCAAAACCCAATCGGATACAGTCCAGAAGACTCACCAATGAATACGTCTAGAGAGAGCTAAGACTGTCGGCTGCTCCATTTCGCGTTAAAAGCTAGGTCAATATTTGCCCACAACCAAGCCTCCCTCGCCTTCCTCGACGCACTTAGCATCCACTCCAACACCGTTTTCGTCTCCTTCGCCTCCCATCTACCCCACTCTGATATCATTACTTCTGACCCTTCAGTCTGCACCAACCCAAACCTCGTCACATCCGCCCGACATATATAGCATGGAAACGTCACCAGTAGCTCCGTGCTACACTTGACAATGCATAGGTTTAAAACACACTTCTTGCAGGCCCTGTGAGAGCATTCTTCAAATATAACATCGATCCGGCGTTCCCGACAAAGCCCGCACAGCCACTCGTCCGGTCCCGTATATCCCTTGGGGCTAGTGTCGGAGGCAGGGTCGGAATATTCAAAGTCATGGATGTAGATATTAGGCCAGTAAGTTCCTCCGGAAGAAATACGATTAGCTGCGTGGTGGTTAGTTATTATCTCACATTTTAGGGTGGCGTATGTAGTAATACCTCTCTCCAATTCTATGGCTGCCTGTAACCTCCGGATCCCCATGTTATTGATGTTGTATGGGTCGACATTGTCCCAATCTATTGGTTCTGCATCTGCGCTCCCTGAGCGCTCCCCATCCTCCGCTGTATCTTGGGTTTCCTCGGGGGGTGTGGCTGGACTATCGAGATTGTTGTCTGCTGTTACCAATTTGAGATACTCCGCCATCCTCAATGAATACGCCCACTCGTCGCGCGGAGTGCTAGTGGGACTCTGATCAGGATCCCAATAATGATCAAGCTGATCGACTATGGCTCTCTCCTCCCCCCACAATGAATACGGCCCCTCGTCGTTTAAAGTGGGGCACTCATCAGATAGTTCGTCTTCCCAGTAATCATAGTGGTTGACTACAGCCCTCGTATCCCAGTCCTCATCCTCATCCTCATCTTCATCACTATCATCCTCCTCCTCATCACCACTACTATCACCATACTCCTCATTCTCATCATCTGTATACTCATCATCTGTATACTCATCATCTGTATACTCATCATCTGTATACTCATCATCTGTATACTCATCATCTGCATACCCGTCTTCTGTACACCCGTCCTTAGTATACCCGCCCTCTGTATGCTCGCCCTCTATATGCTCACTCTCTATATGCTCATCATCGCCACCGCTCTCTTGCGCCATGGGATCGAGATGCACTTCGGCTGGCGCCATTATGTTTTCCTGCTCGGCCATTGGTGTATAGTGTTAACCGGCGGGACCAGTTTTTTTGTGCTTACATAGAAGCAGTCCCCTGTAGAATGAAAGACAGATTGCAAAATGCCCATTCCATCACAACATGTTGAGGCCACAATGCTTTCTATGTATGCTAAGACATAGATTGGCTTTGGTGACCCATTGATACATGTATGCATAAGTACCCCACAACATACTTGGTTCACATGTGGCTTTGAGACGTTTATACATATATGGTTGCCTCTATAGTGTAAAGACCAGCTTCTAGGAGTCCCTGATGAGAGGGCCCCTGGACCCCCGATATGTAAGGATCGATGTGGATTAACCTCTAATAGGCTGCTACTGGACTTAGCTCCCGGCTGATGTTCCGGTGATCTTTGAAAGTATAGTGCAGTAGATTAGGATTCCGAGTGATGCACGATGACGCACTCTGACTATATTACATCTGTGTGTGTATAATGATATACGACGGATTGGATTTCGCCCGCCCCGAGCCCGCGGCCGCGATACCACAGCACTGCAGACCTGACGTAAATACTGGGACATAATCTCAAGCCCAAACCCAACTCGTCCATCATCGATACTGTATAAAAGTAACATTATAACAACACAACCGGATTCACTAGAATAACGGATCCAATCAAACCGAAAGAAAGTGCGACAGTTTCTTAGCATGTTTACCGCATTCCCGCGATGCTATGGTAAACCCACAATTCTTCCTAGTCAGTTAATATAATCCTCTTCTCCGGGGGGGGGGGGGGTTGGAGTCTTGTTAGCACCATTTTATAGTCGACAGACCTACATAGAAGTAGAACTTAGTAGCCCTAAATTCATGGCAAATAGACGTGTGCTTTGCTGCGGGTTACTACATGTATCCGAGACCAGGATCTAGTTGGTCACAGAACGTCACTCTTTTAGATCTCCTACCTAGGGTAAACACTTGTACCGATGATTGATCCAGCAGATTTACGAAGTTGGGACGCTCATTTACTACATGCTACCGCCTTGGGCTCTGTAGCAAATATTGGGAATTGTTTTGAATCGGTAGATACACATATTTATTAATATGTCTCGGACCATAGCTACTCACTCGACTTCCCCAAGCCGCGCGAAACATGTTTCGTACCACGATAATCAAATTCACCAGTTTTATCTCACTTCACTTAAAACTAAGCTTAATTTAGATCAAAACAATTGGTATCGTTAGATTATCCTTGGTTCTTAAAAAATCCACTACACCAGAAAACCCTGAATCCCTGGAAAAAAAGAAATAAAAAACAAAAAAGGAGAAAAGACTGTTACTACATGTAGCTATAGCACAGCGCCCCGATCTGGCCCACTCTACTACTAGTAGAGTGGGCCGCAAAAACCATTGTATTATCTTACGAAAGCCTAAAGCCGGCACACCTAATCCGTCTCCCCTCCAGTGTATTCCGTATCTTCATACGACCCCTCAGGCTCGTAGCTCAGCTGGGATCCCCCGTATCTCGACTGACCCCCTGAGCTCTGTTGTCCCGCAGTCCCGTACCTCTGCTGTCCCCCGGCTTCGTACCTGGCGTGCAGGCCGGTGAGGAACTCCTGTGCATCGTTGGGTCTGTGTGGGGTGTTGTCCTCTGGACCGTTTTCATGCTTGGCGCGCTGGGCGGCAATGATGGCGCGATTTCTTGTGCGCGGTTAGACATTTTGATTGTTTTTTGTGGTGGTGGTATTTTTAATGGTGGTGGTGGTGGTGGTGGTGGTGGTTGCTAGGTAGCTTGAAAATGTTATTGTATGTGATTTATTTGTGAGAATGTATGATGAAAGATTGTGAGAGGGTTATTAGAGGTGTTGATAAACGTAGTTAGCATAATGAATAAATCATTGAATGGGTTTGAAGAGGTTAGGGCGTAGACATATCATTCAAAGGATGACATCTCTGTGTAGTGGTGGAAATTACTGATATGGCGGTTACTTCTTACTATGGATTTGCCCTTCGATATTGGGAAACAGTTATCAGATACTGACAGCAAGGCACCCCGCCTCTAAACTCCATGTATTACTAACTCTAAGTTATGTATGTATAGTAAGTCTACTCGTGATTATCGTAATTGGTACATGATTCGATGCAATGCAATGTGCGGCTGGCACTCTCAACTATACAGTCCTGATTATCCCACCCTAAAATCCCCGTAAAAAAGCAAAAGCAAGGATGATATCCGTCAAAAACTCGCACAAAGAATGTAAGGCGAAAAAAGGGCAAAAATGAATGAACGCCATCATGCCATACCACTCCAGCCTAATCCTCAAACTCAAGTTCATACTCCCCATCTACATCACTGCCCCCATCTTTATCTCCATTTTCCAAGTTACACCAACCTTCCCCGCCGCTCCCCTTCACAAGCTCCACATTAACATCCGGTAGCCATCGGTCTTTGCGTCCCCTGTCACCGCCCTCCCCAGCATTCCTAGCTGTCCTTGTAAGCCTACCGCCGCCGGCAGACAGGAGGTTACTGGCTCGGATGCGCATCTGTGCTTGCTGCGAGTCGTAGTGGGCAATACCACGGACGTATGGCGCTACGTCGAGCATCAGTATCGCCAGCGTCCTGTTGACGGATGAATGACAGATTGCGGGGGTGGATGCAAATTGGGTAGATGTGTGGGAGAGAGGGCGGAAGGTCGACGAAAGGTAGTTGGTAGAGAGTGGTCTAGGATTAGTTAGTATGTGGGATTTAAGATAGAAGGACGGACAAACGTTAGTTCTTGCTTGGTGAGGGACCGACGCGTGATGAGTTCTACGAGATCTTGGTCTTGGAGTTTGCGGTATTTAGTGCCGTAAAGATGGCGCTTGGCAAGGTAGCGGACGGTGATGGCCAATTCTGTTTCAACAGTGTAAAGGCGGTCAAGGGGATCTTCTTGGAGCATTGGCCGGCCTTGGATATCGTCTGCGCGGGCCTTGAGACTGGGTTCAGGCTGGGTGCTATCCATGAACAACTACATATCGTCAGTCAGTAGTGCCCCAACTGCTACCTAGAACACGGATATAACTACCTCGTCAAAGCTCCTCATTGCAGCCCCAGCATAGACATCCACCGCACTCAATGCCTCCGCATACTCCTCACAAATCGTTAGTGCTTGCACCTTATTCATACCGCCTTTGGCTATCTCTCTACCCATTTCCTCCAAACTATCAGTCCCATTCCCCTCGTAGCCAACATCAACTTCCCACATTTCCCAAATATCCCGCCACTTTACATCTTCACTCATGGGGGCCCTATCAAATCCACCCATGCCCTTGAGGTAAGTATCCTCACTCACGACCCTAAGCTTTTCGCCGTTTTCTGCAATGTCGACTCCTTCCGGCCACCGCATGATCATCCAGTCGAGCCCTCCTTTCCTATCACCGAGTCCCATACGACACCAGAACTCGAGCTCGACAAGAGACGCCCTCATGTCGCCGTTGTGGGCGACGACTAGGCCCTCAACAGAGTTACGCTGAAGAAGGTGGCCCTCATTTGCACACATGAGTAAGAGATTGTCAATAACCAAATCTTTAGGCGGCATTGTGAACCTTAAGATGGCATGTAGTGATAGCGAACTGAAAGGTATAAAGCTTTCGTCATTACACGTAAAGACAATTGGCCGCTTGGACTGCGCCATGAGTGCTTGCACACTCGTCCAGAATTGCTTATCCTCTTCGAAAATCAGATCTGCCTCTTCAATCAAGATGAGCGATTGCTGCTGCGACGGTGCTGGCTTCGAGGCAGTAGCTTTTTCCTCGGCTTGGATTTTCTGCGCCTGCTTGGGCTTGAAAAAACTAGCACCAACATCTGAAGAAGCTGCAGCCTTCGCTTGGTGGACTAAATGTGTCTTACTCATCTCCCCGACGTGGTCGATGATGTCTTTTCCGTTTCTCCTCATTCCGGGAGAAAGCTCGAAGACAGCGAAGCCAGCCTCCTTGGCAACAGCGTAAACAGCTGCTGTCTTCCCGCAGCCGTTGGGCCCGCTGATTACTACAGCATTCACCAATCTTCCCGGCTCTTTTAATCCACTAAAAGGACAATCAATACCCTTATCACCTGCTCTTATAGTCGATTTCTTGACCCCAAATGCGCCAGCGGAAGTCCCATTGTCTTCCGGGTCTGAGATCTCGTTCATTTCATCCCTCTCCTCTTCACTATCTATGATGAAATCAGATAATTCAGAGTCTTTCTTCTTCTTTCGCTTTTTACTTGCTGTACCCTTCCCGCCTGCGCCAGAGGCTGCTAGATTTTTCGATTTCCGCTTTGGGTTCTTTTTATCGGCTGAGGGGCCAGTACTTTCGACCTTGAGCGCCAGCAACCAGTCTTTTAGAATCTGTGTTTCTTTACCGGTCTGAAGGACTTCTCTGGAGGATTCCGGCGCATATTTTACTTCCCACGACGAAACCTCGCATTCGCTTTTATCAAATGGAGTAAGTTCGTATCGGAGCCTTGTGTATAGTTTCAACAGACCCGGATGAACTTTCCCGCCTTCGTAACCCGAGACTGTTTTACTGATATCATTTGGATGTGGGAGTCTCGAAGAAAGCCGTTCCCGAACCATGCTCTGCAGGTCTGATCCTGTTGTGATAATACGTTCCGGGAGTCTTACATCACTCGGAACATCATAATACCGTCTTTGGTAGTATTCCGGCGTATCGATTGACCTGACTACCTGTGATATAGATAGCTTCTTCGCAAACTGCAGAAGCAGGTCTTCCTCTCCGGGAATTAAAACAGCCCGCTCTTTTCGTTTCTGGTACTTTGGTAGCAAGTGCATACCCCTTGAGATGGCCGGTGACATCACTGGAGAAGTTGATAAGCCGCGGATATGGTAGTTACCTTGATTTGGCCATGGTACATCCCATAACGCAGTGCCCTTAAGCGCTTGGTTACTTGCTGGACTCAGAGTTCCGCTACCACCCAAGGAAGCTTCCGTCCCTGGACCCGAAACAGCCAAAGCGGCACCGAAGATATTCTGAGCTTGTTGGCAGGCAGGCTGGGCATGAACGAGCGAGATATCTTCCTCCGTATCTGACTGGATCGGCTGAGGGTTGGTATCTTTTACTTTCTTGAGACCCCCGGGTTTGAAGAAGGGGTGAACAGCTTTATTCGGCTGTGACCCTGCAACCTTTTTCGGCGCTTGCCGTGCTGTGGCGGACGGCAATGGAGCTTGCGGCGGGGCAGCCTGCAAAGAAACTGCTGGATGAGCAGGCGGCGGCGGCTCTTTCTTCTTCTTTCCCAGGAGGCTAAATGCACTTTTAGGCCGCGATTCTGGGATTTTAGGTCCCAGAATAGGGCTACTGATAATAAAAAGACCAGTAGTAGGGTCAAGCCTTGCGGTTGTTCGCTTTTCGGTGTTTTTAGCTGTAGCCTCGCCCGAAGATGTCTCAGCAGACTCTTGCACAACGGCCGGAGGAGGAGGCAGCGGTGGTTCGCCCTTCTTTTCCACAAGGCTAAAGGAACTTTCGGGGGTTGGTATAAGATCAAGACTCTCTGGCACCAGAATCGGACTACTTTTGATGCTAAATATTCCTGTCTTGGGATGATAGTTTGTGGTCATCCTTTTGGGGGGTTTCTTGGTTGTAGTTTCGGCTGATTTGGCCAATTCCTCCTCTTCCACCTCAATGCTCCCCGGTAGATTTAGAGTAGTAACAGGCCCTAAGTTAGGGCTAGTAGGTAATAGATCTGGACTACTCCGAATAGTTAACATCCCAGTCTCTGAATCAAATGAGACTGGGATTCTCTTTCTCGATGTAGTTTCGACTGGTGGGTATAAGGGCAGCATGGGCTCATCTTCGTCCGCCGTTAGCTCATCACTTCCCACCTCCTTGTCTTCCTTTTTTTTCTTCGCCATCAAAACCCCGAATGCATCTGCTTTGGGCAGTTCTGGAAGGTCTTGTCGGGGCGGTATCCGGACAGAAAATTCTGGCGACTGTGCGACTACTGAACGCTCCGAATAAGCTACCGCTGGTAATAGGGTATCGCCTTGCTCCAGAGGCGCCGCCGGCAGCACTTCCGACATGACTTCATCAAGTTCCTCATCACCCTGGGGGGGCACCGGTGTCTTCTTACGGCGCTTGCGTCGGCTCTTGTTCAGATCTATATCAGCTAGGTCGTTGATATTATCAAAAGCTGGAGGCGAAGAAGTTGGCGTTAAAAACGGTGTAGTAGGCTCTGTGTCCGGGGGAGACTTTTTCTTCGACCGCGACGGCTTGGGAGCCCCAAAGTCGCCGTCCGGGTCTTCTTTCAACCGGCGTTTTGACCTGGCCCCTTTCGCGGAGGACTTAGTTTGAGGCTTCTTCTTCCCATTCGTGGTCGTTGCAGTGGTGGTTGCAGCAGTGGCTTCGTTGTCGGAGAGGGAAGTTGGAGTTGTTGCTCTACCGCGAGACTTTTTGGACTTGCTGGCTAGGGCTTTTTGCTGCATCATTTCTTTTCCTATGCAGGGTCAGCTACTCAATCTTCCTCCATATTCCGGTACAGAGATGTACGTTTTTGCGGATCAAACAGCGGGAAAACACTCGCAGGAACAGCACCCCCGGGTATGGACCCCTTAGGCGCACACAACGCCTCCTCCTCGGTGCTTCCGCCATTGACTTGAGAAGCCATTGTGGATAGCTTAAGTATAGCGTAGAGACTCGAAGCTCATCGACAGTCCAGGCCCGATAGCTGGCAGAGGTGGGGGTAAGCTTCTAGTGAGGATTTCCGCGTTTACGGTGCCTGAGACGCGTTTGGTGAGGAACAGGACTGAGGGCCAAGGATTAAAGGACGAGGTGGTATGTACTTACGTGAACAAATGCGCCTACGTAAGGAAATCACTCTACGCGCGCGGTGTGGCTGATGACGACTGGTGATTGACGGTCAGTGGCTGGGGCGTGTGCTATTACGCCACAGCTTCCGGACGGTCAAGAACTGAATCAGTGCCATGGTTGAAAAGTTTGAAATGTATTTATCAAAAATTATCCTCCATGATAACAATACTTGGTCCAATAACCCGTGTCATTCACGCGTTGCAATTCTATGGATAGCATGGTGTTCTCATGGCGAGTATTTCTTGTCACGTTAATCAATCACATACGATCACTCGGAGAAACTGCATACTAAAGTCAATGATCGAATTGATTTGTTCAGGCTAACGGTCACTAAGTATAAGATTCACAACAATTTAACGAAAAAAAAAAAAAGGAGCTAAAAATGGCCCGCCACTACAAGACCGCCACCCCTCGCACCCCTCGTGGTATAGTACGGAGTCACAAGCTGCCGATGCCTAGGGTCCTCCAACTCCTTTTCACGCAGATACCTCACATATTCGCTGAGCACCTGAAGACCCATATCCTTTAACTCCGTGTTTGCGCTCACTGTCGCAGCCAACTTGGCCTGTCGGCGGTCCATATGTTGACAATGTTCCATGAAGTATTCATGATACATCTCGTTCCAAATTCCCTGTGGATAACCGTGCAGGTCCGGTACCACACGGTCGCGTTTATCTTGTGCATCGCGTTCGTTTATCAATCCAGCTTCGATTATATATTGCTGAAGAGGGTCAACCGGGACTTGGTTGCCAAAGTAGTCTGTTCGTCTGGATCGCTCAAGCGCCCGAGCAGCCTGATCCCTAAACGACGCATTCGTTTCGGTGGCTGCTTCCCAGTAGATCTGGTTGTCACTCATATCCCTCCCTAGGCGTCTTTGGCGGATGCTTTCCCGATAATTCTCCTCCCACAAAGATGGTTCTGCCCCGGATAACTCTTGGACTCTAGGATTCTGGTGCACGTAGAGTATTGCAGCATCAATAATACGATGGAAATCGGGGCTCTCATCCAGATCCACAATCCTTCGTCGCCTATTTGTAGGATTCCATCCAAAGAGTTGGAATTCTGCTCGAGCGGCTAGATCTGCACCTCCTTGCCCCCAACCTTTAGGCTGCCATCCAATAAGCTGGAGGCCTAGGCGAGCAGTCGGCCCTTCAATCGCTTGTCTTCTGGCTGCAGGCTGCCTGCCAATAGGTTGGTGATTTGGCCGAGCAGCTGGGTCCACAGCCGCTTGTTCCCTATCTGCAGGCTGCCACCGAATAAGTTGGAGGTCTGATGGGGCAGTCGGTTCTTCAATTGCTTGCCCTCTGGCTGCAGGCTGCCCGACAATAGGTTGGTGATATGGTAGAGCGGCCGGCTCTATAATTGTTTGTCCCCTGACTTCAGGCCGCCAATCCTCTGCAGGCTGCCAGTTGTTTTGAGCAGGCTCGACACCCTGCATGGCCGGATGCTGGATAAGCTGGTGATCCATTATTCCTATCCTCCTCAGTTGTTTCAAGCAAAAATTTGTTTTACCGACGGCATGATATCTTGCTACCGGAAGTTCCATTAGTTGCCCTTTATTCAACATAACCACGTTATAGTCATAGAAATTTTCCCAAACCCAGGGGAGAAACTCGTGGAATTCTTTCTGCATGAGGGGGTCTGGTTCCGTTGGGAATTCACCCTCGGGATCATTTTGGGGGCCATCCGCAGCAGCTGGCTGCAGTCTGAGAGGTTCTGGGACAGTATTATACACAGTGTGGTGAGGAGATAGAGGAGACAGTGCTTGCTCGCTACGGCGAGTTTGACCTAACTGAGCCAGATCCTTGGGAGTAGCAAGAGGAGGAAGGGCTTGCTTGCCACGGTGAGTTTGACCTAACTGAGCTAGATCCTTGGGAGTAGCAAGAGGAGGAAGGGCTTGCTTGCCACGGTGAGTTTGACCTAACTGAGCCAGATCCTTGGGAGTAGCAAGAGGGGGAGGGGCTTGTTCGTCATTGCGGAGTTGAGGAGGAGGAGATGGAGATGGAGATGGAGCAGCATCGCGATGATATTGAGGAGGAGGAGGGGGGGGAGGGGTTTGTGCAGCATGAGGAGCCCGAGGAGAGGGGACAGGCGCCGGAGAGCGAGCAACTGGAGAGACATGGTGAGGATATCGAGGAGAAGCTTGAACAGACTGAACTTGACGGGGAGGTGTTTGAATATGACGTTGAGGAGGTGGAGGGGTTGGCGTAGTATTACGGCCCGGGATAGCAGAAGGAGAACCAGCAACTAGCACATGTGCAGCAGCGTGAACATCGGCCTCTGCACTAGCTTTACGTTCAGGAGAAGATTGTTGCGCATTCGGAACCCCGATTTGCTGATCATCCGGGGAGTATTGTCTCACGGTTCTTGGGGTAGCAGGAGCGCGAGCTTCATTTACGAGAGGCATATCATCTTCATCGTCATCAATGACGATGGGATCGTTCACTCCGCCATTCTGGAGGCGGTTTTTAATCACAGTTCGTGCAACTGTAGGTGATTGTGAGGAAGAGCGGCGTTGAGGGCTTCTCGAACGGTACGCGGATCTTAGTTCGTGATCTGCAGGGCTGTTGGATGGTTGTGCATCTTGCTTGTAAGCCTGTCTCTCAGAGGCCTGTCGGGATACAGGTCTTTGAGGGCTTTGGCTTCTGCTACGGCTTTTGCTTATCTGTTATTCGATGTGTATATTAGTGGGTGTCTCGTCATAGTTGTCACCATCTACCAGCTCCCTTATATAAAGAATGCTTGATAGAATAAGAAACACTTGTACATACCCTTCCCTGTTTGGCATGACGCTCACTTGATGGCCCACGGGTCCTCGGAATAGTTTCTTCTGGTTCCTGGCGGGTAGCCCCAAGATTTTTCTGGAAACATGAGGGCTGGAGTGCCGGCTGTTGGGGCGCCTGTGCGAACCTCTCATACTGTTGGTTTATATTAGTCAAATATTCCTCAATTACAATCATTGACTAATTGATTAATTGGTTCTAGGGGCAGAAAAAACCAAAAAAAAACACGGGGATGAAGAACCAAGGAAGAAGGGAAAACCCAAAAAAAGAAGAGGAGGAGGAGGAGGAGGAGGAAGGAGAGGAAGGAGAAAAAAAGAAAGCAAGGGGGAGAAGGGAAGGAGAGGGGAAGGGGGAGAGGGAGGGGAAAAACGGGAAAAATCAACTGAGTAAAAAAGCTAGATCATTGGCTTTTTACACTCACATTTCTATTCGCAGCCGCAGCCCTGTTATGGTTAAATGGACTGGTACTTTTCCTAGCCCCGGACTTCCTATTGCGATGACCTTTTGCCATTTTACTTATCGCTCGATTATACAATTGTATAAATCTTTGGAGGGAAGATGGGTTGATATGGGAGGATTGATAGAAGATTGGTGAGAGAAGGGAGGGAACGGGGAAGATATGGGAGAGGGGAGCGAGAAGAGAAAAAAGAAGCTGAATGGTCGAGGAAGAGGGGGAGAAAACGATCAAGAGAGAAAATTCAATGTGAATTTATCTCGAGATGGTGGAGATGGATGATGGATGATAGTAGAGATTGATGATGGATGGATGATGGTAGAGATGGATGATGGATGATGGATGAGAATGGGAGGAAAGTAGCAAAGGGAAGAAGGGGGGAAGGTGGGGGGAAAGAGAGGAGTAGAGTGATGCCAGGAAGGGCCTGAGACACTCAAGGGGGCTCTAGAATTCAAATTTTCGCAAATTTTCGCAAATACTATGGAGTTCAGCAGGGAAACAAACTCAGTAAACTAAATGTACATGCAAGAATCTTGGCAAATAAATTTATACTCCTTTTTTTTCTTTTTTCTTTCTTTCTCTTTTTTTTTTTTTTGGGGGGGGGGGGGTATTATACCTCCATAAATAACCACATCTTTTAGTACGCCTCTGTTCAATACACCTAGATCAAAGCTCAGTTCGTTTCCCTCACATAGATAGCAGATATGGAAGCTGATTAGCTACAGAACCAGAACCACGAGGTGGTTGGCGGGGCAGCGTTAACCAAATAAGAAAAGAAGAATCACAGTCTGCTATCTCTGCGTACTCCTTTCATAACTGGGAACGCTCTGGATTAGTTGAAACTTTAGTTTAGGTCAATTAAACTCTACGTACTCAGTCGAGCCTTTTTCTTTGACTGGATTTGAGGAATTTGGAGCCATCTATGTAGCTATTCGAGCTGGAGCCAGTCGCAGGAGGACCTCCTCCACCAACAAAATTCCCTAGGACACATTCCAGTAAGTTAACATTTATTTAAGATAGTGATAGACCGAGAACTTAACTCTACTAATACTAGTAGTAAATAATGTAGCTTTATCAACTACACTGTTACACAATTATGTGTGGCTTGAAAAGTAGTAAGAGTATGTCCTTGCTTATCTTCATTAATTCGTTAACTGTATGCAGCCTATCGGCTATGACAATATCTGACAGATTTCTCCTCTCCAGAATGCCTCTCCACCGCCAGCTCGACAAATGAAATATTGCCTATCTTCTATTATTGTTGTTTGTTTAGCAAGTCCGCTATTTCATCCTCAAAAGTAATTTTTTCAGAAAGGGTGTGATATAATTAGCAAGATATTTATTGTTCCCCTCCGCCTCCGCCCTTTTTTGCCTACCCGGATTACATCCCCAGCCCACCTTTGACGTAAAAGCATATAGATTTATCCCAGCAATCCTACTTATCCTCCCCCAATTTTTCTCCCGAAACTATTTCATGCAAAGTTATACACAGGCTCTAGCCAGCTTCGGCTTCAACCCAAGAACCCAACCCGAATATTTCCCATGGACCCGCAAAACAGGCAATACTAATATGTCGTATTCTCCTTTTTTGAATAGTAACGATGTGGCAACGTCAAGTTAAGCTGAGCGGCCGCACGTCTCTCCCCACCCTCCCCCTCCTCCATCACCTCCTCATCTCCGTCGGGCCTTTCCAGTGAATTATGCGGGACTACTGGATTTCCAACAGCCTTGCCTTTACCAAACATGGCCCTTAAGTCTCCAAGAACAGACCCAAACCTCAGACGAGCCCGCTGAAGATTCCTGTCCAAAGTCTTGCTGTGCTCAAGAGGATGGCCATGCTCAGAAGGGGTTCTGGAGATTTTCTTATCCATAGTCCTCGCAGGGCGGGGATTACTGCGTTGTTCTTTTGCTCTATCCACCTGCCTGTCGTCGACGTCACGCATCTGCAAAGACACGTTCATATGGGCAGCTGCCAGATGTATTAGCATTGAATATACAATAGAGCCAGATTAATATTATCGGGATATTTACGCCTAAGAGGTCTCATATCACGTCGTTCAGAGTCTTCGACGCATCTAGCACATCGGCAGAAAAATCCATATTCCTCCGAAAGCAATGCCCTCCTTGTGCTCACGGATTCCCAGCCAAGTATATCCTCGTAGGCAATTGTCAACTCATCACCCTCAGCAATATTTTTCAGGGCGAAAAACTGGCACTTGAGTCGTCCTGTTATGAGGTCATTGCTATCGATCCTGTACATGTTTGGTATGCAGCTATGGTTAACCCAACTTGGCTTGACGCTCAACATCTCAAGCTCATTTGCCCAATCAAGGATTCCGCCTCTCTGGTTTTTGACCAATATTTCCACAGTATTCTTACCATGAAGAATGTATTTAAGCTCTTCATTGTATTGCTCACGGCTAATGCTAGACCGAAAGTAGTATAATAGGTCAATTCCATCACCATCTTTTCTGTACTTAGGATCCAGATGGTTTACAACTGTCTCTGGGAATTCTGTATAGACGAGATGTCCCTCTTCGATATCTCGGGTTGCAAAGAGCCCATCTCCGCTGTCGTTCCAAGGCCCATTGGTGTTCAGCCTTATCCAGCAGTCTTGTTCAAGGTCTGACATTTTACTTTTGAGACTTAAAGTGTGATCTCGTTCTGTTTTGTCCCGTCACGGCGTTGATTGATGCTTCTGAGCTTAAAACCCCTCTAACTTCACCCAAAAACTCCCCCTGAGTTAGCCGCTGCATTGATTCGTGATACATATATGAGACAACGAGCAGTTGATTGGTTGATAATACATATGGCAAAAAGATAACGAGCAGTAAATAGATGTATTATACCTTTTATTTCTCTTTTTTATTACTAGAGAGTAGACACCTTCCCCTGGAGCTCTGCTAAAGAAAGAAAGAAAGAAAAAGCTCTTAATCAGCTACTCTAGAAAAGAATATACGATGAAACAGACAGCAGGATCTAGGAGAATGTCACGTACCCTTCTTCAGATAATAAAGAGGTTTTTGGTAAGTTTTTTGATAGGATACTTGATTATGTGGAGATGCGTGACAGTGACATGAACAGGATTGGCAGAAGCTTGGAGATGAGACTCTGAGAAAAGGGTCTTGAAATCTAAAACTTGTAACGTACGTATGTGTATCTAGCCGCCAGCTGTTAACACCTGACCACCTATGTGGAATAAATTAAGCTTTCTAAGGCACGGCCCGGCCTATGGACACTATTGATCTAGCAACGACGCAGGGGCAGAAGTACGTAAGTCTTGGGTTCCGGGCAGCCCATATACTCTTATGACAGTCAAGTGTAGTGTGAAGGTTCGTATTATGCCCGTTTATCCTTTTTCTTCCCTTTCTCTCTTCCTTTCAGACTCACCTCCCGTGAAAACGAACCCGAGATTTATTCAAGTATAGGCCATAGGGAGCTTTATTTAGGACTTCCGAGTACGTCTACCAATGGCAGATAATAAGATTCCCCCAATCCTTACGGTAATGGTAGACTCCTAGATAACGTAGCGACGGGCGCCATAATACAACCTTACATGTAATTTCAGTAATTTGTGACTAGAACAGACTACATGTAGATCTGACGCTGGCGGTACCGGTGATCCGGGGGAAAATACAGCGTATGAGGTCATATACATATAGTATGCTTTATCAGGGATTTTACAGCGTTAATAATGTAATCAGATCAGGGCTCCCAATATTTTTTAACGGTTACAAACGCTGTAGACTTGCAATCACAATTGCAATGCCTGGACCTTTATCGAGTTAGAATGAAGTATCAATCAATCAATTGATTTATCGAGTTAGAGTTGATACACCGCGATCGAGTGAGAGGCTATGCAAGAACCGGCCGCGGTTGACAACGCGGGCTATCAACCACGTACCCGTTTTAACACCAAACCAGAATATTTAGACAGCAGATTCGCACAAAGAGACTATTTCGCTTCACCGCAAAACTCGTACCCAAAATTCGGGCGCCGGGCTCCGTGCTACCGGGAACGTAAGCAGTCCAGGCACCCTGGTCCTGAATACTCGTTGTCACCGCATTGTCGGAACGTTTGTTCCCTGGAGATCTTTCTCCCCCAGGTCCCGATACGGTAAGGGCAAGCAAAATGTACCCACGTCTCTCCTTAAATTTTTTGTTGCAGGGTGTTCTTCCAGAAGGATTCATCTACAACGCATCTCTCACCTCCTGCATCTTACCTCTCTTCTATCCTCTCTTCCCCTTCTCTAGTTTATTTCTTGCTTCCTTTCTGTAAATAAATATATAATTGTCCCTACCCTACCCATCCATCCATCCTCCGGACCTGGGTAATTCTTCCACATCGTCATTACAGCCTCAACCACATCCGTTGCCACTACTACAGGCTCTCGAGCTTCCTTCCTAAGGGCTCACTACACATCACATCGCGTGCTGTCACAACCACCTCCGAGACAGCCTTTACATTACGAGCTGCTGCTGTGGCCGCTTGAACCGCAATACGAAATCAATAATTGCGCAAAATGGCTCGGGTTAAGAGAAGGTCGTCGTTGGGGGAGGATATCAGGGTGGGCGATACATCAGCCCCGGCTGTTTCTACGATGCCCACGACGAAAGATCAAGTATGAAATTCCAGCCCCTTAAGTCTATGCACTCCGCTTCCTCCAATAGCGATGCTGATTGTTTTTACCTAACAGAGAGCCGCATCAAAACAGCGAAGAAGAAAGTTGTCAATGTCGAAATCACGACCGGAGAATTGGTTGACTTGGTACCGGGAGTTGTCCTACAGAAAAACATGGTGTACGTCCGAATGCTCTTAAGCTCGAGCTTTGAAGTGCTAACTAGTCTCTCTCGCCAGTAAATCCTCTCGTTGTAATGGTTATCGCTTTGGCAGGCTACGCCTCCAACCCCACTCCCGAGAATCCCCTCCACGCCTGCCTATTCCTCTCGTACCCTATTGCTCCAGATCCAAACTCTCATGCACCAACTCAACTCCAATATGACAAAGGCCCCCGCGATTTGGCGTTTGTTCTCTTCTACACGTTCCTGTTCAGCTTTACTCGCGAATTCTTGATGTTGCAGGTCCTCCGCCCAATTGCGTTGTACAACAACATCACCAAGAAAGCCAAGGTATCCCGTTTTATGGAGCAGTCATACACGGCGGTCTACTTTTCGGTGTTTGGTCCATTCGGATTGTACGTCATGTACAAAACCCCAATTTGGTACTTCAACAGCACTGCCTACTACGAAATGTACCCTCACCACACCCACACTGCCGATTTCAAGGCGTACTATCTCCTCCAGGCTGCGTACTGGCTTCAGCAATGCATTGTTCTCCTTCTTCTACTTGAGAAACCCCGCAAGGATTTCAAGGAGCTCGTTGGACATCATATTGTCACTCTCAGCCTTATTGCCTTAAGCTACCGTTTCCACTTCACATGGATTGGTCTTGCTGTCTTTGTTACCCACGACATCTCTGATTTCTTCCTTGCTACCTCGAAGACGTTAAACTATCTCGACCACTGGTTTATCGGGCCTTATTTCGGGTTTTTCATCTTCGTCTGGATCTACATGCGCCATTACCTTAATTTGGGGATCCTTTGGAGTGTCCTGACCAAGTTCAAGAGTGTTGGTCCCTGGGAGCTTAACTGGGAAACTGGATCTTACAAGTCCGGATTGGCCCAGCTCATTGCGATCGTTCTCCTTGGTAGTTTGCAAGCCGTTAATTTGTTTTGGTTGTGGTTGATCTTAAGGATCGCAAAGCGATACGTCCTTACCAGTGATGCCGTCGATGAAAGAAGCGATGATGAAGACGAGAGCAGCAGCGAGGACGGCGAGAAGAAGAAGAACTAAGGTGCCCCGGTAGCTCATGGTCCAACCCCCTTCCCAATCGCTTATTGTACTGGAAGTACCAATCCTTGATACGCCACTCCTAGCGATTAGGAGAAGCAGGTTGAGGCAAATATAAGGCGTTTTCAGCGGCAGTTGGCATCATTAGCAATTTGCTTACGAGTATTATTACCCATATCTTTCTGTATTCTTTCTGCATTCTGAAGCGCTCTTCTGGCAATCTTTTTGTTGTTTAGTTGGTGCAGATACATCTGCGGGGGGGGGGGTGGTGAGCGTTGTTGGATTATCTGTTTCGGCTTTTTTTTTTCTTTCTATTTATTCATAAGTATACTAGTAGGGAGCAGGGCGTCTTGTGGATGGATAGATGGGTGGATGTCAACAAGCGTATAATGAGAACGGTAGACTGGCTTTTGGTGTGGTTTTCGTATTTATTTAGGGGGAGAGAGGGAAATAGTCTAATATCTTTACATGTCCGTCATGCGTTATGTGTACCGTCTGCAGTGTTGAAAATCTTAGATCTTGGTATAATAGTAGCTTTTTAGTTACTAGAGCGCTAGGGTGGGAGTAATGCTAAAGGGTCCGTGTGGTAGGCGAGTATACGTTTGTAGAACGGGAAATCAACTATGCCTTCGGGGTAGAGAACTCTAGGCGCGATTTGCAAGTTCCTCCCCCCCCCCCGCTTCCTCCCCAATCAATCCTATTCGCCCCGCGGCCCCACCGGCAAATTGGTACAATGACCAACTAAGTCTTTTCTACTAATGGAGCAGACCTGCGCTTACTGATGATGCGGTCCAGCGGCGGTGGTGCGGTGCTGAGCGCTAGCACCCAAATCCATGTCGCGCAAGACCGAGTGATGGGCTGTGCGGTCTTTGAAACCCCATTTCTGCAGTCGCACGGTTAGAGTCTTACTTTGGCCTGTAAGCAGTTCTCTGAATACTATGCTCAGTGGATATATTTCACACGTGCGAGATTCATCGAAATTGTAAATATTCCATAGCCCCATTAGGCTATCAAAGATGCCGCCAAGCTGTTCAAGCTACCGGGTTTGCCCATCGAAACATCGCTCGTGAGTCTAGTATTATGCATACTTAAGTATTTAGATCGAAATATCTACCTATAATACCCACCCTTTATCCCCACTATAACTCCTTTAAGAAAACCCCTCTGGTTCCTCTAGCTCGTCCAATGCTTCCCATACGATAACCGACATCTTCCGATGAGGGGCCTTGACGAGGGGTTGATGTCCCCTGCGTTTTGGGGCGAGGTGATAAACAAATAAATAAAAAAAAACCTGGGGCGAGTTAAAGCGAGTGATCTTCTATGACGGGTAAATTTCCCTGGAGTGGGGTTGATTAGAGAATGTGTAGAGCTTCTAGTCCAACGGAGATGTCGGTGTATATACATACATGTAGCTATAGGTATGTTCGCTCTAATCTAAAAGTCTCTGGTGACAGACACGCTCGAAAACGAAACCACTGTGGCCGAGGCAAAAAAAAAGATTCTATCGAGGCGTTACCCAGATAACGTATACACCCTTGAATCCACCAGCCATGGCCCATGGTTGTTGCTATAGCTTGGCCTTTACTATAAACTCCACACTGTACTAACTACATGTACTTCGGGTGTAGGGGTAAGTGAGAAGACACCATTCACGCAAACTTGGCAGAGTGGTGTCTTCTCACTTACCCCTACACCCGAAGTACATGTATGTAGAAACATATACCCCCTCTTCGTTACCCCCAATCAGTCCAATAACCGGCTTGCTCTCAAAGTTCACTCCCTTTCAAAGAAACCCCATCTAGCCTTAGCTCTCTTTTGCCTGGCTTCATCCATATTGCAAGATGGCCAGTACCCTCGGTTTATTACTATACTCGCGCATTAATCGGACGGGTCATGGTAATTTCCCACGATCCAAACTAACGCGAGAGTAATAGCCGCTATCAATCTAAGCAAGGATCCGAGTGATATCGCATGGTTTAGCTGTAGGGCTTGCTTTATCACACCTGGTCATCGGCCTCGGCCAGGGGTGCTAGAAGAAGCTTATTAGCACTACTTAAAAGAGAATATCCAATGGCATGGGAATATTTAGTAATATATGACCGCGTGCACATGCCTAATCCCCTGATCTCCACGCGCCATAGTTGCCGCAATCTATCAGAGAGATTTAAACGTCTATTATATTTCTTCACAAACTTCACGACACGATATATAACCATCACGAGGCCCGAGAGATCGAGGATTTCTTCCTTTCGTGCTGACGCTCCGTAGCAAAAAATAAGTAAAAAATAAAAATGGCATTTTCTCCATAATAGCGTTGTTATTTTGTTACGACGAAGGCTACGAGCCTATCATAGTATACGCGTTTTGAAAATTATTCGTGCTATATTATCCAATTTTAACTAGTAATTTCCTAATTACCAATTACTCGAGAGGTCCCAGGTTACTAATCCTTGCCCCATCCTTAGTGAAGTTACGTTACTACACACATACCCTGGAAAATGTTACTGTAGGGAGTGCCTACAGGGGGACTGCTGGTGCATGTTGTCGTTAGAGTATTATATCTCGAGTGGAAGGACTGTGCCAAGTGTTGTTTTGCGGCCTGGCTGGCACCTATCGAGGCCCTCTTTCATTCCGGTCTGGAAACTATGCACGCAGGCCCGTTACCGTACCAGAATCCAGAACAGGGTTGATGCGGATGACAATCGATTTGATCCGCTAATCGGTCGCTGATACATATTGTGTTGAAGAACAACAACAGAGTTTCTCCGGTGCGGCTATTTCTCCTTTTTTCGATCTCTGGTGAGCATAAATATAACCTTATGCGCTTTTGTGCAGCAGCCTTAGAGGGCAGAAGCAGCAACACCACGCCGCGCCAACAGGGACCTAGGGCGGAAGAAGGGGGGGGGATTGTGCAGGGTGCATTGGCCAGCCGGTGGTTATGGTGTAGAGAGTACATGTATGTAGGTAGGCATGTCTTCAGACACATGTCGATTGCGAAGCTTCTTTCTTTATTCCCAGTACGGGGGGGGCATCGATCATTAATTGGGGGGGGTTCGTCTTGTCCTTGTTGCCTGCTTTTCCCATATCACAAAACCAGTAACAAATCCCTCTCTCCCTTTCTCCCTCCTTCTCTGCTGCTCCCCCTCCTCCTTCCTCTTCGTCATCACCAGTTAGCTAGCGACGACGCCCAAATTTTTTTTTTGCCCGCCCGTCGGGTTCGTTTCCGGGGTTGGTCCTTTTCCAAACACTTATGCACGTGTGTTCATAATGTTTATCTATCTGTCTAGCTTGTTTGCTGTGTTGTGTTTTCTTGTCTGGGTAAGGAAGTGAACTAGCTGGCTGCTGCTATTTTTGTTTCCCAGGATCGTGTTTGTTACGGTGGGGAAGTCGGGGGGTTTTTCTACTCTGCCTTCTTGTTTACCACCGCGCCCAGCATTACTCTCACTATTTATTATTATTATTATTTGGGTATGGGCAGCAGATATTCCATTCAATTCCTGATCAGCCTACAGTAGTACCCAATAGAGGGGTTTTTCTAGTCTAGTCTAGCTAGACATTGCACGTTCTTACTACACTACTAGAGATCGAACTACGGAAGAACTAGTGGCATTTCTAGTAGTTAAAACACCTACAATTCGTCCTGAATGGTAGAGAAAAGTATAATATTACTTGCCTTATTAGCACGTAGATGAATTGATTTGCATATTCACCTAATATCTACAAATACTTCACCACAAGTCAATCCCCCCCCCACAAAACAAACCATCCAACCACACACATTCATCCCACACCGCCCCATCCCCACCTACTTACTTTACCCCTTACCCTGTCTACATACATCATCATCATTCCCTTCTCCCCCCTCCCGAGCAAAGGAAAAGAATCCTCACCTGCACGTTTCCTCATCCTCTACGCACCCATCAGCTGTACTGCGGCCGCCAAACGTGGATCAAGGCCCCATCCATCTTCTCTACCTTCGCGTCCCCCCACCACCACTACCAGTCACCACATTGGAAGTCCCCAGGAAGCACCTCCCCGCTCGCCTCCCTCCTTTCAAGGAGCTTGACCAGAGCAACCACCTCCACAAACAAACACCTCCAAAAAAAGTTTCCCCCACCACGACGTACCAACAGCAACGAACCCCGAGCTCTTCGGGGTCCTCTCCCCCTAGTCTCCCTCCCCTGTCGCCTCCCGTCGCCCTCAACTTCCCGTCAATATTATCTGAGCTCGGCGGCATGCCCTCCCCAGGTTACCAGCCGGACTCGCCCACAAACTCGATTCCCTCCAGGGACGGCGGTGGCCAGCATACACCAACATACCAACGTGATTCGGACATCCCGGATAACCATATCTCAGAGTGGGACACGGAGGATGTCGGTACTTATGTGGCTTCGATAGGGCTGGATCAGTATAGAGAATGTTTTATAGGTGCGTCTTTGTTCTTTTCCTTCCTCCCTCATTCGTTATTAGCAGCATCTATCAGCACCCCATGTTCATTCATCTAGGAGATGGGATGGAATGAGATGCTTTTCGATTGGGGATAGCAAGGCTTTGGTATCTGACTGGTGGGATCGATCTCTACAGATGAAGGAATCGATGGCGAAGCACTGATCCATCTCGACCACGATGAACTACGGGATATCGGGATCAAGAGCGTGGGCCACCGACTCACCATTCTCAAGAACATCTACCACATCAAAGTCGCTCACGGCGTAACGATCGAGCCCGATCACTATGTTCCTGTTTGTATGTTTGTTTCAATTCCATCACTTTTTTTTTCTTCTTTGCTTTTCCCCCATTTGAAAACCCCCGTCCTGCCCCCCCCCCCCCTTTGTATCCGAATACTGATTAGTGGCATGTCGCATCCAGCCGCCGACGCCGATGAGAACGAGAAGGCTGCAACACAACATGACATACAGCGCTTAATCGGTATCATACGCCGGCGGGATGAGAGAATTCTGCAGGCCGAACGCGATCTGCAGAGGATGCAGGACGCCTTCGTCAAGCTGCGCGAGGAGCTGCTGCCCGTATGGCGCATAATAAAGAACAGCCACAAGTCGCTCCCAACGCCGCAGGGAAGCACATATCCGAGTGCTCCGCTCATGACCCCGGTTGCATATCCTCCCGAACCGTCGGTATCATCACGCGGAGATGAGCGCGATCGTGAATCGGAACGCAGAGAGCTTAAGCAGCGGGAGAGAGAGAGGGAAGCACGGGAGAGAGAGGCGCGGGAGAAGGAACAGCGGGAGAGGGAGCAGCGTGAAAGGGAAAGAGAGCAGTTGCAGGAACAAACGTACCCAGTCAACAACCCGAACCTCTTACCCGCGCCATCTGCAGGGAAGGGCTTGTCTAGGAAGTTCTCGATGAAGAAGCTTATACTTGGAACCCCGAAGAATGCATCACCTACTCACCCAACACATCCAGATAACGTGAGAAACGAGTATGAGCCGCCCCCAACAGCGACAAATGGAGTTATTAGAGATATCCGGGACTCCTCTGCTATGCCATCACCAACCTCTCCGTCAACGATAAACCACCTCTCACCAAATACAACGCACACCTCTTCATCGCACAAACCACCAGAACGCCGACCTGTCAAAACAGCCCCCGACGAGGAGCCGCCTACTACTGGTGGCGGTTCGCAACCAACAGTCGAAATCTTCAAGTCGTTCCGGGTATCCATGGATGACCCGTGCTACAAGGTTCTCCCTGCTGCCCTAAAGCGCTACAACATTCAGGCCGACTGGCGGCAATACGCACTGTACATTGTTCACGGGGATCAGGAACGCTGCTTAGGGCTCGACGAGAAGCCATTGATCCTGTTCAAGCAACTCGATAAGGAGGGACGGAAACCAATGTTCATGTTGCGGCGAAATGGCAATTTCGAGACCTCGATCGGGCCGGGAACAGGGCTACCGGGTGGCAGCGGGTCAAGTATCTACGGGAGAGGGCAGGATATTACATTACCGGGCGTGTTACCGGGTGGGGTATTATAGTAGAAGCTGGAAGGACAAAAAACATACTGGGAGTAAGGATATCATTTTGGCATATCTTTGGTCAA
Organism: Morchella sp. 2018-W45; assembly: GCA_024713785.1. Classification (NCBI taxonomy): domain Eukaryota; kingdom Fungi; phylum Ascomycota; class Pezizomycetes; order Pezizales; family Morchellaceae; genus Morchella; species Morchella sp. 2018-W45. Next base: position 1,411,847 of record JAMGYZ010000017.1, read on the forward strand.
ACGGGGCGTGCAATGGAGTCATGAATATTCTCTTGTGGTCTTTTGCTTCCTTCTTTCTTGTAGTTGCCGCATTGGTAGGATGGGATGGATGGATTGGGATTGGGGGCCTCTAAAAAAAAGTGTAGGAAATGGTTTGCGTTGCGTTGTGGCGGGGGTTGGGTTGGGGGGGTTGGTCTTTTACTGTTTTTTTTTTTAGCTTATGGCGGTCTTATTTTTTATTTTTTATTCTTATCTTCAGAATAGTACAGATTTAGTCTTCCTCTACTTCTTTTGTTTACTTCTTGGTCGTCGTCGTCGTTGTGTCAACAGATGCAATGCCTTATTACACTTACACCCCTCCACCCTCCTCTTTTGTTGTTTTTACTTTCGGGTACCATAGTTGGCGGTTTTTGAGTTGGTTTAGGGGCGGTGGGGTTCGTAGGTAGGGTGTATAGGATTTGTAGGTGACGGGGATGGGTTAGGTTTTTTTTTTTTTGGGGGGGGGGGGGGGTTTTGGAAGAGTAGGTACTTTACCTGCACAAAGATCATTACCCCCCAGGCGTCCCGACTGCTAGCTGCTGGCTGCTAATTGTGGTCGGTGACTTCCTTTGTTGTGTTTTGTGGGGAGGAAAAAAGCATGTGCTGGTCTGGTTGAGTTGGTCCGGGTTGGCGCGGGGATGTATGGGTATGGTGGGCTACGTAGATAAAATACATCATAAACACCTATGTACTTACCATTAATATGATTTACCCCTCTACTTCTCCTTCCTCTTCTTCGGACTTCTCTCTTGAGAAAGTATATGCACTGGCGTGTGTAGTGGGAAACGGAAGATCGAGATGTTTGGCGGGGGTGGTGGATAGAAATATAGCCGGATAATTTATTTTTGTTTTTTTTTTCCCGGCGGGGTGGTGGTGGTGGTGCGTGGTGGATACATGTATGTACATGTATACACATATGGAGTGTTCATGCGGTGTGATGTTGAAATAAGGATTGGGGACCGGACTGTGCAGATTGAGAGGTGGAGGAGTCCTAGTCCAAGGTGGGGTAGTGGTGGTGGGGTCCCGTTGATGGCGGTGGGGTTGTGGTTGTGGGTCATGAGGTGTCACTCGCTCTTTTTTTTTTTCGTGGTGGGGGCGGGGATCGGAGCGGGGCTGTCGGTGCTCCCACGTGACGCGGAGGAATAGAGAGATTTTTTTTTTTTTTCTAATATTGCATACTTATATGTATGTACCTGTAGATAGAACATATTATACACGCACTATACCATCTGACACATCGACTACAAATACATATGCCGTACCTTTCCGAGCACACCCGGTACAACAGATGTCTTACCAACTCCTGCATTGCGGTAAAACACCTTAGCAAGATATCCCCGCCACTTACCTTACTTCTACATGAAGCGTTTAAGACTGACCTGCAAGAACTTGAGTCTTGACCCCCCCCCCCTCTACATTGTATACCCGCAGCTAGCAGACGCAGGGGGGGGGCAAGTAAGTGTCTTTCCCTCCCGTAGGATATCAAAACACACAGCGTGGCTTAATCCAAAAACTCCAATCCTCTACTATATGAGGTGACACGTTAAGGGAGAAGGGTGGGGGGGGGGGGCCTAGACGCAAGCTGAGCATGAAGTCCAGTCACCAACGGGGGTGGGGGCAACCATACATGTAGTCTTATCATGACAGCGCGCGAGCTAGCTAGTCCAAATCGTTAATAAGCTCCGAGAAATGCCTCCGCGCCAAGAGCGACTACCTACCTTACACTGTTGGTGAGTCTTCCCTCTATACACGGCGTCTAAGCATGTGCCACCCCCCCGCCCAGCGCGTACCTCCTAGAACCGACAAAAAAAACAGCAGAAGAGACCACTGCTCCTGCTAGGGCGTATAGTCATCTTTATCTTCTCGCCTCCGTGGTATCAATAACCTTCCATACCACAATTAACCCCACCCTTGTAAGATCCCACATTAGACGCTCGAGTGATACATCATGATGCGTACATTATATTATCCCGTCCTGCCGACAGCCGAAAGGGGCTGCTCTGGTAGGGGTTAGATAAAGTTCGGGACGCTGCACCTTAAGCACGCGACAGCTTCATCGACTGGCATGTGTTTGACACGGGGGCTAGTGCAAGCAGGCCTTATCCCAACGTCCTACTGGTACCGGTAGTGGGGGGGGGGGGGGGCGAAGGCAGTACTTAGTAGAAGAAAGCTTTTGTGTAGTTAGAATTAATTGTATTTCGGCATTGATGATATTTTTCTATTCTAGCCCCTGGCTTTCTCATGGTTCGATGCACTAAACGTTTCTACAATTTACACATTAATGAAATATCTTAAGGATCGTCCTCCGGCTCCCCCGATAGAAAAGTAGGAAATAAAGGCAGAGATATACTGTACCACTTTAGATAATTATCAACACAGGGTCGCCAGACCCTGAGGTATCCCAAAAAGAAAAACCCTAATGTATGGATGACAAAAGAAATACAAAGAAGAAAAATATACAAAGAGAGAAAGAAAGGGAACAGAGAAGAAGAGAAGAACACCACCAAGACCAACCCCACCCCAAAAAATAAGTAGAGTAATATATGATACCACTTGAGCGCAGCCGTTAAGTCGAAAACAAATCAAAACCAACCCTATACAACCCCAAGAAAGTAAAAATATAAAAAGTAATAACACCAATCCTCAAATATCCAGGTCCGTTCAATCAACCGTAAACCATACTTCCCTGTCTTCTGTACCCTGTCTCGCCAACTACACCACTTCCTGGCCCTGCGTTCCTTCTCCTTTCGTCCTCACGATCACTGACTTCCCGCTCGTCCTGCACAAGCGTACACATGACGCAACAATAAGCCTTTCCACAGTCGCTCATGAGGGTGCCTTCGAGGTGGTACTTCTCCCGAATGCGTCCGCGTTGAAGGAAAGTGAATATCCCTATAATAGGTCAGTATTAAGGCGGAGGGGAAGGGGGTGCGGATATAGTTACATGATACTGGTGCCAAGACACAAAATCCGACGCAATGGGTATTACAATGGTGGAAGTCATTAAGATTTGAAATGGGGCTAGTTTTTAATCTATGGTTTGTGCGGGAATATAATACGCATGGACACCAATATCCAAGACAGCCTGTGTACCACACCCTCTCGATGATTAGTTTCAAGCCCACACAAATACAAAGCGGGGAAGGGTGGGGTATAGACGGAAAACAAGGAAAGTAACCTACAGGTAGGAATATCACCAAAGCAATCACAAAGTCCGTGTAGATATTCATCTTTCCCATGCTGCTGATTTGGATGTCCAATCTGGCCTGGCGCATGAGTTCCTCCATTTGGTCCGCTTCCGCCACCGGGTGTATAAAGAGGAGTTCTTGGGCCCTCCATGCCAGCTCCAGGTATATATGACGCTGCAACAATTGGCTCAGGAGGCCGTGTAGAAAGCTCCACACCCTGATCTGTAGGAGCGGGCGTCTCCGTTGTTGGTGGCGGCGAGCTTGACATTACTATAGACGGTTGTATTGGTACTGAAGGTCGATAAATTTCAGATGTAGGCGGAGGAGGAAATGTTGGTGTATGTGGTGTAAAACCTGGTGTACGTGGTGTATGCGGTGGGTAGCCTGGAGACTGGGGAAGTGGTGGATATGAAGGAGATTGCGGATGAGGTGAGAAAGAAGGCGAACGGGGAGGTGGTGGGAATGATAGATGCGGTGGTCGGAATGTTGCAGATCTTTGAGGCGGTGGAAAAGATGGCGAATGCGGTGGTGATACGTACTGCGGTGCCGGGGCGTATTGCTGTGATGTACGTCGAGCAGTCTGTTGAGCTTCAAACTGTGACTGAGGGAATCCCGGAGAGGGAAGGGGTATCGAGTAATGAGCCTGGGTTTGGGTATGTGTGTCGTAACCTTGCTGGTAATGGTGCTGGTAATCAGTTGGTGGATGTGGTGATGATGATTGCTGATGCAGATCCTGTGCTTGGGGCTGCGATTGGCTCTGCCGGTATAGCTCTTGACCTTGGTATTGCTGCTGCTGGTGACCTTGGTATTGCTCTTGGCTTTGGTACTGGTTCTGCGGGCTTTGATGCTGCTGTTCGTGACCTTGGGGCTGATGGCTATACTCAATACCATCTGGGACAGAGTATTCTAACCGTGACTGCTCTTGCTCCACTACTTGAGATAGTTGCTGTTCGCGAGCCAGCAACTGCTCATTAACATGTTCCTCCACAGGCGACTCGTCCCCATCAAATACCCGCGGTAGCCTTTGTTGCCTTGTCTTACTTAAGGATTGTTGCTCGTCCATCACGGGGGATCGAAAAGATGAGTTTGGTGGATTTGGGTCCGTGGGGGTGTGCAATGAAAACTGTGACGCTTGAGCCGGGTGCAACTGGTAATATTCTTGCTGCTGGGTGGAGTATGGCTGCTCTCGAACTTGCTTCCGGGACGCCATTGTTTATAGAGGGAAAATAAAGAATGACTAGCAAGAATGGGGAAGATCCAGACCCTAGTGTCGTGCGATAAAAAAAAAAAACTCTTATTGCCCTGAGGTCTTGGGAGTGTGATATGCAATATGCAAGGCGCCAAGTAGTAAGGAGAGGGGAGGCAGGACTAGATACTTCTTAAAGCCCAAATAATTTTACTAGTGACAGACAGGCCAAAAACTATGTAAGAAGTACAAAATCCGTGATACTATCTACATGTAACTATCCATTAGTTGAGAGAAGCGCGACTGAATAGAGATGTAATGCAGATAGCGTACCTACTAAGAAGCGCGAAAAAACGACTTGAACCCCTCCCCCTGATATAATGTATGAACGGACTTTATCCCCAGATTCAAATGGGATGACGCGACGTACGGGAGAGATCAAAGCAAGAAAGAGAGAGTCAATGCTATGCTATGCTATGGCAGGGCTGAAATATTTGCCGCCTACAACAAGTTTTGTGGGGAGATGGATGGGTGCTGCTGCGTTACGACGCAGAAGGAACGGTACTGGTGGGCAGCGGCTATGTAGGCCCTGCAGTAGTAAGAAAGCCGGTAGACAGTACAGTGGGTAAAGAAACCAGAAGCAGGGGGGGTTATGTTCTGTTACTTTGCTTCTGGAAAGACTCCGTGTGACAGCACAGAGTTATTGGTGAAAGCACGAATGCTGTTCACCCCCCAAACATAAGTAGTAACTACTGACTGTACTGCTAGGTTTGTAAACCTGTGAAGAGGCCCAAGTCCGGAGTAGAAGAGGGGGGGGGGGGCGGAGAGAGAGGGAGGGAGGGCAGGAATGATTAACCCGCGATGGGTACTTTTTATGACCACCCTCTCGTAAATCCAGTCATCCTCTCTCACCCAGTAACAGGCACCGTCTTCCATTCCTTAGGTATTGTAAGAATCCCCTTCACCTTTATCAGGTGAGGCGCACGTGAAGAAAGCCCAATTCCTAATACCAACATCGGTTATTGGTCACCCGTGATGTAATTTGTATGCGGTAGCCCAGACTCGTACTGCTGGTTGCGATGGGCTCTTAACCACCCATTCTGCGCGCTAGTGAAAAGGGAGGAAGCAGACACGGGCAATCACCGATTGGCGACGGTCCGCCTTCCAATCACCATGCGTTTCCCGTCGATGAACCCCTGTATGTGATTCGACCTTAGACGATAGGTACATGTACTTAGAGTGAAATAACCTTCTGTCTAGCTGGTAAATAACGGCATACGGGCGCTTGAATTATTGGCCGGGTGTGGCCATTTGCGAAACTATAACTAGGATGAGCCTTCCCCTCGTACTATCAGAATTCAACAGGAACAGGAACAGGAACAGGAACAGGGCTAAGTATACATGCAAGGGGATGAGTTGAGGGTAAAGATTTACAAACAGCAGGTACCGGTAGGCTGTGCTTGTTGGTTTGTTGTATTACGACTCCCAACCAGATGTAACCCTGAGATCTACCTATCCTATTCGGACCGTCCATCAAAAAAGTATGGACTCGGCATTGCGAGTTTTCGGATGCGAGATGATGCGCATCATAAAGTAAGGCATCCTAGCCTATAGAACCGAAAAGAGAATTTGTACGGGTCAATATGCGCGATTCCCGGGTTTTATTCCTTTTTGTAGTGTCGGTCTCGCCGCTTTTGAATATCGGCCTTCCGGATCCAGTCATTAGGCAGATCCCTCTCCAGCACGAGGATTTTACTGAGTATGAAAAGAATTTCTTTAATTAGCAAAACATTAACCCCGCCAGAATGCCAGAGCAAGTGTTATAGCTATCTATTGACATCACCCAACAATCCCTAGCTCCCTCAAAGTGATATCAACTCTCTATCTTATTAGACTTATTAGAGGAGTTAGCATGTACCGTAGTGTATTTAGTATTCATCCGATGATATTCATTCGAGATTTGATTGGCTTGGAGGTTCCCGAGTGAGACCTTGTGAACATGTCGCCTGCTAGGGGAAGAGATTAAGCGAGACACTAGAGTTACCTTCGCCCAGTTGAACGCAAAGTGTGTGACATGGCTTCTCTTCTTTTGGGAGGTACATATGTATGTACTCATGACAGTGGTGCACTGGCGTTGAGGTCTAGAGCCCAGGTATTCTCCTCGACCGGAATTGAGTCCGTCGCTAAACATTAAGACCAGAGCCAATGAATTCCACATACAGACTCGTGGGTCAAAGCCGTGACCAGGTTTTGGGGGTGCGCCATTATTCCCCGAACCGCCAATGCTGGCGGTACATGGTTAAGGCGTAGTAGTCGTTTGGCGCTTGATGTGCTCAGACCTTCCCAGTAAACGCAATTATTGATTGGTAACGTGAAATACATACTTCGTTCACTCCCCCTGAGGGGAGGAAAGTGGTAACTAGTACCCACACTGGGGCCATTTTCTTTTCACAGTAACTGTAGGCAAAAGCCCGGTTACGAAAGGGGGGGGGTGACTCCCCGACTAAATGGTTCGCAGAGCGAGGGCTGGGATTGCTAGAGGTAAAGGCTTTTGAACAGGCAAAGTCCGTTACCGTCAATACAGGCCAAGGGGTAGCTTGTATTTGGCGAAGGCGTGATATCTGTAGTACCAATATTAATAGCTAGACGGTAAAGATCCAATGGCAACAGTAGTATATAAGAACCTAGTCTCTGGCTAGGCCTACTCTCAGTCCCCCCTATCACGACATATATACTGGCTAGAGAGAACAATATCCTGGGAAAATGAGGGTTGGAACCGCGCTAAATTTTTGGGGGAGCCAGGAATTTTAGTGTTTAAATCATCCAAATTCGAAATGGGTTGGAGGAGAGTTCAGTTAGTGGGCGAGAAGAGGTATATGTATGTCTACACAGTACAGCTTGAAGGTTTAATTAGATGACGTTACTCGAAACCTAAACTTAAATCGACACATGGCCTAAGCACTAGTGCGGAATATTAAAAATGAGGTTGTTAGAACTACGTACATGTAGCGGATAGATCATTGAGGTGCACCGAAGTACGTCTAGCCGTGTTCCCAAGTACATGTACTTCTTTTCCCTTCTCTTAATATCAAGTTACAACCTAGCTAACTTGTGAGTAACACAACTAGACTGTGCGGATTCAATCCGTAGAGTCTGATCATGATAGCTTTATCGGTAGAGATGCCCTCTTCAGGGGATCTACAAAATGACATATATGTCAGCCTTTTTATACCAGTGCGAAACACATTGTGAATAAGAGCGCAGTCGATATAAGTTTGAGTGTATCATGTCCATTACCCAGGGGGCTGTTATCGTGTTGTGCAGTAACAGAAGCTTTAAAGGGCCAGATATTGCATTGCTTCATAGGATTAAAGCAGCTGATTTAGACATTTGTTTACGCAACCGAATGCGAACAGCTAGTAAGTACATGGCTAAACTGCCTAATCAAGTCACTTCGCCCCCATGGAGGCCCCAATCTGGACACTTACGCTGTCATTAATGTACCTACTCTATGGCCCGTGGTGCTTTGACTTTCATCGCTAAGCAATAACTAAACAGACATGTCGATCATCGATATTAATTTCATAGCGGCCAGAAATAACCATATAGTTAAATCTATATGCTATGCATGGTAGCTATATTAGGTGGTAAAAGCTTACCCTGGTTAAAAACGGTCACAAATCGGGAAGCTGCACTTGTTCGAAAAGAAATAGGGCGTCTGGTCTCCTCTCCTTCGATCCTAGGTTTGGAGCCTTAGCGTTATTCCTGATAAAAGTTTACCTGGTACAATAAGATATCTTACTGTGCATACATGAATGACAGCCGGTACTGCTTTGCGTGCAGCTCGGTGGTTTAAAATACGCTGTAGATCCCACCATGCATTACATTCGCCCTCATCCGTTTTAAACTGGATTCAAGTAGTTGTGCGGTCTAGCTAGGTATCATAATCAACAGACCATGCGATCGCGATCGGTGGAGGGGTTGTTTCAGGGATTCTTATATCGATCCCATTAGAAAAACTGTTGGTGATTTGAAACATCTCGCTCAGGGACACAAAACTGAAGATTATTATTACCCCCGAACTTGACATGATTCTCGCTTGCTCGGATATAGTGCAACCAGCTATCCGAGGGATGTGGTGCTCTGGATATGCACTTAGAAATGATGGTCCGAGGCGGTAGATGGTATTATTTTTGCCTCTGTGCCACACTACAACATGCGTGTGGATTCAGATGAATCGACCACGTTTACATGAATCCCGAGACAATCTCCCACATTATTGCATACATGTGCCTACATGTATGTGCTTTCTTACTGTTTCTACGCGGGTGTATGCAGATAAAGTGTCCTCATGAAACTGGCATCATTACTACAAACGCACGTTCTTGAGTGATCCAGGGCCAGCCCAAAACGGCCGGAATAACTTGTGGTTTCTGGGACGGGAATTTGCAGATACTAGGTACTAGTATATGCCATTAGGCCCGATGCCTACTCTCATTTTCACCTAGGATCCGTGGAAAAGCAACCTCCATGGTTACTGTGCTATAGGTACGTACCTACTTAGATATACCTGCCGTATATGGGTCCGAAAAGGTAAATTGAATGGTAAAGGGGAAACGCGTGGTTGCACCTATGAACAAGTAGTAGCGGAATTTTCACTAGTAAGACATGATCAAGATGGTAAATAATTCCAATCACAAAGAAGAGGAAAACAAAAGCCAGAGAACGCCAAACACTCCATCAAGCCCCCGTAGTCTTCCATAAGTATATATTACTCAATCATGCCCTCTAGGACCTTCTTGATAGCCTTCACAACCTCAACCTTGACTGCTTCTGGTACTGTCTCCTTGACTCGGCCCTCCACATCCGTAACTAATGCATTGAAGTTCCCGATTTTGGCATCTTGTGCGCGTAATCGCTCGTGACAGAGTTTTTTCGTCTCCTCGTACCATCCAGACTCACGGAGTAGGTCAAGCAATAGTGTTTCCAACCTGTCTCCTATGTTAGCTATCCGTCGCTCTTCCTTGGAGTCTTAGGATAGGGAATGTGGGTACCGTTCAAGCTCCCCTGAGTCAAGGAGGCGGCGATTTATCTCAGCGCGGAGAACAGGATCTTGGGCGGATACGTTTGGAGATGACATTGTACTGAGATTTTCTTATAATTCCGGTGGGAGAGAAGACGCGAAGTTCGAGGGTTGCGCGCGCGCGAGGAAGCTTAGCTGTTGCCAAGAGGTTTTGCGCACGGGCCATGTGGTCCAGATAAGCTGGGCTCAGTCAGCATGATTGGGTAATACTACACCACGGATTGGTGTGTTTTACAACAATTCAATTTTCATTCATTAGGATTCTCGTGTCAGACAAATACTCCTAAGGCTTAACTTTAAGGCCGCTCGGATAGCCTAGGAGGCTATCAATTTAGTCTCGGAGCACCGTACCTTCACGTATGGGCCATAGGCAAATGTTGGATAGGGCTTGATAATTAGGTCCCGCAAAATTAAAATCTATATACTCATGGTGCCAGAATTAAAATGCCGCCGATCAACCCCAATTAAGTACGATTTGGTGGTAAGCGGTATTTTAATTTTGGCAGAGTGAGTATATAATATATATGCAACACAATACTAATTATAATTCACTCCATCACTACATACCTGACATGAATTATTGGACATTACCAGAATTTTCAAGAGGGTCCTTGCATGTCAGCTAGTAGTAGCTCATCCAGAGAATATACTGCATATACACCACAGAATCCAAACGATTTATCAAAGAAACATGGTTCTTGTATCAATTAGAACCTACTGGAAAAATCATTTCATCAAAGGACACATATAAGTACAGATTAAAAGAGGGATACAGTCCCCATCCACACATACCCGCCATCTTTACCTCTACTCTCACTAGATATCGTGGGGAAACTGGGGGTAATCATTCCCACAAAATTAAACGGCCAAAGTCAAAGAGGATATCCTCATCGTGTTACAGCTTGGACTGTTCACAATAATCTTTTGCTGTTTACAACAAATGGTTGGAATCCATTTCAATCGGTCCTCCATAAAACATCAGCTTTTTAAACTCTCAAAAAAACTCAAGCGTATAGCTGTGAGATCTTATAAAGTTACTAAGTGTACTACACTGTTTCTAGTAGGCCCCGTCAGGGAGTATAAGCGGCAGAAACGAAAAAAGGCTGCAAAACAGGCGATCAATGAAGAGATAGGAAGATCATTCATCGAGGGTGGGAAGAAGTACAAAAATAATCTTGGTAAGCAGAACCCTCCGGGTAATTCAGAAGCATCAAGAAGGATGATAATACTAAGAGACGAGGAGCTGGTAAGAAGGTTAGATGAGGAACAGATATATGGAGGGGCAAGGCTGGAGGGCCTTCATCATGAAACGGGAGAGGCTTATAGGCCCGCTCCACCTTTAAGGGCTACCAGGGTTAGTAAAACCTCCGATGATATCGGTCAATTGCAAGCGGGATACATCTACGGCGCTTCTTGCGAGAGCCTCGGGCCTCATGAGCTGAGAGCCTTGGGGGCTGGTAGGTTTTGGGAAGAGGATGGGACTTCTAAATGAATCTTCCAAAAGGCCAGCCAGAGGACACCTACGGCGGGTTAGGGATTGAGCCGAATATATGCTCTGGATGCGTCTCATATTAGGGAGTACCCACATATTCTTCTAGAACCCAGGCGCTGCGCTAGCCCGGTAATTGGCGAACAAGTCTAAGCTGTGGTCAGCCTATGATACGCAAGAGGGACGACAGAGTGAAGGCAGAATAAACAATTATTTTGCACAACAAAATTTCGGATATATAAGAGGGAGCTTTAGAGCCATGATGGGTAAATATCATAGTGGCATGGCATTCTTGTCAGACAGAAGGTTATGAAGTCAGATATTTTCATAGCCGGTGGGCTTCGTACAATTAATAAGTTAAACAAACAAAAAAAGGTTATGAAGTCATGATATATCACTCGATCTAACGAATACCAAATCTTCCCGGCATACCCTGAAAATAATCAAAAGCTCCAAAGCATAGTTAGGAGATTTAGCGCATGATTCTTGAAAATTCTGAAAGAAATCGGATCACATGCTATCACTCGATATTCCATCGGCTGCAGCTGTAGGCCAAATAATCTCGGGCACAATGAAGGACACAAATAGGTTATAATAATTGCACTAAGGGGAAATTAGAAGAAAAGAAAGGAGAACACAAATATGATTGAGGTGTGTAACCCATTAACTATTCTGAGTTCCTATTTAGTAATTCTGCCATACCGCCTAGGCCTCATAAATGCCATCCAGGAGGGGGCGCTCTTAGCTATTCAGATTGAACAGGCTACAGATATATTTTTACAATGAAAACCCTGTCTGCCAAAGTAGATTGGCCTAAGCCAAGGGTTTCGGTGGGTCAGAGCCTATACGATCTGGCCCGGCTTCAGCCTACTAGGCCACTTGGGGTAGAGGATACTGTATCGGGCCTGAACCTTATGGCTTTAAGCACCATCTATAACGGCAAAAACCGGTATAAATCTTCCTCATCTATCTATCTTGTTAGTGGTGCTTATATATATACGATTCCACTTGCAAAGGACCTAACTTAAACCAATTTCTGCGGCGCCTCGTCCGGTAGAGCCCATTCTACAACGTATATAGTGCTACTTAAAGTGCATTATATATTACCGTGGTAGTAAACAGCCGTTCACGGCTATACATTACCAAACATAGCCTCCCATGGCCAATCTTTTTATCGGATTATCTTTTGCCTCGTTTGAATTCTCTCTTGAAAACCTAATTGTAGTTACGTATACAAGAACTATCAAGCCAGTCTATCATTACAGTAATAAAAGGACCAACGTCACTATTTCTATGAACATCAAGGTGTTGTGGTAATGTGGCCATGGCTATAGCTAAGCTTGGCTGTCAGACGAAAAGGAAAAGACTTCCCCCATATATATCAGCTTTATGTCCTTCCTTCAGCCCCCCCCCCCCCCCATTAAGAATGAGTGGCCCGCACTTGTACCTACCATTAAATAGCGGGTCCTGGGGGGGGGGGGGGTTGTAACTGTGAGTTCCTGCCATCCAGTTTTACACATGCATGTAGATTCACTTAAGCTTGATCAACCCACGAGCCTGTGATTGAGGTGGGAAGTAGGGGTTGAAGGGGTGGGGGAGGGTGTTTACGTTGATGGATACATAGGCTTTATAGCCTGAGTGGCCCAAGGCCGAAGACAATTGAAATCAAGGTTTTATACAAGCCTTCATTTACGAAGTACTTAGCCACAACAGGGCTTTTACAAGGGCCTTCAATTTTAGAAATATAAATCTTATTTTGGTTCTTTTTGAAATCCCTTATGGTGGTATTAATACGTGTTTATGTTCTACCCATCACTAGCTAGATCTAGGATTATATATACCGTAAAAAAGCTCCTCGAAAAACCTGCCTCCAATATGTGGGGTCAATAAATAAGCCGTTGCAGTTCATGAATCCAATAGTTACATACCTAGTCAAGTCTCTAGCTCATCTTGTTTACCATGTCACCAGAACTACATGTATGATGTCCATGTGCGGATAGCGTGTCCTAGCCACCACAAGAGCTGGAGGTCATTACTTGAAAATGCGTTGTTTGTGGTCTGACGTACACATATATACATATGCATGTAGTACCTACATTAAGTTCTTTATAAGTCCTCATTATAAACCACTAATCCCAAAGAGGAAGTTATCAACGGTGTCATCTGTCATTAAAATAAGCTTTTATGATCGGAGGCCAACCAATCGTCTAGAGTACATGTATCGATGTAATTCCAGTAGTATGGAAAGGGGGGGGGGGGACGGGGGGGCATCTAGTACGCACAGCTGCCATCTCAGGGCAGGCAATATAAGAACCTGAAAATGCAGACTGTAAATCAGGGACCCAATTTGGTGTAGTTTTTACTGGTTACGAATCAGAGGCAGGTTCTTAACTGTCCCGAGATGCAGTTCTAATACCGGGTACCATTAATTAAGTCGGAACAAGGTCAAACTGTGACGTATTATACATGGAGTTGTCACGTGAGCCCACCGATTGCTCAGCCAAGGCCCAGGATATGAGAATCGTGGGGGGAAAAAAAGCCACCAGATCCCCTGCTGTGCTTTTTGTCGAATAAGAAAGCGCCGGAGGAAATTGTGGCTTGCAGTAATAGATAGTTTATTGCGACGTCAACACTAAAAACGTCATCATTTTCTGTCAATGATTAAGAAGCTACGGTATTGTTTGTAGGTGCTAAGAATGCACAGGAGGATCGATCTGATAACTGGCACGCTGCATAGGCTACTTTCTTGGCAAACAAAGATAACGGCGAGATCTAGCGGGTGTGCACGTGAACAACTAATAATTATGAACGTACTGTGATATAAGTTTACAATATAATTGATCAATTACTAAGTACATGTAAATATTACTTTATAATTTAAGGCTTAAATATTTAAAAGTGATGCGGTGATGAGCCTGGCTATGTATTTTTGAGCACGCGATCGATTGACGCGTCGACAGGTCATAAGAGAGTATCACAAAGGATACCATGAAGCCCAGTTAGCAATATGAAGTCCCGGACATTGTACCGTACAGAGAACGTTACTGCGCTCATCTTCTTCCCTAATCAACCAAGAAACTACAGAAGCAGCTAAAATCTGGCCCTATTGAGTAATACTCGAGTCTAAGCTGATTCGACCATGATCTTTGTCATCCTTAATCACTCGGTTATAATGTCAAGTACCCCCCCCCCATGGCATTCCTACGTTAGACCCCCGGTACATTTTTTCGGTAAAGCGCTAACTAACTGGCGCTTTGTCAGTTCGGATTAATAATAGTGCACGTATTTGGTGCTTTAAACATAACCCCGATGGGATGAAAACCTAGCAGATGACTTAGATGTAGCAGCAAAGCTAAAGATATGCATGATAGCATAGAGAAGAATAGAAGACATACAGGAGCGGATCTTACATGAGGTATTTAGGCAGAGTAACAACCGCATTCAGGTGCTCTTTCAGGACTTTACAATGTTTCAAGCCCCAAAAAAGCCATCCAGACGTGCTGACCAAAGCCACACCAATCAAGAAGCGAGAAGCACACCACTGAGCCTATTAAAAACCAAAAACCTTCTATATTTGGCCTTTTGAGAATCAATAGCGATAGGTCTAACCCAATTGCTGCGGTTGCCTCTTACTGACTTACTAATTCGAATGTTAGCAGGTGGTGGGGGGTGGGAAGGCTCAACACCTGTTCGGTACACCAGGCAAGATTTCTAAAGAAAACAAGTGGTCGGCAAGTGGGGATGTGATCTTCAGGGGGGTGAATGGAGCATCTTCATGGTACTTTGCGCCCGGGATCCTTCTTTTTTCCCTTCCACTTTCCTGTTCCTGGTGCATCATCTCACTTTGCATTTGAGGAGACGAGGAGGATGGGGATGGAGAGGGGATTCGCTAAATCTTTCCATTTTGATTTAGGCCGGTTAGGTAGGATGTAGGTCGTGCCTCTTCCCCAGTTTGTGACTCGTCTTCACTGGTTTTGTGAGTTCGGGACGAGAAAAGGGTGTCATGTCGTCATCCCTAGACTTCCATCTAAGATCGGCTGAAGCTCTGGACCTGTGGGTCAAGCAATGCCGGGAGAGGAGGCACCTTTTTAGAACCCTTGCGCAACTCCTTGTGGTGGTCAGAAAGCTTGTTCAGACGTCAGTTCCTACTCCCGCCGTTACGATATCTGATGGAAACGCTCCCTACGCTCTACACACTTACCCAGGCCCCGCATAAGCAGATATTTATGCAAAAATTTAATCCAGAACACCCCATTGGGCTTCTAAAAGAAGGGTTCGAGCTGTGTTCGGTGGCATTCTGTCAAAATATTGTCACTATGCAGATCGCCACCTATTTCACTATAGTGGCTTCCCCCATTGACACACGACCACTAGTGCAATGGGGTTTATTCGCAGCGATTTAAGAGTAAATACTCAGGTTGTGAGCTGTCATAGAGGCTTTAGTTTGTATTTGACCCAGAAAATGGACAGCTGACACTCATACCTTATGCGCAGTTTGAGAAATCACAGAAAATAAGATTTGATCCTACGACCTAGACCAGCAAAGTCATAGTATCTACGCGTAAAAATAAAATAAAAATAAAAATAAGAATAAGAATAAGAATAAAACAACTTCCTTCCAATGTTGACGGCCAAAAGAAATAATCCCCCCAAAGCCAGTGACAAATATTCAAAAAAAGGAAACCCCAATCCAGCCCCAGACCCTAACCCGATGAAGAAACCAGAAATGATGCCGCCTAACAAAACTCGCAGCCTCCAAGTATGCAACCTCTTCCCCGTCAGTTTTGAAGCATATATATAAACCAACGCTTCCGGATCTAATAGCCTGCAGCCTGCAAGTGAGAGCAGAAAAGCAAGCGAAAAAAAAAAAGTGAAATAGAGCAGCAAACATTCGAATATTTCACCGACTTTTTTTAAAATCTAAGGAATGAAGTAGCCGCCAACTCCCCAAAACACCATTGAAAGATACCCTTATCGCATTTTATAGTCTTCTTAAATCATGCTACTCTTTTGAGGAGCGCCTCTAGATCCTTCATGTCTTTCTCGGAATACCGTCTCTTATTATCTTGATATTGCTGGTCTACACCAGCATGCTGTACAAAAATCTTGGGCGCAGGCGAAAAAATCTCTGTCCATTTCGGATGTTTGCCCACCGAGTAATTGTTAGACTGTAAACGCTTCGTTGATGTCGCAGATGCCGGCGTAAGCGCCGAATCCGGAGACGTTGATGGGGACGGGGAACCGATACCGTCAATGTCCGCAAGCTGTACCGAGGACATGCTGCCCCAATGACTTTGCGGGCTAGTTGGTGGTGGCTGTGGTGTTTCGGGTGGCTGCAGCATGTCCCGGGCTTCCCCAGGATCCCGGCTCAATAGCTCTCGGAAGGGGCGGAGGATAATCAGGTAGCAACGGGAAACCTCATTACCCTGTGCCGAGTACTCGAGTGCCGAAATGCATTTTTTGGCGTCGGCAACGTCTTCCGAGAATTGCTCATAGTAATGACCCTTTAAAACTTGTTGTGACACGTGAAATAATAGGATGAGACCTGCGTTGAATGCGGGATGTCTATTTGGAGGGGCAAGGTAAGCATCGATACGAAAACAAACAGAAGTACGAGTACTTACATGGCCATCCAGCATTTCCTGACTAATAACCTCTCCGAATGTAGCAACCCAACAATTTTCGCAACTTGTTTTGACGCATAAACGCAAATCTCGGCGTACGCAATAGCTTCCTTGATTTTGCCGGCAGCTAGCCAATCATTAATGACACCCTCTCCTGATACTAACGGAACCATAACCCGTCGCGTCAAGAGAATTATCGCTGTCAGATATGTGCAATGCATTAGGTAGACCATTGCCTTTTTCATGGGCTCGATTTCTGTTGAAACAAGTGCCTGTAGCTGTAAGAACTGGGGTAGCTTCTCATGCCATTGCTCCAATTGCACCATATGCTCTGAGATGACTTGAAGATCCGCCTCAGGATCCCTGAACACGTTGCATAAAATTTTCCCAAGCAAAATGCCAAGCTTAACGAGACTGAGCTGAAGCCCGGAAGTGATGGAGTTATTCGTGTCGTTATATTCCTGATTAGTTGAGACTTCGTTACCATCATGATCTATAAAACGCACTGCAGTTGGTGTTACAAATCACAGGATAGGAACGCAGAATGAAGAAAAAAAAGGCAGCTGTATCTTCTTACCTTTTCATCATAACAGCTCTGGGAGATTGCTGGGTCAACATTCGGTAATACTCCTAGAGTACTAGCAAGCCAGCTGGGCGGATTTTTAGTTCTTTCCCTCTAAAAAAAAAAAAAGAGAACAGTCTCAAGAGTGATGCTACAAACCTGTCCAAAAAGACCAAACTTCTCCATGTCTTCCTCCATCCAACCCATTCAATCCTGGAGAAGATTCCACCTACGGGTGGCTCGCTGCTCAGATGGATCCCCCTCGAATGCGCGCTTTGAAGTCCTTGCCCTATAATTATTAAGATATCAATGGAAGGTTTCTTGGATAAAGCGAATCGTGTGAAAATTGCATTTCTGTTTAGGGAAGGAGGAAAGGAAGAAAAGATGAAACTGAAACGTACCTATATACTTCCAACAGGCAACCCTTTTTTCAAGAATGCAGTAAATGGCAAGTAAAAGCAAAACTCTCATGGTTTGAAAATCGTCGGCCTCCAAGCAGTCATCTAAGTAAAATCTCGCTGTCTGAAAAAAGGATTGATTCACGGCAAATGGTACTAGGTCGTCGTAAAGTGACCCGACAGCCGCGATCGCAAACAATTGGCAGAACATCGGCAAAGTTGTCTTTTGGGGCTCTGTGTATGCAATTTTAAGAAGTTCACGGGCCTCATGTTCCTCAAGAATGTAGAAAAGTTGTCCGGTGGAAAGATAAAACTTGTCGATAGCTTTGGCGGTTACTGGGTAGGGTGGCAAAGAGTTCCTTGAGAATATCCTGATAGACGAGATTACAGACTCGGTGCTCGACTTGAAGTCTTCAATAGATTCGAGTCTAATATCCTGTGGTAAAAGAGCATTCAGCGACCTAGAAAGCGAGAACTCTGAAGATTCCGTTCGGATGTCAAGGCTCCTAGCGCCACCACTGAGATACTGTGAGAACGTTGGAGGTGGTGGCCAAGTAGGAGTTGACTGAGCACCAGAACCACAAACGCCGCAACAATTACCGCTATCATTACTGTTGTCGCCGTTGTTGGGGGACTGCCCACCCACTTTAGACGCGAATACTGACATGACGAAAAAAAGTAACGGTGATATGAGGATGAAATTTTCTCTCTCTTTCCCCCCTGAGATGTTGGGTGACAAAATTTGGCGCGAAGAGTCGGTTTTCTAGGATTTCTAGCAATCCTAACTTATAAAGGCGCCCGCCAAAAACTACGCGTACCTTCCAGGTTATCTTTCTTATTCATCGTTTTGTTTCGCCGGTCGGTAACAGCAGGCAGGGCTTAGATCGTCGTTTTTATGACGTCTTTAGCGGATCCGGGAGGTAATCCAGGCGACGGGCCATACACATACATGGAGACATACAGATATTCTTCTGCTGATACACATGTATGGAATGTATGGGTGGGGGGGTGTTGAATGGATTGGTAAGGGTGGTAGGCAGGAAGTAGTATGCAGAGATACAAAGACATACAGTTCGTAATTTCCCATATTCTGGCTCCATTCAACTACGTCCTAGTTCTCTTTGAATTTTCTCATGGCTGCCATATCATGATACCAAGACCATGGCAAGATGTCATTCTATATTTGATCTAGTCAACTAATACATGATAGGTCATGGTATAGGAAAGTATGTCATTGTACTCAAGCTCCATAAATTGTTCTTTTCTTTTAATTTTAATTTTTGTTTCCATTTCCTCCACTTCTTCCATCCCTTCTTTTTCGCTCTTCTCCTATATCCATGTCTTATTCCAGAGGATATAGAGTACTTGGTGAGCGCGGCCTCCTGCGGATTCACTCCACGCAAGTCCTGTTTTTACCTGTTCAAGTTAACTGGATCATGAAAACCGGAACCATGCTCTGGAAATTTTGCCTCCGAGCCCGGACCCCTTGATGAAGGGAAATAATAGTAACGATTGTAAGTTTTATAAAGATAGAAAATCAGGCAAAGAAACAACGCAGCACTTAACAGATAAAAATCCTGATGCCCGATCCCATCTCATCAACAAACTTACAACACAGCAAGCTTCCTCTGAGTGATAGGTGGTGACTCCACTACGGAGATACGACGTGGTAGAGGTGTTTTTATGGGGGATGAGATTAGTTACTTGTACAGCATCGCAGTCTGCCTCGCGATCTCAAACATTTTTGCGGGCGCGCACAGATTCATTGGCCTATGCTGGTGACCTCTTGTGAGTTGCCAGGGACCTGGGGAGCTTTGACCCTCGAGCTCCTCCCAGGAAAATCGGGATGGATAAAGGTTGTGCTTATGCTTATGCGAGGGTTCTTGATGGGATCTGTGATTGGCGATCAAGCGTGTGACTCCCGCTGATCAATACTTTTAAGAGTGAACCCTGAATTCTTGGCAGTCTTGGATGACAGGAATCCGCAGGAGACATACGGAAAGCTCCGTTTCATGTTGATAATCATGAAATGAAAACAACATTTCTCATTCTTTCATTCTTTCATTCTTTCATCCTTTCATTCTGCCTGTCTGCGTAGGCACCTACATGTACTTACTCGCCTCGACTTAGTTCTAAAGCTGCATCAAGTACATGAGACATTGATGGCAGTCCAAGCTAGAGCCGGGGTTCTGGCTTAACTTTTCTGTATGGGGTGCCACGTTTTCATAATAGGTAATTGAGGCCTCTTTATACATGTATCTAAAACCGCTCAGTATGTCTGCCGGCTGCGGTATGTATCATAGGTTTTTTTTCTTTTTTCTTTCTATACATACTTTATTTTTTTCTCCTACGTACATACGGGACCCCTCTCTTTGGCTCGCTGCTTGTCTACGACTTCGTCGGCGATTCTAGGCCCGCATAGAGTGCAGGGTTATATCCGTTGATAGTGGTAGTTGTCAAAATATCGGAGCTGTTCACATGTTAGTCCCGGCGGTATTGACAGGTAGAGTACGTTGGTCGTCTTGGGTATAATGTCCTGGTCCATAGAGATCACAAATGATCACTCGAGCTCTACTTGATATTGATCCATGTAAGGGTGTGCAGCTAGTAAGGGTAGAAGCTAGCACCGGAGTATTGGACCGACCATAAGACACGCCCTTTTTCTCGGAGAAACAAATGTCAGATTTCGATCAAAACTCAGGGCCCCCCTCCCCCCAATACACTTTGCTTTGATTTAGATGGTGTATACATAAAACAGGCAGTCCGAGCCTAAAGAACCAGCGAGGATGGTGTTGAGGGTTCAAAAGTAAACACTTAGGTACCACATCATTTGCTGTTGAATAGGAGACTTTATGTTGTTGAGAAGCGTCTTCGACCTTTCCGGGTCAACACATTGAAGATCAGAACATGCGCCACGCCACCCTGATGCACGGTAACGTACAGGGATGGATGGTTTCCAATATAAATATGATCATGAGACTGTGTGGGGAGAGCGTTATATGATGCTTTTTTCTCTCCAGACCTCTTTCTCGAGGCTGCACATGGGGTTCATGAGACGAAAGGCGGATGGCCTAGTGGCATGCAAGGCTACCCGTATGAAGCAAAAGATCGGAGATCAGAGATCAATCTCCTCCCCATTGTATAAAGGGGCCATGATGGGGTCTTTTTGATGTCCCACATAACATGAGCCAACTGAGGTGGTCGTTTTGAGCTTTGTAAATGATTACAAGAGTTTTGTAGGGGAAGGAAAGGAAAAAAACCACAGTTTCCAGCCGGTTGCATGCGTGCAAAACTGTCATGATGACGTTTGAATGGGATTTTCTAGACGAATTGAGAACCTTAAAGTAGCTCTCATATATGTTTATTTTTAAATAGATATGTTCTCCATCTATGAGCAAGTTGATGATAGGGCCCTCGTAATAGATGTGGTGGCATCCATGTTGCGTATGTGCATGTGTGAACCCGCGCAACGTCGCGGCGTTCGGAGTGTATGTGTGACAAAACAACAGATAGAATTTTGTGAGCCCTTAGATTCGAGGGGGGGGGGGGGGGGTGAAGCTCCTGCGTACCATACGGATAAAAGAAGAAAAAAATCTGTGGGGTAGATATTGTATCGTGGGCTTGCCACATCTTATTTGAACTTAAGCGGATATCGATAGCCTATCCGCCGAACCCTATAGAAGACCTGCACTTCTACTGGCGGCGAGGACTCCCGTAGAGGCGTTCTACATGTACGGGATCGCATCATTTTGCTTGAAAAATGAAATAGGACATCGTAAATCTTTAGTGCCTATTTTATCGCGCGGCGATCCTGGAATTTCGAAACCCAGGGATATGACGATAGAAAGAGGAACCGGGGGGCAGGGGTTCAGGGTTGACGAATCAGTACGGTGGTGTGGCCCACTTTAACCAACCAGATACGCTTACCAAAAAAGCACATTTTCTGGTTCTTTTGGCCTGCCGCGAGTACCGGTAGTTTAAGACTTAGGGGGGAGTGTGGGTCCTACAGGTCCTACGGGTTTGAGCGTTGTTGAGTAATAATTTCTTGGCCCATAATGACTTGTAATAAGAATCAGAGAAACTGCCAGCAATCGTTTGATAACATTAATTTCACGTGATTGTTTATTGGTCTTAATATGTCACGTGGAGGGGTTCTGGCTTGGCGGCATATATATCATCATCCAGGGCTGCTGAAAGCTGAGGAAGAAAAGCTGGAGCCGACATCTTGTATTTTTACTAAAGTTGGAAACTTGGAAAGATCTACACTGTCAGGCCAGGCCTGAATTGCCGTCCAACGGATGGTCCCTTAACCAAGGGCTGGGCGAAACTCTAGCTGGCGTATGTATTATTCTCTCTGGTTTATATTGGAGATTACTGCTTCAGGAAGTTCTTTTTAAAATAAGTCACTTGACTAATCCATACCTTTAGGTGGCCGAAAATGCGGTGGGGTCCCTGAAAAGCTCAGATTATGCGGATCAAGAAATTTCCAGGATCACAAGCAAAGAGATTGTTTTGTTATGTCCCTCGATGAGAGTTGCCCATCGTGTTCCTAAGCCCCCGGCCGAGGCTTTATACACTCTATATATTAAGTGGCTATAGTGTCCAAGTTAAGCCCTCAGTGAGCCTCACGGAATTCTGGGGCTAATTACAAATTATAGAGAAATTGTCGCCCCAATCTCGCAAGATATATGAGAGATCCAGCTGAGCGGATATCATGAGGTCCAGCGGACGCGGGACCTAATGCACGAGTTAGTTCGATGTGATCCGGTATAATTTGGTCTAAAATGCTCACCCCTTCATTTTGGTCGCGACTTTTTTGAAGAAGGGGGGATGCTCTAGACTCTTGGGAGAAGGTGAGCAGAAATATGGTGGTTTAGACCATGTCCCGATACCTCCTTTATTTATTTCCAACAGCGCTGGTCATGTACCTGTGGTGACGGACGCAGTCATGTGTTCTCACTCGGGCAGGATATTCCGAGGAACTGCTAGTATATGCCGCACAAAATGTAGTAGAAATATCGAGCACCCACGGGCCGCACGGCTTTTTCCTTTGACTACAGCACCGAACAAAAGAAAAAGAGAAAGGGAGCTTAAACCTGATCAACTTCGGTCGGCCTCCGCCGTGAACCGGGCTAGCTGGGTGCATACTTCCTCGGAGCGTTGAAGCTTGTGGGACAAATCAGCCAACTGTGTAAGTTGTAATTGGTAAGTTATGAGCGGGGTGGAGTTTGGTTTATATGTTGATAAGTTTTGACACGGAAGACTTGATATAGGCGTCCAGTATAGGAAGATTATTTTCGGCGTAGTTTTGATTTCCACTTCGTTGGAAGTCCTTCCCAACCAATCGGAAAGAGGAGATATACAGGGAAGATGGGGAAAGATACTGGGTAAAGAGTATAGATCCAGAGATCTAACCTTAACCATACGGATGTTATTTGATATTGTCCGCGTTACTAAATGATATCAGCTGAGGTGGCTGGATAAAGATATTAGTACATCTGCACACCAATGACACGGGAAGGAAGTCGGTTCTGGGCGGAAGAATACTGACGTATATGGCTTGTGTTCTAAACCTATCTTATTTCTCATCGGATTTACTACCCGCTAATAGAATATCAGGAAGGATTTTGATGCTTTTGCGTTAGTTAAGTGGGGGGTTGAAAGAAACCAGGCTCGTAATCAGGTGCCCCTACATACATTGGATTATATGTGGGGGAGCTCTTAGACCAAGAAATTTCTCCCTACCCTCCGACATTCGTAGAGCGGTCTGGCCCCGACCGAAGTCATACAGAGGCGAGTGGATATGGCATTTGAACTATCCGTTCCGTCTGTAAGACATCTGTCGGAAGAGACCAAGAGACATAAAGGGGGCGGGGTTTCCTAGCCGACTTGTTGTTATCATCGATCGAGAGAACTGAATTCGGGGTAAAAAAGAGCCGTAGGACACACCCTGCCTGTTTTTTGTAAAGCGGGGGCGTCAAGCTCAACACCTAGATGATACCTTAAAAGGTCTGTTGTTCCTTCGTGCACATGTAGCAAGGGGGGGGGGTCTTCGACAACTAAGAGCAGCTATGAAAGTGGATTTCAGGGGCATGAATCAGGGGAATTTTACTTTGGATTTGGAATCTATGGTTGACGTAAAAAGCGTTGGATCGAGGTAGGCATAACTAAAAGGTCAATATCTATTACCAAATCCCATATCCGGCGCAGCACGCTACGTCACCGTAGAGTAAACGATACATAGGTGTCTGGAAATATGGAGATCGAGACATCGACAGCTTCATAAGAGTACGGAAAGGGGTTTGGTATAGAACTAAACAAAAAGTACTAGGTTGTGTCTCTTCCCATGCATCTCCATGCATGCTATTTTCCGAGCATCAAAGTATGACTACATGTAGTGAAATGATACATTAGTACCTGTCACGGTTCATCAGTCCTGGGGCGTGGGATATCGTCGGAATAGAGATTCAAATCTCTATACTAGCTGCTGCTGAGGGTGTTGTCGATCATAGATTCGTTTCGGCTCATCTGTTCAGAAGCTGATGTGTCAGGCGCCTGTCGTAAAGCTCCATGGTCCATCAAGGAATCCGGAAGAGAGCAGAGAATGAAGGTGGTGACGTGGTATTAATGTGAATATGGGGGCTCAACGTTTCTTATCACATCTGATCGTGAACATTCGCAGGGGCTTGAACCCTAAATCCAATTTACAGGTTCCTAAGCGGTGGGTATGGAATGATCTGATTGATCGTGTTATTCTCCTGTTACCCTGGCTGGCCGGATCACATTCCCGTCAAGCTGCGCTGAGCTGCGATCGAAATCATCTGATATCACTCGACTAACATCTACAGTATACGTAGTATCCCCTCGAACCCTGTGATAAGTTCCTATTCGTAGGATAAAAGCATTCCTCCAGCAACATTTTATGTAGAAAGCGATTTATTTTCTGTAGGTGAAACATGTTTTGGTATTGTTGGATGCGAACTCACGATAAGAATGTTCTGGCGCTAACCATTTGGGCCAATAAGAGTGGGCTAGTCTCCAAATTGTTATGACTGATGTAGAGTACGTCATGTTAATACATGTAGGTACATGAAGCCGCGGTATATTTAGAGAATTAAAGCCATTATTTTTCCCTATGTTATTTCTTTTGTAAGGTGTTTGATTTATTCTCTTTAAGGGGATAGATAGAGTTGAGGAGGCACAGAGGTTTTTTATGTCATACATGTAGTTTATACTTTATACAATGTTTTGTACCTTGAACAAATACAACTGATAAAAAAAAGACCCATAGAGGCACCATCCTTAAGGGTTTTCCCTCTCATGAGTAAAAAGTAGTAAAAATTATTTAGCTATTAATTCCTGAAGTATTAAATAGCGACGTGTAGTGTAATGGTAATCTGAATTACAAGACGTAATGACTACTACTATTAGACGTATATAACATGGTATAATCAGAGACTTTGCGTAAACGGAGCCAGCTCTATTTTCCAGTAACTTGATTGATGCCGATCTATTAGCCTGCTAATCAGGTAATCGAAATATAGAGCTGGCTCCATTTGCGCAAAGTCTCTATAATCTGACCTGATTATCGTACTATCGTTTATAGATCACTGCCAGTGTCATTTAATTAGCAGGGTTGGAAAATGACTAGAAAACCAGGCCCATTCAATACTAATGATGGCATCTCATACAAATTACCTCAGCTATATCGTGCAAGGTAAGCTTAGGGCGTAGACATATTGCTTTTATGTAGATAATTAATACTTTAGAACTTTGTAGGCTGTGTTAAAGAGCACTACATAGAAATGGCCTGCCATCATGTAAGCTATATTTTAGTTCGCGCATGCGGGGACTAAATTACACACTGGAACCACTGTCCAGGTATACAACTACATGTAGGAACCTACTACGTATATATTACGACCTAGTATTTAAAGAGTCATGCCCAAATGCGTGTAAGTGTATGTGCGTACATGCACCTATGGTGCATTCCGTTTGGGTTTATCTTACTCTGGTTGTCATTGCATACATATAGACAGTACTCTACAATTAGCGCGCACGGAGCTGTAAGTACATGTATCTGTAGAACAACCCTATAGCCACATTAATATACGTTTAGGTACATATAGGTACAACCTAGTAGGAGCTCGAAAATAGATATGTGGTTTAATCAGTCTTTGGGTGGTGTTGTTGTTTCTGAATTAACCACGTGTCTACTAGCAGCACGAACTAGTAGTACTTGCGTGTAGGTGGTGGCTGAGACTAGCAATGTAGATCTAGAGGGTACGCCTATAACCGTAACACTAACGAATAGTAGATGCTAAAATACATGTTCTACAAAAGCCGATAACTACATGTACTCGTAGGTACCTACATATATATATATATGTATGTATGTATGTACCTAGACAATTGTACAGTTGACTCGTCACATAAAGATCAGAGCTTATACATGTATATATGGCTCAATCTGTAATACATGCTCGAGTACTTACTCTAGTAGTACTCTACCTCCGTGCGAAGATGCTCTAGATGGTATTTGATAGACGCCTGTAGAAAATTAGTAATGTATGTGGCCTAATACGTTACTGCGTCCCGCTAAATAAGATCTCAAGAGCTAACTCATAGTTTGAATGCCTTTATATTTTAGGAAGTTTTATGGTCTATCATGCGTGGCTAGCAAGCGGAATCAAATAAGACAACTGGGGTTTAGCTGCGTATCAGATCATAACTATATTAATACTACATGTAGATACGAAAAGGGAAGCCATCAATCATATAGAACCTAGAGAAGATGTTTACAGGCGTGTTGATCGCCATTGCGTTGCACCTATTACCTTATATCTAAGAATACCTTTAGTGCTAGATACATATAATACTATAGTGCAAATACCACGCATCCAGATCCTCCAGTACAGTTTAAATATCTGGGCATAGCCCTACTAGGTGCTCATTGTATGTATATCTTAAACCAAGCTTCTGTACTACATGTAGTGCATGACAATGTCACTCGGTCAGCACTGTGAAAAGAAGTTCGACTTTTGAGACCCGTTAGTCAACACCCATTGGCTCAATACTGATGCTTAATGGTATTTTGGTAGATATGTAATATTCTGCATTCATTGCTATGGAATTCTGAATTCTTACCCGCTCGCTAAGCACAATAGCCTTTTCTATCATCAAAATACTTATTTTGCCTCTCTGCGTGGATCTACAGTCCCCTTTAACTTTGCGGTGTCATGGGTTCCCTCACTCTTCTTGCTTATTGCTTGTCCCCTTTCGTCGTGAAGCACCTATTAGAGGTTAATATTTCTCCCACAAATCGAGGAGCGGGGCGAAGAGACTTACGGCATGATTGGTTTCGCTGTTTGAAACTCCTTCCTGCTTGCCGCTTTGCTCGTTCATACTCTTTGAAGGCTTGATTGCTGCAGCTGGCTTATCGGTTTCTGAAGGCGGCTTCAAATTGTTAACACCTAACGCCTAGCCCAATAATTTAGGTGTTCCCTTACCTTTCCTTTGTTTTTGACGTCCCCTGCCTCCTTCGTCGCCGCAGCCTTCAGCTCCGCAGCCTTCTCACTACCCTTCTCATTCAAATCTTCAACCTTCTTACTTCCCTTGTCCTTCAATTCCTTCAGGTCATCGACCTTTTCACTAGCCTTCTCCTTCAGGCCCTCGACCTTTTTATTGGCGTCCTCTTTCAAGCTCTGTGCTTTCTCACTGCCCTTTTCCTTCAGATCCTCAGCTTTCTCACTACCTTTCTCTTTCACTTCAGAGGCAGTATCGCTAACGCCAGAGTCTGAAGATGTGACCTTGTTCTTTACATCGCTGTAGACATCGCTGGCCTTTTCGCTGGCTTTCTCAGCTGCTTGCGAGGCGGCGCCGGAGATGTTTTGGGGGTCCTCATCTTGCATACCATGAGGCTTAGAGATAAGACTATGACTAGTAGAGGCGTGGGTGGCGTGATGATCGGGCTTAGAATTTCCTGAGAGTAGATAGAAACCCTAGAACAATCCAATTTTTATTAACCAGATGTCAAATTACGCCCAGGCTATGTCCCGGAACCACTCACGGTAGGAACAGTGAACGCAATGGCGCCAATGATCCATGGGACATCAGAGTTAGAGCCCTTTATGATATGCGGGTTTTCGGAATTGTGTTTTGACACCCTTCGTACAAATTGACGCGAAGAAACATTGTAAGGGCGGGCCAAAAGGGACCTGATAGCCGGGGTAGCAGAAGTCAAGCGGAATGCCATTTTGAAGATGTTAGGGGTTCAATTGGTGTAATTGAGGTGGTATCTGACAAATGCGATGGTATAGATAATGGGATGAAATAAAGAAGGCGGATGATATGGGGTCGGGAATGTTATTATGGGGGATGACCTCACACTTGGACAAGAACTGTTCGTGGCTTGGCTTTATTTTGGTGTACGTCACACACACAGTTGATGCTGCTCCAGGTCACAAATTCTCAGTCCAATAATAGCCAAGTGGCGGAAGCGAGCCCCTCCTTCTGTGAGGGTTTCCCCACATTCTAAGTGCTTCCACAACTCTCGAGCACGAACTTTCTCTTTATCATCGTTCTAGGCTCTCAGCTAAAAAGAAACAGAAGTGGACCAAATCACTAGACGGAGTCAACCTGGGTATCTCCCACCACTACCAAAATCGCTATCACTATCGCCATCCATCATTCCATCAATTTGTCCATTAATATTTATCTCTCTCGTCATCTGTTTTAGCTCTGCCGGGTGTTGGAAACGCAACCCAGCTTCATCTCAATAGACAAAGAGGAGAGAACAAAAAGAAGGAGCGAAACGAACAGTAACGAATCATGGCAGCTTCAAACCCCCCATTCGCTCTCCAGTCTCTTCTAGAGAAGATGTCTTCTCCAGATTCTGATTACCGTTTTATGTCCCTGAACGACTTGCTCTCCATTTTGACCAGTCCTAATGGTAGCTTAGCCCAAGCTGATACCACATTGGCTGGAAGAGTTATCGACGGTGTCGTAAAATCTCTCGATGATGCAAATGGAGAGGTCCAAAACCTAGCTGTCAAGTGGTACGTTATTTGCCAGACTGCACTGGAGCTTCGTTTTTTGTCCAGCCGTTTGCCTTCCTTATTCAGCCATGGACTCTATATTTATTCAAGGTTTATCCAAAAGCTCTAAAGGCTTCAGCAAGCTAACTTGGATAAATTTACTTTAGTCTCGGACCACTAGTGCTCAAGATTCGAGATTCGCAGATTGCTCCTCTAATTGATCGCCTGACTACACTTTCTATGTCATCTTCCGATCCTTCGATTCCCTCTACAGCCCTCCGTACTATAATATCCAGCCTTCCTCGCCCAGCAGCCAACAACGCCCTCCAAGCCGGTACTGGGTCGGCCCAAAAGCAGGATCCAGTTCAACAAACTATCGTAGCTTCAGTCCACGCAGTTCAGAAGACCTTGCTTCCAAAGCTACTGATCTTGCTGAAACCTGGCAATGAAGTTGTCAAGGCTGGTGGTGCAACCCTTGATAGCATAGACCTGCTCATTGAGACCCTGCGTTGTTTCGGCCCGATCCTGACCGGCGCCGAGGTCGAAAGACTACAGGTTGCTGTTATGAACCTTCTTGAAAGCGATCGAACTACAGGCGTAGTTAAGAAAAGAGCTGTCATTGCCTTGAGCTTACTTTGCTTATATTCCCCGGATGAGCTTTTGTCTAGTTTTATAAATCATCTCATTGAGTCTTTCCGAGCACAAGATAAGCACAGGAATCCCACTCGTCTTCGTCTACTTGTTTCTGTAACTGGTGCCCTTGCCCGAGGCATACCAGCCAGGTTCGGACCGTATCTGAAGACCTTATGTCCATTCATACTCTCGGTGGTGGATGGAAGAGATATTCAGGATCGGGAACTTGGTGATGAGCCGGAGATGGAGATGGATGAAGTTCGAGAAGCTGCCCTCGTGAGCTTGGAGAGCTTTCAGAGCTTCTGTACTAGCGAAATGATTAGATTTACAGATGATGTACTGAATGCTGGAATGATCTACCTAAAGTACGACCCTAACTATGCTGATCCTGGTGATGACGAGGATGATGAAGAGATGGAGGGGACTCAACAGGAGGGGGAAGATGATGAAGAAGATGGATTTGGTGGAAGCGATGGTGAAGATGCGTTCGAAGACGACGGAGATTTTTCGGATGAGGACGATATCAGCTGGAAAGTTAGACGCTGTGCAGCGAAACTCTTGTCAACTGTTATATCCACACGTGCAGCGGATTTGGTCAAGGGAAAGGGGGAGGGTGGTGGAAAGGCTTATACAGATGTTGCACCCCTGCTTGTCAAACGATTCCATGAACGCGAGGAAAACGTACGTTTGGAGGTTTTAGCAACCGCTACGGTTTTGGTGAGGAAGACTGGGGAGGTTGCTGAGGGGACATTCGTTCCTTCTTCTACTTCTTTAACAGCAAGTATTCCCGGCGATATGGCTATGGGTCCTCCTCCTAAGAGGAGGCGAGGCTCTGATGCCTCTATGCTTGATAGCGCGAGTCAGCTACAAGTGCCAGTACCGAGTGCAGACGAAGCCGGAGTGAAGCAGAGCCTACAAGCACTCATCCCAGATCTGAGCAAGTCACTCAGCAAACTGTTCAAGGCGAAGACTACAACATTACCAACGAAACAAGCAAGCATTACCCTACTATCATCGATCGTCTCGATTCTCCATGGTGGACTTGATGGGGTGCTTGGGTTCTTTATCGAACCGCTTGTGGAAGCCGTTAAAGGTGGGAGCACACTGTCCTCTACAGGTAATGTTGTTGCGGCCACCGCAGGAGCTGGGAGTGCTGCTACCGCTACTGGGTCTTCATTAAGAGTTGAGGTTCTCAAGCTAGTTGGCAAGATATGCGAAAATCACTCGACTGCCGTGGTTGGGGAGTTCTTTGACTCGTTGATTCCCGCCATCATAGTAGCTGTCAAAGAATCTGCATACAAGATCTCTTCTGAAGCTCTCGGCACAATCGTTGCAATCGTTAAACTCCTTACTACTCAAGGAGCGCAGAGCTATTCCCTTTATCTACAGGGTCTGTACGATGTTGTCCTCGAGAAGGTTCAAAGCAGCGATTCGGATTTAGAAGTCAGGGAGGGGGCTATTGTTGCCCTTGGGGTCGTACTAGCCCGGACCTCGGGCGAGGTAGAGCTTATCGGGAAAGACCGAAGGACAAAGGCCTTAGATCTTCTCGTGGAAAGATTAAGAAACGAAACCACCCGTATCACTGCAGTAAGAGCCATTGAAGGCATTGCAAGAAGTACTAAGACTGTAGAAGACGTCAATGATGAATGGGTCAAGACTGTGGTCATCGAGTGCGGTGCTCAATTGAGAAAGTCTAATCGGGCGCTTCGTGGGGCCAGTCTAGACGCTTTGAAGAGTATTGCTGCAAATGAAATCTGCAGACGAAAATTGGACACCACTAGTAAGGAAGAACTGATCGACGTTCTTACGCCCCTTCTAGTGGTCGGAGATATGCACCTTCTTGCTCCAGCGCTCGCAATCATCAGGTTGATGATGCTTGACGGCGGTGTTTTTGTATCTCAAGGGATAATTGATGGTATCTGTGGGTTGGCCAAGAGTTCCCTTGGTTCTGGCCTTGTGGTTGAGAACTTACTGCTACTCATCAAGACAATCGGAGAGGTTGATGATGAAGGGAAGAAGAGAGTGATGAACTCCCTGTTGAGAGATGTTGGTGTCAATGGGGACACTGGGGTTGTAGCTAGATTGGTAGCACAGCTACATGTGAGTGGCGGTGGGAAGGAAGGAGGATTTGCTGTTGGCGTTGGCGACTTTGTGGGCGAAGTTGCGAGTACTTCTGATGACAAGAGGAAATGCCTGGGACTCATGGTCCTTGGTGAAATCGGATTGAGAATGTAAGCTCCCACAAATCCCTATTTTTCTTTCTAATCGCTGACTTACTGGTTAATCTAGGGGAGCATCATTCCCAGTCGGTCCAGAGGTTTTCCTGGACCAGTTTCATGCAAAGAGTGACGATGTCCCAATCGCTGCTGCAGTGGCTTTGGGGCTAGCTTCTGCGGGCAATGTCAGCGGATATTTGCCTGTTATCATGCAGAGACTCGGGGGTGGCGATAAGGACCAATATTTGCTCTTGCACTCGCTGAAGGAGATCATCCAACACTCAAATGATACGACTGCTGATATCAAGCCCTATGCCGATCAGATCTGGAATGCTCTCTTCGCGATTGCAAAGAATGATGATAGCAAGGCTGTTGGCGCTGAGTGTGTCGGGAGGCTTACAATTATTGACCCCTACAGCTTTTTGCCAGAGCTTCAGAAGCATCTCCAGTCACCATTCCCTGCTATACGCGGTATGGTAATTTCTGCGCTGAGGTATACCTTTACGGATACCGAAGCCTCTTATGACGACCTCTTGAGGCCGATTGTGGTCGAATTTTTGACTGTCATGGTCGACGACAAGGAGATGGAGAATAGGAGGCTAGCGCTGACAGCACTGAACTCGGCTGCTCATAATAAGCCACACCTTATCATGCCCCATCTGGAGAGACTTCTGCCACTAGTATATAGGGAGAGTTTCATCAAGCCAGAATTGGTCAGAGAGGTCATGATGGGACCATTTAAACACAAGGTAGACGATGGATTGGAGGTTAGGAAGGTTTGTATTTTCCCACTCAAGTCTTCATTGTCAATGATTTAACTAACACTATAATAGAGCGCTTACGAAACCCTCTATGCCCTCCTAGAAACTTCGTTTTCTGGTATCGACGTCCGGACATACTTTGACCGCGTCATCGTCGGTCTTCAGGATGAGCATGACATCCGTGCGCTCTGTAACCTCATGTTGACGAAGCTCATTCACCTAGCCCGTGAAGAGACAATATGTAGGCTAGACAGCATATCCGATTGCTTCCGGGCCACACTCTCAACAAAGCCAAAAGAAAACGCAGTGAAGCAAGAGATCGAGAAGCATCACGAGAGCATCAGGAGTACTATGAGGGCTACTTTGACCTTGAACGGGGAATTTGGAGGTACTGGTGGGCAGAAGAAGTGGACGGCTTATTGGGAGTGGGCAAAGACGGCATTTATGGACGAATTGCAAGCACTGGAGGCTGAGGATAGAGATCTTTAGTACGCGATAACTGTCTATCATGGCTTTAAAAAAAAAAGGTGTTCTATTATTGTTTAGGCGTATCTGGTGGTTGAATGATTAAGGAGCAAGACTACATACCACGAATTATTTGATTGTGCGCACCTTAATTCCAATGGTTCCCTATTTTTTTTTTTTTCCCTTTGTATACGCAAGTGAATTTTCATTATTACTTCTGGGAGGCCAAAGATCTCTTGAGCTCGTGTAGCAAAACCCTGAAAGTATTTCCCGAAATACAAGTTCAAGTTACAAAGTGTCACGCTGATATACAGGAATAACTACATACTACATGTAATTGTTACCTTTGGATGAGCACAATCGAAGCCCGAGTGCCAATAAAGCCCCCGCTAAAGTACCTGCATAAAACAGTGCCAGGGTTACAACTAGTTAAAGAACAACACGAAGATCAGTCATCCCACTTGTAGATATAGTAGAGGAAAATGGGTATTTAAGTAGATCTAACATTCCGGTGTCTCTCTGTCGTCTGAGCTTTCTGTCTAAATGCCTAAGGCAAGCAGAGCCTCCTATGATACCTTCTACTACAATACGCATATTTACCTACGGAGCTCCGTTGTCTATCGAACCACCACCAACCAGCCAACCAGCCAACCAACCACACGCACACACATACACTACCCCCCAAAAAGGATCGGTGGGGTTGAAGAGGGGCCAAAAGAAGCTTGTTTGTGCTGTTGTGAGTGTTTTTCACGTGCCACAAACGGGAGCTGCCAGTCGGAGGTTAGATCGCAGTCTACCCGGACGCTGCAACTGCAGCGACCAGGGACCGCGCAAAACAACAGAAGGAGTCATACGGGACGGATTAAGTGGAATGCTGACAATGGAGTCCCTTTTCGCACCTAGGCATACTACTACTAGGTATACAGATCCTCTGTTAATTAGTTAGAGGGCAGTGGCCGGAGGTACGGAGTCCGAAGGGCAGGGAGGTAGGGTTGTCCGGAGTGATTGAAGCCTCCTCGTTAGGAGAGTTTTTTCCTTTCCTTCCCTGACGTGAACCTAGCTAGCTGGGTGGATCCTGCTGCTATTACTATTTTTTAACCTCCTCCTACTCTTTTATGTTTATGCGCGCACACGAGCACGCCAGGAACCGACAAAATTAAAGGTTATCGGTACCTATCATCAATTTTAATAGTGACATTGACGACGACGGACCCAAGTACCCCCCGTACCGAAAGAATAGAGATAGAGACACTGAGCGGAAGCGGAAACGGAAACAGAAGAAGCCGGGGGATCTATAGTAGGCAGAGAGAGAGAATACTGTCTGCCTGCTGAGCAACTTGGGAATATTCGCAGAGTACTGGGCATCTAGATCGAACGCAGGACAGATACATACATATCATCAACACTCAACAATCCTCACAACAGAATCAGAGACAGTGGTGTAAAGGATATGTACGAAATTCTAGATCCCTCGATGCACAAGCCCCGGGTGGGGGCTGATCCGGCAAGAATACAGCTTCCGCTTGATATCATGAGCTCGATTATTTCTCACGTATGATCTATTTCCCACTGTTTTCGCCTGTTGGGTTTGGTTAAGTTGGTCGCCGGTTGCGTTGATGTTGATGGCACCGATATGATGTTGACGTAACTACTAGCCTGACACCTGAGGGAGCTGACATGAGAGACCAATGGATATTCATAGATCAAATCCCCATCAGACCTTGCCAACGTTGCGCGCACTTCACGAATCCACCACTTCCTAGCGATACCACTTCTCTACCATACTGTATCCCTCCGACGCCCTAGCCGGCGGCCTAAGGCCGGCAGGAAGTACATGGCCCTCAGCGCGCTCATGAAACCAGGTATCGCAGCATGCGTCAAGGTTCTCACAATCGTCAGCGATGAGGAAGAGCGCGATAGGGCCATCGAGGACGACTGGTGGGAGCGCGGACAGTGGAGTGACGAGGACACAGTATGGGCTGTGGCCGTGGCCGGGGTGTTGACAGGGTGCACGAGACTGGAAACATTTTGGTGTGTATTACCGGAACAACGATGATGCGGTGGGTGGGCGAGTGCTGATCTGTAAGTCTGTACACAGGTGGAAGACGGACGATTATGTTCACCCACTATTATTCACAGCGCTGGTACGGAATCCGTCGCTGAAGGAGCTCAAGATATCACATCCCGTCGTTTCGACTCATCGCTTTACCAAGAGCTCGAGTGGTCAGCCGTTGGCGATCAAAAGCTTCTCGAATAATCCATCGATACATAGGCCTCCACTGACATCGGTACCGCCATTCCGGACGCTGCGGAGGTTGTGCTTGACAGATCTGCCAAGTGAATCGGCGTTCATTGACGACTACAGTCCTACGATTTTCTTCTCATCAAAACTAGAGTCAATATCGTTATCTTGGCGTAAACCTACACCATTAGGGCGGATGCTGTTCCTACAACGCATCCTACAGCAGAAGAAACCAGTAACTGGCAGAGGTGTAGGAATTGGCGTTGGCACCGGCCGACCAGGAG
The DNA here is from genome assembly GCA_024713785.1 of Morchella sp. 2018-W45. Lineage (NCBI taxonomy): Eukaryota > Fungi > Ascomycota > Pezizomycetes > Pezizales > Morchellaceae > Morchella > Morchella sp. 2018-W45. Next base: position 1,447,032 of record JAMGYZ010000017.1, read on the forward strand.
ACCCACAAACTGCTGGAAAACTAAGACTGAAAGAACTGGAGCTACGAAACGTGATATTCGACTTCCCAATGGTCGGGGACATCAAAGAGTGGATTGATATGGGTCAGCTCGAGAAGTTAAGCCTTCTAGACTGTGAAGTTATCGACGTTGCAAGCTGGTTGGAACTCATCGGCGCCGGTTCTCATGGGTCATTAATTGAATCCGAGCATCCCCCAGGCTTCCTGGGTAGTGGTGGTGGCTTCACAATCGGTGTCGAATCCCCGGGAGCATCTCCCGTGGTCAGTACACCCGGGACTACCCCCGGCTCTACATCTTCAATAATAAGAGTAGTACAGCTAAATCTCAAGTCTCTGCGGATCAACTCGTGCGCGGCGCATTGGGCACAGCTGATTAATAGTTTCGATGGGTTGGAGGAACTCTATATTCTTGACCCCCCAGTAATAATGCCAGATGAGGCAGAAAATTCAACAATATTCTTGGAAGCGATTGAAAAGCACCATGGAAATACACTAAAGAGACTGAGGTTATGCTCAAGGTGGAACTATGAGAGGTTGGATGTTAGTAGGCTATTCAGGTCTTGTGCGGGGCTGGAGGAACTTGCAATCTCGATGTTGCATAGTCAATGGGTATACCTAAGACTCCCCCTTAAGTAGCTCTTCTATCCCTAACGTTAGCAGAAAATTCTGGATGTCCTAATAGTCTTCCTCACCCGCCTGCGGTTCATCCACATCCTCGCTGTAGCGCCACTTACTCGCGAAGACGTAATAGCCGAGATGAAACAAAATTCTCAAACAATGGAGATAAGGCTTGCACAGACGGACCTGCGGAACCTGGAGGTATTCGCCTTCAATGATTTTGGGCATCGGGCCGATCGACTGCCGATCTGGGACGGCGAAAGGAGGAGATACATCAGGCGTGGCAGGTTCGTTGAGCTGGATGAGATACGCGACTGGGCTGGTATATGGAGGGCGGAGAGGATAGAATAGCCAGCCACCCTTAGATGAAATGATAGACTTCTAGACTCTTGGGCTTTTGAAGGGATGGAGTGGATGGTTTGCTATTTCTTAGCTGACGATGTAATTTAATCTCCGCTTGTTTGGAGGCGTTATTGGTCGGGATAATTTATTGTACTTTTTTTCCTTTGTGTATGAATGTATGGATCATGAGTTGTATTGTTGAGTCTCCCTGAATGTTAGACCAGATGGGCGGCGGGGAGTGGTTTCATAAACTATCACTCGGTCAGCTTTAGCATGGAAAAGGATGGGATCGATAGGTCTTGCGGGGGGGCTGGTTAATTGTACGTAGACGAATTAATGAACTGAAGAGATTAACGACAGAGGCTTGCTGAAATATACAGTCATGAATTTGACAGGGCAAAGTGTCTAGCAGGTAAAGCAGTGAGTGAGTACTCTATGTCGGCCCAATAATAAAACAAAACATTAGTCCAACATGGCGGCGGCTGTCTCTCTGGCCCGTTATTTGAAACGACTCCTTGGACCAATCACGACAAGTTGTCGGACTCTGAGCCAACATTATCTTTTTCTGTCGAAGATAAGCTATCCAAATGTAAATCAGTAATTACATCACTGCAGTTAACATCTAAAGAGACATTTCAACATCCTCCTGAACATTGAACTCGTCACCACAAGTCTCTGAAGTCTCAGTCGGAACGTACGCCTCATCATCCTCCTCATACTCTGCCGGCTCCTCCTTCGCCCACGCCCACCCTGACATCTTAGTCCCAGGCATGCCCAAAAGGGTTAACAACTTTATCTCCCTCTCCCAGAGCTCAATCGACTGCAAATTGCAAGTCATCATCTCCTCGTATCCCTTCGTCAGTTTTTCTTTAAAGTCTGTGGCGCCAGACAAGTACCGGCCCGCTTCCTCCAAGCGTTGCTTAACTTCTTCGATCAACTTTGGATTAACGGTTCCTGTAGACTGCTCGAGCTTGGCAAGGTGCGCGCTGAGTCTCGCAGACGATGTTTTGTAGGTCGAAGCGGCGGTATCGAGTTGCTTGGTGAGCTGCTCGTAGTGTGTGCGGCATTCGTGGACTACCTTGTGCATGTTGTCAATTTGGGCTCTGCGCGTTCGCAGTTCGTGGTTCCGGCCTCCTCGGCCGCGGGCGGGGGATCCCATCTTTGCCAAAATTTGGTAATGGGAGTATTACTGATCGAGGAGGTAACAAGAGTCTTATACAAAGAGGTGTGGTTTGGAGAAGACAAAGAGATGGACTCAACTCGGATTGTGTTTCCGCTTCTGTCGAAAGGTGTTTCAAGGGGTGTAAAATTATAGGACTATAATATGTATTCAATTACGGGCATAAATAGACTTTAAAACGGAAATGAATTAATCAATTAGTTGGTTTATGTTCATGAACAATCACTCGGCTACTTTAATCGGCCACGATATTGAGCACTAGACAAGCCTTAAAGCGAGGCTTTCCTATAAACCCAAGCATATTCTCTAGAATACCTTTCTGGGCCTTCTTCCGCCTCAAAATAACAGGCAGACAGAACAATTTTCATATGTATATCTGCAACACCAAGTACGTACTAGTTATTGCGCATACCCGTAGTTAGTATTCCTAGCGTTGCGGCTCAATACTGCCAAGACATTACCCTACCCGTTTCCCCTTTCACTTAGTTGGTAACACATCTCCAAAGCGAGCCACATCTCGAGTTCTAAGATTCCTCCGCAGCTCAATCCCCAACAACAACTACAGCACCCCACCATTATGGCTTCAGTACAGGAGCAAACGATCCTTAGGGATCCTCAACTATTGTATGTTCCATTTTCCCTCACCAACTAGATCTCTGCTGATAAATTGCTAGTTATTGGATCTTGTTCCCCATCACCATCGTCATGGTACGGATAGCTCGCCCGCAACCTAATATCTGCCAGTCCTAATGATAAATATATAGGTCCTCACTGGTGTGCTTCGTCACTATGCGACAGTATTGATGCAATCTGCGCCCCAAAAACAAGACATCCGGGCAATTCGTGAGCAGTAGGACAAACGAAACCGCCCCCAACCCAATTTAACCTACTAACCACCTTTCCAGGCGGAATCTCCTGCACGGCGTCTCACTGCGTACCAACCTCAACCAGATCTCACTATCCTCCTTCATGGCGCGCAAGAACTATCTAGTCGCGGCTTACAACCGCGGGGATTTCCTTAAGGAACCTGAGAACAAAGGGAAGCCGCCAGCGAACCCAATGACGGATCCAGCGGGAATGGACCAGATGATGAATATGCTGAAGGGAAACATGGCGATGATGGTTCCGCAGACACTGATCATGGGGTGGATTAATGCATTTTTCAGCGGCTTTGTCATCAGTAAGTTGCCCCGGGGAATGCGTGTTTGGGTGGCGTGGGTGGTGGGATGAGTGCTGATCGGACAATAGTGAAACTGCCGTTCCCGTTGACTATCCGGTTCAAGAGTATGCTCCAGTCTGGGGTTATGACGAGGGATATGGACGTTAGATGGGTGTCGTCTCTTTCTTGGTAGGCCTTGGCTCTTCTATATCTACTGTCACTAATTGGCTAACTCTCCTCCCTCTCTATAGGTACTTCCTCAACCTGTTCGGTCTCCGCCCCGTCTTTAGCTTCATCCTTGGAAACGATAATGCAGCCGATCAGATGGCCGCACAGATGGGCGGAATGAATCCTGCCGGAGGCGCAGGAATGTTCGCGCCGGGACAAGACCCGCACAAGATGTTCCTCGCCGAGGCGGAGAATCTTGAGGTTGTAGGTGGTCAGCATGAGTGGGTGCTAGACGGTGTTATCGAGAGGCTGTTAGCAGCGCATAACTAATTGTAATGGTGATGATTGGACAAAAGATTTAGAGTGTAGAACGTAGAGCGTAGTAAGCGTAGATGCAGCATTAAGGAGTTTTTTTAGGACTATGATGACTCGGATGAGTGTTAAAATTATCGATATATCAATGATCTTATCATTTATTCATTTGTGCTTTTGAGATCGACATAGCTGCTGACCGCGCCTAAGGCCTCCATATGATGTAACTACATACAGGCTGTCTTCCAGAACGGTCTGAAACACTCGGCTTTCAGGGCGCAGATGTCACAATTACGTATGCGTGATACGATCTAGTAATTTACTTCACTAACCACGGGCCGGTCCTATGCAAGATGTATGTAGACACACGTACCAAGGGTCTTAACGTCAACTTACTACCTATTTCGAATTCTGAGCCCAGTTCACCTAGAAGCTTTGGTTACCAAATGGACTATCTAGAACGTCGGCTTTCAGTGCGGGAAGGTACATCATAGGTCGAAATCAAAATCGGAGACGTCCACACCGTACGTGGTAATATTTGGATGTCTAGTGGAACCCCCAGGCTGCTATTATAATTATGGGACTATATCATATTGTAGCTATTCCAAATACGTCACCTCCGCGGTTCTGATCACATAATATCACTCGCCAAGTGGTGATTTGTGCTACCCGCCAGGGAAAGGATTTCTTCGGGGCTCAGCTTTCGTGGGGAGACAACATATATGTAGAGAGCCTGGCCATCATGTTATGACACTCCATGGTAGTTGGGGTGTGTCACTGCCAATCAGGACAAGGCAGGTCGCGGAATTGTATTTCGAGATTGCGTGTCATGAAGTAGTCAAATCGATTTGCATATAATAATATTATGCTGACACATTAATGCCATTGTGGTTAACCGGTTCTGACCAAGTCTTACACGTGCATATGCTGTACCTGAGTGAGTAGGTGTAGGTACTTTGTCGTAGGGCAGTTCTTTGTTTACCGCTACAATTAAGATCTATAGGGAAGATCTTGTGCTTCCCCTTATCTCCTCTGGTCCAAACTAGCCAATACGAAATAAAATTCTACAATCACGAAGATCTCTCGGCATCAATATTACTGATAATACCATGGGACTACCTGGTTCCAAGTTACAGTATATGTGGGTATAACCTAGCCACCGGTACCACTAAAGGCTAGGACGACATTCCCGACGAGTTCACCTTCCGAGGGATATCTTAAAAACCCGTCAAGGTCATTTCAAAAAAACTCATGCTAGTCATCCCCTCCCCCCCCAGTCGTAACTAGACCCCCATTGTTGACCCATTAGCTGATGATATCTACGACCTGTACTACCATCACCATCAGCGCTGCCTGCATCTGCGTAACACCTCAATACTTTTCCCTCTACCATCCATCCATCCGTCCATATTGGCCAACCAATGCCAACTTGATCTCAATAATCGAGTCTATCTCTCCCTCCATCGAGGTCCCCCCCCCCTGATCTTACCCATTGGCCGGGTCATGATCATGGGCCGTGGGAAATATTATAAAAATATATAAAACAAAAACAAAAAAAAAAAACATATCCACGTATTTTCCCGGTTTAGGCTACCATCCACCTTTACCTTCCCGCAAGTCATGTATGTACGCATGCACATCATTTGACTTTTTGTGGGGCCGTGATAGGGAGCTCCTCAACTCGAGTGAAACAAAACGGCTAGCTCGACATGCCTGATCACTCGGCCGGAGGATCCTAGAATGGGAAGAGAGAGAGTGAAAGGCAAAAAAAAAAAAAAAAAATAAAAAAATAAAAAAAAAAAAGCCACTGATTATCGAGGAGTTCTCTTTAATTGATTACTCTTTGCAATTACTCTTCTCCTGGTCGATCTCTCTCTCGTGGTATATTTTAATTCCAGCGGTCAACGCGAAAGAAATAAGACCTAGAATGGATCACTGACAGGTGTGTTCATCCCTTCGGCAAAGTAGTAGTAAAACAGCACCCAAATAACCTCCCACCCTCCAAATGTCCACGGCAGCAGCAACCCAGCCCAGCCCCGGCGGCTTCAAATTCCCCGATTCTCGGCACATTTATGGTTTTTTTTCTTGCCGACACGTTGCCGGCATGGGAAAATTCCTTGTTGTGGATGAGGGGGGTGGTCACCATACGTCCCATCATTGCAATGGCGAATCCAAGACAATGGGCGTTTCTTTTCTTTTCTTTTTTTTTTTTTCCTTCTTTCACTTTCTTCTTCACTTCACTTTGCTTTTTTTCGATCCGGATTCGGATTGAATTGATTTTTAGGGTACATGATGGTAAAGACTTCAGGAACAGCAGCGGTAGTAGTAGAAGGGGGTAGTGTGACACGAAACAGGAGGGAGGAGGAGGAAGAGGTAAGAAAGGTATCATCAGAGAAGAAGAAACCTAGCTAGCCAGTCCATACAGAGGTAACCTATTTGTATAAAATCAATTGAGGGGGTAGAAAAGGTCGGGGAGGAGGAGGGGATAGGTAAGGTTAGACCTAAATAGTGCAATCGTCCCTTCACTTTCAAAATAAATCGCAAGTGAAAAAAGAGAAACAACCAGGTCCTTCCAGTGATGATAGAAAATCGAATTGAAGAGAGAAGAAAAAAAGCCCATCTCGCCCTGAAACATGCAGAAAAAAGCCGAAAAAAAAAAAAAAAAAAAACCAGCACACCACCCAAACAAAGGAAAAGACCCAAGAAAATAGAGGAAGCTCGCAAAGTGATTCGTAGCATTCGTTAATGAAAAATAGCGTCGCAGGTCTCGTCGTATCTTCCTCCCTCTCCATCACCACTTGTTTCCTTTTTTTTCCTTCTTTTTATCCAGCCCACTCCACTCTTAGCTAGAACCCGCGATCATCCGACATTCATCAAAGGTGAATCGAAATAAAGAAAAAAAAAAAGAAAAAAAACCAAGATAGTAGTAGGGAAACAAAGCAGAAACACCAGGATTAAAAAGGAAACACCTACAGAGAAGAAGTCCTCTACTCAAACCACTCAGTATCCACAAGGAAAAGAGGTGCCATGAGAAACCGAAAAGTATGAAGAAAAACCCAGACATGTCGATATTTAGAAAATAGCAAAATACAGCCACAATACAAAGAGGAGGAGAAGGGGGAAATGGGGAAAAGAATCCCCTATCCACCGAGACAGTGATTGTCGCCCCCATACATAGAAATATCAAACATAAACCCCGAAAGACGGTTTATCTGCCATAAAAAAAGACGAAAATTATGCACACACTCATACAAAGAACAATCGTGTACATCATCAGCTGTCATTCTCAGTCATGAAGAAAAACGGTACTTTCGTACAAATCAAACAACACCAAGCCCCAATAATGAAGGAAATTATATGAGAAGTAAATAGAAAAATATACCCCAAACCAAATATATGAAAACCCAAGCCACCCATAGACATGAGAAAAAAATAAAATTCCCAGACATATGAAAAAGGTACCATATTTACGATGAACAAGGAAAAAAATGAGCGTTGAACACAGATTGCGACCCCCTCAAAACCCTTCATCTATAGCTTGAAATCATTAAATTTCAAGAAATTGATGGTTTGATATATATACTTTGCACCGGTGTAAATAGATCTAGTGTTGCATGTGATGGGTGATAATCCCGCCGGTTCGCCCTTCCATGTGGTCGGCTTGCGAGCGGAGAGCTTGTGCCATGAGGCGTGTAGCTAACTAATGTTAGGGCCAAAAATCTTTGAGCAGTTGGAAAGAAGGATACATACCAGGCCACACAACCACCTTATCTAGAAGATAGGCACTAACCCTCAATACCTTGGGTCCCAAGCCAATATCGGCGTTGATGATCCCGGCCCCGTTTTGGGCATAACCATCCATAGACATCTTCGCCTGCGCGTTTTGCAGCATATCCATAACCTTTCCAATCAGTTTACGATCCTCAGCTTCTAGCATCATCATCCCCTCGATTCCCCCGATTTCACACTTTTCGCTGCCAAGGGTTCCGATATAAGGCCCAACACGCTCCTGGACAGTGGCAATCCACTCGGCAAGCACTTGCGCACAGTCGAATGTGCAAAGTGCTGACTGGATGGGGAGCTCGCGACAAGCGGTAGAAGAAGATGATGTAGAAGCGCCAAGGGTGTCAGACATCGCCAGTGAGTCAGCGGCGTAGAAAGCAGCTTTCCTAAGATGTTTTTCTCGTTTTGAACACGCTCCGTTAGGACTAACAGAAATACCATTACTTGCAAACGATGTTCCAGGCTCCATCTTGATTGGCCGAAGACTTGGAGAGGGCGAGGTCGATGCTGGAGAAGATGCAGGTGATATAGCGCCCGAAAATGATGCATCGGATTGTGCTGAGGTTGAGGATGCACTAGAAGATGTAATCTGGCCATTATCCCATCCACGAGCAATCTCCTCTGCCATGGCCTCATAATCCCTCGCCCAGAAGAACTCCTTCGCTCTCCCCAAATCAACAAAGAGACGAATGTACGCGAGGTCAAGGAGGGGAATGGAGTCAGCTGATAGAGGCCCCATAGAAAATGGGTTTGGTCGCTCAATGCTGTGGTGCGGGCTACTGTACCAAGCTGCTTGCCATGCTTTCAAGGCTGGCTCAATGTGCGCGTGCATCGCCTCGGCTTCCGCTGAAGTCCAATGACGAGCAAGGTGTCTTTGACGTGTCTCCCAGATGTAGACATGAAGGGCACAAATAAGGACCAGGCATCCAAAGGTGCTTGGAATAATTCCCGATGGTGGGTATGGGGGGATCCCTCCTTGCTGACCGTTGGTAAAATTTTGGAATTTTCCCGGGGGGCCGTATTGCTGCTGGCCTGTCGATAGAAGCCCGTTAAGTGCAGATGCGAAACTAACCGAGCTCTTAGAGGCAGCGACGAGGCCGCCTCTTTGCTGCCATTCTGTCGCATTGTGCGAAGACCACAATTCCTCGTTGCATGGTAAGTCGAGGCGGATCTCGTTGTTCATAAGTGCCGGAGACAAGTTGTGTGCGGCAACAAGGAAGCTCGAAAGGAAGTGCACTGCATAGAGAGTCCTCTTTCGTTCTTCGGCCATAATCCAGCTTGTCCATTCGACATTTTCATCAGCCTCCATTTTGATCCCAAGCCCTCCCCACCCATCGCTACCAACACTTCCATCAAACGACCCCAAATCCAAATCGCCCATTTGAATATCCCCATCCTCTTGCTTGACAGAATTCATGGCAGGGATAGTTGTTGGCCGTGTTAAACCAGCAGACCTTGCCAAAGAAACCAATGCCCCACAATGGGTAACAGCAATTTCACAAGCCGCTCTATCGCCGCATTGTAATCCATAGATAACGTTAAGTAGCATTGCTTGAACAAGCCAAACGGGGGTATTGTTACTCGAGTCACTTCCATTTGAGCTTGACGTATGCATTCCACTGATAGCGGCACTGACATCGGCCTTTCGTCGATCCTCCAGGAATAATTGAATACTACGTTTCGCTGCCTCGAAAAGGTCACGGGCAACCAGTGGTTCGAATTCGTAAAGAGCCCCGATTGCGGTTATGGATAAAAGAAGACACCCGCCGCCACCAGTCACGCCACCGTTGCGTTGCCCGCCCTTATAGCTGCTTGTAAAGGTGGAGGAGTTGAAGTTCAAGGTAGGGATGTGCAAGAAGGGAAGGTGGGGATGGAAGTATTTGATATAGGCAGCCACATAACGTTGGAGATCCTTCGTGCTAGGTAACCCAACTGCTGAGACTTGCTTTAGCGCTGCAGGGAACCCAGTGTTCACTGGGGACGATTGTGCAGATGTCGAGTACCTGCGTTGTTGATTGCGAGGAGAGTGATAATTTTGTTGATTCCCTTGGGTGTTGAATCCGGGCTGCTGGGTTACAGTAGCATTCAATGCCGCGCGGGTAGCTTCGGTAACTGATTCAGCCGCAAGCGAGATTAGGGATGACCCGCAAGAACTCATGGAACTCGAGCCGGCTGGCGGAGCCTCTTGGTTTGGGAAATTGTAGTTGGAAAAACCAGGTGCCATCCCTGATGGGGATATTGAAAGTGGATCTGGAGTAGAATAATAGTTTTCATTAGAGATTTGTTGAGCTAACAAGCTTTTTGGAGAGACGGTACCAGGCGGTGGGGTATCATTGAAGTTTGGGGTTGTAAAATCAGTCGATGGGGAATAGTTCATCGAACTGCCTGTAGAATTCATTCCAATTGCACCAGTCCCCCACACAGCGTCGTTGAGCATCAACTCGCTAATCCCACTTGCAGATGTGGTGCTGAAAGCGCTTGGAGATGACTGATCAACAGGCTCATTTAGAAGACTACCTCCGCCCAAAACGTTCATCCACTCGTAGTCGTCCTCATCATCAATGGAATAATAAGACGATGAATGCATGCCAGGGAAATCGGATCCAAAAGGAGAAGTTGGGGTCCCGATAGGCTGCTGAAGAGGAGACATGTTGAAGTGCAAAGCTGCTGGGTTAACAGTTTGGTGGCTGAAAAACAGCCCTTCAAGGTCGAATTCTGAGGGAAGGATTGTGGCCGAACGGGGCATCATTCCACCCAAGTCCAATGAATTGATTGAAGTATCGATCTTTGGGATCGCGTGCCTAGGTCCCTCATGAGCCCAGGCACCCCATGTTCGGGGATTCATCTTTGGAAAGACATACCTGGTTTCCTCATGATTGTGGGAACCAAAACCGATACCTCCCATATTGGCCTGAGCCGCTACACCACTCCTTCCGCGGCTAACATTCGCATTTGCGGCAGCAATCATTCCCAAAGTTGAAGAATCCACATGAGCAATAGTGTTTGCTCTCGGCCTAGCCCTCATTGTAGATGCACCACCATCACCAGCGCTAACCGGAACAGTTGTTGTAGAGATAGAATTCTTTCGTACCCGACCAGTTGTTGATGCAACAGAACTAGTGCTTTCCCTTCGACCACCAGCTCTCGGGCGACTGCTGGGAGTAGTTGTCATGTGTAGTTTCTGTTGATGGCGGAGGAGTAGATCCCTACGAGCAAAGCACCGAGTACACTCTGGGCATTCAAACGGCTTCTCTTTTGTATGAGAACGCTCGTGACGTTTCAGATGCTCCAAACGGGCAAACGAACGTGTGCAAGTCGCACACACATGCGGTCTGGGTTTATCAGTCTTTGGTGGAGGAGGAGGCGGCTGTGATTTAGAGGCTGAAACAACTTGTGAGTACTTTATCACTAAGGCTTCTACATTGGATGGGACCAAGCGAATTATGGCATACCATTCCCGTTATTCACTCCGTTGGGATAAGAGGATGACATTGATGGGGATGCTGTTGAGTTGACTGGCGGTTGTAGGGCGACGTTATCTCCTGCCATACTACGGCAGATGACTCTATGTGAGGAAGTCGGGCAAGGCTGTGGTAGCGAGCCAGACTTGAAGAGGTGGATCTGGTCAGGACGATTTGGCACTACAAAAGTTTTTGAATAAGATGAACCCACAAGTTCACGGAGTATACAATTGAAGCACCCGTCTATACCAAGCTCTAGGCTCAGCAGATGAAGAATAGATGGGTAAAGTAATCAAGGTCGACCGTGAGTGTGATAAATCAAGAGTACCTCAGCCGGGACAGGGCTCCTTTTGATTCTCTCGCTGGCAGAGATGAGACGTACGAAGAAGAGGAAGCTGTAACACTTTCGGTAATAACGCGGCCAGGTTGAAAATTTTGAAAGTTGAGATGCTGCAAAAAGTAGTGGTCTTCGTGTCGTTCAACGGGTCTGACAGGACTACACTCGAAACACCAGGATCTTTACTGGACAATTATCTATCGAGTTAGCGATCATGCAGGAGTAGAAAACTATGAGTGGTTCATATACCTAAACCAAAACTCTCTCGGCTGAAAACAGAAAAAAAATATGTTACTGCCACTTCACAATCGTGAAAAGAATCCGGTAATCAGTCCAGACGATTTCACGCACCAAAAGCTACTGCCACAACGGGTCGATCAGAAAACTCACAAGGTGGCTGGCGGCTTCTTCTTGAGAAAGGATAGTGATGGTCACTGCAGGACTATACAAGAGTGGAAGTCAATCTACAGAAGATCGTACAGACAAAAATGCCTTCAGGATCAACTCCCGATGGCCAGGTAGGAGGACGTCTAGAAGTAGTTTTGCGTCACCCGGTGTTTGTCGATCTGTCTTCGTTTGAAGTTCTGCTGCTCTGTAACTTTAGGTCGTAAGAGGATATAGTTGGGGGGTGGGGGTGTCTGATATTTGTGGTAATATCACTCGACTCTTTCTTCCCTCGCTCGCGAATCCGAGAGAAGCAGTACTGAAAGCGACGAGGCGAATTGAGATGACTACAGTCGCCAGTCTCTTGGATGAAACTCACCGAGCAGCAACGTTTGAAAGGCGAAGCGTGGTTGTTTATTGCTACTCAACCTTGACCGGGGGGGGGGGACAGGTCAGGAAAAGATATAGTGGATTCTGAGGGAATGTGGTTGGATGTTGGAGGGGGGGGAGTGACTCGAGACTCCAGTGTAGTGGTTCGTTGAATGTGTGTGACTGAGTGGCTGACTACGACTATCAGCGCGACTGGTCACTGTACGATCGACTTGGATAATAACCAACCGGAAGTCTACCTGGATGTGTCCTGGCTGTAACGGCACAGAGAGCACTCAACCAGAGCGTGGAAAAAGCAGCAGGTAGCAGGCGGACTCTTGATGTAGAGTACTTGCTGTAGCTGGTGTTCTTTGGATTTCTATAATGGCCTTGTGTCAATCGATTTGACTTCACTAAAGTGCCATGTATTTGTACTATATGTAATGCCCTACTTTCTTTAGGGTTCTACAATCAACACCCCTTCCCTTCCCTTCTAGCCGTGGACCTCACGTTTTATCTTATCCTTATTTCATTTGACATGATGTCTGCAAATCTTATTCCTTTCTGTTCCGCTGGGATTCGTTCCTGATATTATTACACACACCCGCCCAGGGCAAGGGAAGCAGCTAACATCATCGCCCCTTCAGCCTGACTCTCGTTTTCCAGACCAGAACCGTCCGTCCCGCTCTATCACCCATGAACAGTGAGCTTATGGGTGTGTACCTGGCAACTCAAGGCGTTGCAAGTGTTTTTATTTTTTCCAGATTGAAGGTACATGTATTTTTATATCGTCGCAACAACTTTACCGCTACCCTCTTTTTGGGTGGTGCAGGGTAGGATCAAACGAAAGAGGGAAGAGAACAGAAGAAAAATAAAATAAAAAAACGTAGCCGTGCCGCCGAGAGAAAGCGAGGCGAGGTGGCTGTTTCCCTCGGGTCGTTGGTGTTATTCCGGCGCTCACTAACTTGTAGCAGATTGCCTAGGAAACCTCAAGGTCTCGCTCGTGTGTACGTCACGGTATCGTGGGCTGTGGTTCGTTGACGTTCAATTGACTCGCATGCAGCAGAAAAATGTGGGTCGCGGTGTGTCGGTGCCCCCAGCTGCTACATATGCTGAGTGTTAGCAAAAGGAAATAAGAAAAAAAAAAAAAGATGTGCAAATCCAAAACCAAAAGCTGGGGAAGGAGGGCCGTCTGTGTGAATAATATCAAATTAAAGCAGCATGGTATAGTAGGTATATACTTACACACACACACACACACAGGGATCCGGATAGCAAGTATGTGATAGGGTGATAGTGACTAGCAATCACATTGATGGTACATTCACACACATGCTAAGAACGGAGAACAAGGCAAGAAGGCAGTGTAGAGGTACAAGAAGGGCCTATCTCATTTCGAACCCCCCCAGTCCGCGTCGATTGTGAGTGAGGTGAGAGGCAGGCTACCAATATTTCCTCAAGTAAGAATATTTCATCGGATAATTATTCGGCCTGCATATAACAAGAAACCGCTGTTAACTCGGTGCTACCTCGAATAAATACAGGGTGTGGAGGTACCTTCCCAGCTTCATATCGGCTTAGAATACCTTCGAGTCAAGTACCTACTCACTCAGAATAGCAAAGTTATCCCATAAAACTGGAGATCTTGGATCCTATCATGAACCAGTCGCCCCAATCATTTCTGCGGGTGGAGTTTACATTTACCATAACTAAGCGTCATGGTGTTCCACTGTTGGCTAAAAATGGTACGTCCCTCCTGCCACCTTCCCTCAACGTTTCGCCTTTTAATCCTTTAATTCCTTAACTGGCATCGATATCGTTATTAGGACCCGAGGCCCTGTCCCACTATTAAGTGTGTGCGGGTAGGCATTAAGCCAAACTGCAACCGCAAAGTGCACGCGGCGCTGGCGCCTACTTTTTGGAGGATACACCAAAGCCCTGCCAAGTGATACGTTCATGAACCTTTTGAATGCATACTTTTACAGATCCAGTATGGTCGCGCAAGACGTTGCTTTTTTTTCTCATTTTTATATCATTTTCCTACAGCAGCCGTTGTCGCGTTTGGCTAACTACGGCGTACCATGTCTCATATGATGTTTAATTCATCCGATCATTTCAGATTTCTAGGTTAGGTGAGAACTATCGTGCCTAGGAAGAACCTCTAGATACGGTAGGCACGAGCTTTTGATTCTCAAGAACAAAATAGTGCTGCCTACCATGGAACTTCGGCCGTCAAAGCTGTAGCGGGCTGTTTGTCCGAAATTTCGCGCAGAGAGAGCGGGTGCCTCATACTCCTACCACTCATAGTCTCTACAAAGCTGAGAGAGAGTCCCTAGGTTCACAAAGTTATTACATAGAATAGATTGATCTGTGTTGATAGTGGCCCAGGTATCATAGTACCTTCACACACACCTCAGATTCCGTCCCCAGTAACAGATCAATGGACATGTCAACCGAGCCGTCACTTTTAGCCCAACCTCATGTACGTACTCACTCACAGCTGCTGTTTGGGTCATGTTCACGCTCACTCGAATGTTTGAAACTCGAATGAGAGCACTTCCTGAATCGCCGGTCAACCTCCGTTTTATCCATTCGATATTCATGGTATAGAATAGTACCTCATATATATGCATCTGTTTCTGTTTTTGATACCTCTGCCCATCTCGTATCCCCTATTTGCACTGTCCACCGGTAATGTTCAAGTCAAGGTACCACATACCTACATTTTCACGTGTGTACACGCCAGATCCAAGTACAGCAGTATATCCATATTACACCTCATCATGGAGGTGCCCACATGATATCTGGCGCTGCCTACACCGTTATACAGATCCATCAATAACCTTAGATTTCTCCTGCCGTATCCATCTCTCTTGCCCCGATGAACTGGCAGGAGAGAAGTTCTAGAGATAGATTCATAAAGAGTGGGACATGGATGGATGGGATTGAAGGTAAGACAACTCTGTTTCCCTCTTCGATTGCCCGCATGACCCCAGATTTTCTTAAACCCATCCCAAATCATCGCCCAGAATGCTCATTGGGTCGGAAGATCGAAATGTGCGTCAGAAAGCCACACAGCAGCTTGTGGAGCTTTGACTTCCCAAGTCTCTCTGTTCGCTTCACTCATCAGCCCGCTGCTGTGCGCACTGCTGCCATTGCTGATGGACGATTAAAACAGCAAGCAAAAAAAATAATTGCATGGAAACTATTGCGTGCTCTCCTCCAGATACAGGATGCACTTTAACTCCAGTTAGCCAGAAAGAAAAAAGGACCCGTCGCGGCCCACACCCGCCCTTTTAGCAATTACTCTTGCGGTTGCAACTTGCTACACCAAGCAAAAGTATCGTGAACTTGTTTCAATCCAACCTATCTGGCCTACCATGAGCTGAGCTAGTTAGCCACCAGCACCAGTCCATTTGAGAAGGAAAATCCGGCTCATAAAACCCATCCTACCTGTCACGTCTATATGGTACCCCCGTGCACCAACGTGTCAAGAAAAATAAAACATGATAAATACATAATAAAAATCAAATTACGGCAGCTTTTCGGCATTCGATTCACCGGTGCACGTATCTGCCCACCCTGGAACCAGAAACTCAATGCAATGGCCAGATATTCAGCACAAGTCCCGAGCTATCCTCCTTACCTCTTCCCCCTACATACAGCAGCATACCTACCTACTCTACCGTACCCACTACCCCCAATGGCTCGAATCACGAAATTCCGTCATTGATGATACAGACGCTTACTATTCCTGCACTTTAACTCATGAAAGCACGGGGGCACATGATCATTGGAGGATTGTGTTACAGTAGCCGTGCTTTGCGCGCCTGGGTTAGAGGTTGAAGGCATAATAAGTTGGCCACATGAAATATCTATTTCCTGAACGGAGCATCAGCTTTAAACACACCTCAATTCAGTTACATCCGTATTGGCATTGCTGTTATTGTGGTATCTATCCTACATTATTTAATTACTATCTATAAACGACAATTCATCATTGCTGGGCCGGGTTCTTCGCCCCGTACTCTAGAGGAGATATACGCGGAACCTATGCATGCTTACGTACGAGCAGAGTCATAGCAGAGCATACCTCCAAGTATGGTATACATTGTTGTATGTATAGTGCATAGGGGAGATTCTGCGAGGTATTTCACGATATCTAAAGTTAAGTGAGTTGCCATACGTACACACAGCCAGTGCTTCACCGTTGAGCCCGTCATCAGAGTCAAGTCTTATTAGGCAGGGTGCCCTGCCTGGGATCCTTGCGCAACCACACGAAACATTGATCATCAGCCCCACGGTCTTAAATTCAGATATTACATATTCATGTTCCTTCTCTCATTTCCCCGTCCGTTCATCCTTTGTTCTTTCCCCCCACGAACTAGTCTCCCGGTCTCCCGGTAGAAAATGGGGATGTCTCAAGCATGAATTGCTCGGGATCCCGCGGTGGGCATGGCTTGAACTTGAGCCTCGACTCGTATCGTCTTGTCGCATTAGTCAGGTTTCCATGATCTAGCTCGCTCGGTCCAGAAAAGAATCAAAGCTCTATTCTTTTCTTTTTCCTAACCCACGTTATTAATTCTCACATACCTCCTTGTGGCGCGCGTTGCGCTTCCTACTCTATTACTCTACCCTCTGCCTTGACTTACGCTTGTGGTCAGACTTCCCTCTCAACAGCTTCGGTGGCCTAGCTTTATTGCAATTTAGGCTGGCAAGAGAGTCGTCGAAGCACACAGTCTTGATATGCATGGTTGCGCGGATGTAGAGTAGCGTCCCCAACATATCCCATAAGGAAGGCCTCTCTCTCTCTCTTTTTTTTCCCCCCCCCCCCTTCAATCAAGAAAACGTGACTTACGAGCTCGCGGGCAAAGTTGTAATTGTGATTGGCAAGCATCGTGATGATACCGCCGGCTACTGAAGTGGACCCCCCCAAACCTCCCATTGGCAGACTCAAGATCCACATTAGGTATGGCATGGTTGGTATGATATAGGTGTTATTTATTTCAGGCGTCAAATTCTTGTAAAGTTGTTCACGGGTGAAGACGGGGGGCACACTGGCAAGGATTCCAACTATGGTGAGAAATCTTTCTAATAGATCTTATTCGTTGAAGTCTCGACCTTAGCCTACCCATTAACAGTCAGTGTCCGTTTTTCACCCAGTGATTGACTACATATCTAATACCGCTATCTGTTTTGTTAAGTTTCTGGTTCTGATCTCTCGGTTTAACCCGCCCAATCTAGCATGTCCGCTGCTCTTTTTTTTTCCTGTGTTCCCTGAATTTTCCCATGGTGCATTGGAAGGTAGTAAACAACCAACACCCACCATGTACCAGCACCACCATGACCAACCCCTGAGATAAATCGCTAGCCGGAAACAATGCCCTTTAGGGACAGTTTTATTGATAGATGGTCAGCGCCGCCGAGTTCCTTGGTAGGAATATTCGCTTACGGTTCTGCCGGGCAAAAAGAAATTATATCGTGGGAGAAAAAAACCAAGACAAGCAGCCTCTATCCAGATTCCAGGGTTGTGAAGCTGGGAATGCTGCTCGCGTGATTGTGATTGGAGTTTTATCCGAGAAGATGTACAGATGTACAGTACATACATGTAACTATAAACCCTCCATTATGCATCCGCCGTTGTCGAAGGAGAAAATAATAAAAATGATAACATAAATACATAAATAATAATAACAATAATAAACAGGCGTTTACACCTTGACACTGTCCGGGAGAAATGATATTAAACAACCGCCGGTCATGGGCTATGGATGAACCTGAGGCAAATACAGCCACCACCACCAGGCTAGGTATCTACTCTTCTAGCTATAGTTGTGTAGTTGTCTGTATGTACCATTCCTGGGAAAGGGACTTGAGCACATATATCTGTTTCTATCCCGCCCGTTGCCCGTTGCTTCCGGCCTCTAGCTCGGGAGGAGCCGCTCAAGCTTTCAAGATTGTGCCGGATGAACCTCTGGATCTTCCCGGCGGGCTAATACGGCGGCAACGTCGAAACGCCGGGTGTTTGGAAAGGAAGAGTAGGTACCAAGTCTGGCGCGCCCGCGCCCAGAAACAGGTTGTTTACTAAAGTGGCGAAAGATAGTTTGATAAGATCCGCAACAAGTTGCAGCATTGTCCAGGCACATATGCACTAGGTAGTTAAAGCAGGATGAATTGGGACGCACGGATACCTCCTAAAAGCCTAAAGGATAGATTGGTCATAAGTTCCTATATCTGGGTGGTAATGATTTCTCTGTTCCGTACACTACCAGTCATGTATGTATCAATACATACCCTAATGCCTCTTTTCGACAGTATGCTGGTGTAAAGTACGAGATAGTAGACAACTCTGCATAGGAACATAGGTAGAGATACTCACTATCCACGTTTCGAGACGAGAAATATGTCTTGCATTAGGAAGGCAGCAGGGAGTGGCCTCGCCCGCGTGCTACCCTACCACGTTGTCTGTAGATCATCATTGACAATTCGAGAAACATATCAGAACGGGGACCGTGGCCCAGACCCACCAAGTGTCGATATGACACGGCAAAATGACCCAGAACTAAGCTACTCTGAATTCTAATCAGTGAGGTTTCCATGACAAGGCTGAGTGAAAGATACTACCACATATCGATGTAGTGATATGGTACATACTGCTTGACCTAGTTTTCTCTAGCCAACCAGCAAAGCAGCAGCATCATTCTGGTGCCTGAACGCTTCTTGAGAATTGGGGGGGGGGGGGCAAGATGCATGCCTTCAGTTAATCTTGCCTGCTCGCTCCGTTCCCGTCTCGTAATTCGCAGAAGTCAGGTCGGTAGTTGTTATCCATGAACTCCATGGAAACAAAAAAGAAGGCAGAAAAAAAAATATTAAACCACCACCACAAGGAGGCAAAAAAGGATGCCGGTGTAATTCCCAAAAAGCGCAAGTCGAGTCCTTTTCTCGGTTGATCATAAGTAAATTGTATCTTTAAGAACCCCGGCCAATGATTGCACAGCTGAAGATCTCGGAAACCATCAGGCTGAATCACAACTGGACTAATATATCACCTTTTACTTGTGCATATGTAAAATATGTACGTAGGTACATGTATGTACTTTTCGAGCCCGTTAAAACCATGGGATCAGGATCCAGATATACATGTACACATGGTAGTAGATTTATCGCTCTCAACCTTCGTTTATCGTCCAAAAAAAAGGTGTTTAAAGAGGACCTTCAAGTCAGCTAGTGGCGTCCCGGTCCTCTGGCCAACCTGCTTTACTTGACAGGCACAACAAGACGGAAGGAAACCGAGTGTGGCAGAACCATGCCCTAGAGAGAAACGGTTTTCTTGCCGAGCCTTAATTTACCCATCTCGCTGGCCGGTGGTAGGGTTGACCTTCGACTACAAATCAGATACATGGACAGACAGCGGTATGTAGCTAAACCTCGAGGTATGGAAAGGCTAGAAGCTCACATCACATCTTGCATTGCCCTCCCCCAATTTTGGGCCCGGGATACAGTGGTGGACAGAGGTAGGTACATATCGGCCACTTCTTGAGCTTCTTGAGCTTCTTGATCTTCTGTAACGGGAGGCTTGAGCAAATACTCACTCCCAATAATCGCCATCTTGCGCGATTTTTGTTTCCAGCTCAATCTGATAGTCCTTTGGAGCAGGGGCGATTTCTTCGACTTTCCCCAGACCCAAACACAATATAACCATATTCTTCCTCTTCCTACACGTATCTAGGTATTTTACCGGAGATAGAATATACATGTATTTTAGGAAGGGGAAGGAAAGATGAACCGCACCACCTACAGGCTTCCCACCGCCGCCGCGGGAGCCGCCCTGCGTCTTCTCTCTTTGCTAACCATGCCTATTGCAAACCTTTCGACGCGAGGATATATGTGGGTGTGTGGGCTTTAGCGTGTGCAATTCAGTCCAAGGATTTGATTTGATTTCATAAAAAAAAAATCCGACAAGGCCGGCTGTTGTTGTGTTCTGTGTCTGTTCGGTCTGCAACTCAATGACGTCGATATCGAACGAGAGTAATGTCCTGTGCACGTACAGCACGATGTTGTAGCTGCCAATGTTTTTTTTTTTTATAAAAAAATAACATTGGTACCCTTGACCTGATTTCCACTTCACAATAGCGCGGCACCCTACCCACGTAAGCTGTTTCTTTTCTTATCGATAGTCGATACGATAGGGCTTGGCCCTGTTTACTATCGGACCCTGAGCTCTGCCCCTCCATGCCCCTCACCTGCCCCTCCATTTTTTTTCAATGTGAAGGTTTTTTTTTTTTTTTTTTTTTTTTTTTTAAAAAAAAAACATATAAATAAATTTGAGCCGCATTGATACTTCCTGGAGTTTCTCTACTTTGAAATATGATTTCTTTTGTGATGGGGGATGTGAGGAATGGCGTATGTAGGATCTGTACATGTAAGTAGCTGGATGGATCGTCGCGGGTACGGATCTAGCCCTTTTGTCTGGGAAGCTGTCTGGTGCAGAGGCAGCTGATGCAATTTGATTCCTAAAAAATTAATTTTTATTTTTTTTTCTGTTTGTAAATCCTCACAGGCGCAGACACAGCAGCAGAACGACATAACACATCGCGGGAGTGAAAGACGGATCACGGAAAAGGGAGGACTGGAGGTAATAGTTAACCTTAGTATTGTTTTCATATTATGTGACTGCCAGGCGCCATCACCAGCAAAAAAACTGTAGGAACACATTTCAACACACGCAGCCGGACCACGCAGTTGATTGAATCGATGATGACGGTGATGATGGAGGTGGAAGCAGGTTGTATGTAGGTAGGTAGGTGATCAAGGGACCAACCCCTTCTTTCCCTCCTTCCTTCTTCGCCGCCGT
Source organism: Morchella sp. 2018-W45 (assembly GCA_024713785.1). NCBI lineage: Eukaryota > Fungi > Ascomycota > Pezizomycetes > Pezizales > Morchellaceae > Morchella > Morchella sp. 2018-W45. Next base: position 1,468,016 of record JAMGYZ010000017.1, read on the forward strand.
TGTGGTACAGATGGGAAGCAGAAAAAAGATCTCCTTCGCTTAGTGGTGATTGGGAAAAAGCAAAGGGGGGCCTGTCACTAGCTTACGGGTTAGCGGGTTAGTTTTGAGGGAGGTGTCCCCAGCTCATGCTGCGCCGCCTTTACACGTTGAGTGTCATGCTAACAGCAAGTGACTGGACCTGGACACGGCGGACACAGCATAAAAACAGCCCTTTTCCGATGCATGCGCGGTCACCGTGCTAATCCGACTGCTAAAACACCAAAGGGGGAATCATCGTGAGATAACAAAACCCCTCAGTCAGCAGCAGCATCATATCATGGGGAAAAGGGGATTAATGCGGGGAATTAATTTTGTGCAGCGGAAGAAATAAAATATGAGTGGTGCTTGAGATATATTTATTCGACGTAGATGACAAAAAAAATTCATAAATTTTTGATGCGTCATTATCCTAGGATACATTTATCTTTAAAGTTGATGATGTATAAGGAGAGTTTGAGGATGTAGTGTAGATACATCATATGTAGATACTCACTTCCGGTATGTATCCTAGTGGTGCTGCTGTGCTGTCATTCTAGCTGTAACTCACTGTGACCAGGCCAATGAAATCGATGTAGAATATCGTGAGGTTGAAGCAGAGAAAAAAAGGAAAGAAAAAGGAACGAGGAAGGGGGTGATGATTGCGGTCGTGAGAGAAACAATCCGTTCGCTTCCTTTCTTTCTTTCCCCCTACATACATGTACTTGACATACTACATACTTTTCAGTACATAACTCTGCCCACCCAGTACCTACAGTGCATCAGATCAGACGAAAAAATCAAACCAAATGCATGGCTTGCTTGCTCCAACTAGCGTAATTCAAGGGAAGGGGGTAAAATGGGCTGATTATGCAAAGCGAACCCTGAGCTCTGCCCGTGAACGATTTCATCATAGCACATGAGGTACTAAAAGTTGAATATTCACGTTTCCCCCTTCTGAAACCCCACAATCACAATATCGTGTAACGTTCACACATGACTAGCTTGCAGGTACTATGCCATCTGTCCATCCATCCATCCATCACGACAACCCTTAACTATGTCTCTTGCTTGGCCAACTACTCTAGTAACTACAGCCTACAGACCCTCACTCGTTCACTCACTCATAATCTTCACTTTTTTTCTAGCTCTTCTTCCTCTTATCTAATTGCCGGAAAAGTACGTCATTCCACATCTGACCACGATCTATTTCCACGTAACCAAGATATCGGAAACTGAGGACAACGCAGAGGGGGAAAAAGGAACATGCACTCTGCCGGCGGTGAAAGGAAAAAAAAAAAAAAAAAAGCTAATTACCTACTATCCCCTAGCTCTATGTATTCAGGTTTGATGGAATGTTCGTTGATAACGTGACGATTAACTAAAGGAAACCCAAGATTTAACTAAGGAAGTAAAAAGTTGGGCTAGCTACATTTTGTAGGCGCCGTCGCCGCACGATGATGTAGACACAGTCTAAGATTTTATATTAGCCGTAGAGTAATACCATAAGATTAGGGGTCCAGTCCATCGTCATTGGAAAGGGAGAAGTATCCGGTGGGTGGCATGCCGTCTGCTCTATCCGTATTATTGATGTCGCTGTCTTACCAGAGCATCACTACCAGGTACATTGCTTTGTGAACAGCTGGAGAGCACCTTTACGCCTCTATCCGTAGTTAATGAAGAGTTTGATCATCCCACAGTCAGAGTTACCCTATCTCTTCAGATGTCTCGCAACAACCACCACCTCCTCCACCTACACCACCACTTCTATTTCCAACTGAAACAGATCGACCATCGCCAAACCCCGTTCAGCAAATCTTATCTCAGGATCGAAATCGGATTCCTATCTGACCTGCATCTGAGGCCAACCGAGCGAGCGGCCCCCTTCGCGCCATCTCAATTACATACGTCGAAAGATACATAAAAAAGCATATCGATACCGCCGTGCCCCACTTTGTACCCTAACCTGGAGAGCGAGAGTATGTACTACTATGTGTAGGTATCTCTACCGGGGAGGGAAGTGTGCGGGGACTGCGCCTTATGTATTATATAGGTAGAAACAACCGATCCGATGGTAACGCCGATGGTTCCAGGCCAGCAGCTTGGTTGTGGACTTCCAATAGATAACGAGCACCGATGTCTCTATCTGTTTAGTCTGGACCGGGGTTTGGTATGAATACAGATTTACGGGGTGGAACTGATCTACCTGTACCTGGGCAGCAGGTAGGGTAGGTAGAGTAACTACATGTACATAGGTCAAATTGTCAAGTCTTGAAAAACTAAAGCACAGAAAGTCACTCGGGCACCTACCCCACATTTCTATCACCTTGGCAAGGTACATAGCTAGAATAAGCGCATGGTACTTAAGTCAGTCGGTCATCGGACCAGCTGGACTCGACCTGGGGCAAGGGTAGAAGAAGATAAAGTTTCGAATCGTCCAAGTACCTAATAGATTTGTAGATCTGACCTACCTAACGCCATACCTACCCCCAAAACTTATGTATAACCTTCCCAATTTAGAACCAGTTCAATTTATTAGAGCCAAACCTCTGGCCAACAAGCGGGCTATGTAGAGTTGTACCCACTGGTCGTGAGCCTGTGATTTTTAGTAAGAAAAAAAAAAGCCTGCATCGCCAGTTACGCAGTGCCTCCCCTCTTCCTTCTTTTTTCTCGCCCAGGAGACGATCTCCGGGACCCTGTCTGTAGGCTGTTGCTTTTTTTTTTTTTTTTTTTTTTCGAGGTTGCCCGCAGGCAGACCGGGTGTCTTGTTCATTGGTTACTTGAGGTACCTATGTCGCGATGGGATCATCATCACCTAACTAGCTAGATAGCCGGGTAGGTGGGTGGTGGTGCGAAAAAAAAATATGAAAAAAAAAATTTGGCAGGGAGGAAAGTCGTGTTGGCTAGGTTGACATGGATTTTTGGAAGACGGGATCGACGAGTTTGTTTTTTCTCGGGCCCGTTGGTTGGAGGTGGTGGGGTAGGTTGTTAGGCGAGTGATAAGGCGTGAAGATACATGTAGCTAGATGGATATTTTTTCTTTCTTTTACGCTTAAGCTTATAATTGGTATTTTAGGTTTTGGGTGCCCCCGACATCTCGGGGTTGAGGGTAATGATATAGAATCATATAGACTATAAAGTTGAGAGATATGAAAAGCACGAGGACACGGTTTGAGCCACGTGCATGCCAAAGACCAGTATATATACGTATACTGTATTATAGAGCGTGCCAAGAGGCCATTAAGTAGAGTTCTAGAGACTTCTCTTCTAATTCATACTCGTATCCAAAAGAGACTCTACTCCGCCTCGGCAGCTTGTTATGCGTAGGATTATCAGAAATTATATCTCGATACCGTCTGTGTACGTGGGCTGATGAGACATTTCCCTCCATATCCTATTGAACCTGCAACGTTAACCCGCCAATAGATGCAAGCCTATCAAGCCAGCTCGTTTATATGGCACGCCTTATATATGTGCACGTTCTTACCAGACCTGTGATAACCCGGGTATGATGCACTGCACCGGTCGTGGAAACCCCCCCCTCGCCTTGTTTTATAAACATATCAGATAAATAAATCGTGTTTCGTCAATTACTCGAATGTTTTTAGCAAAAACGCACAGATCCAATCACTGCGGCCTGGTTCTAAAAGCGATGCCTGCCAACGGAACGGATATCTATACTTAGGTGATCGAACTGATAGTACCATGGTTGAAAATATGGCCATTGGACACGAGTAGTACGTGGAAGACGTTGAGCATGCTGTCAACATGTGGGGGGGGGGGTGATGCAATTCGAACTTATGTATGAGAGCTGAGGGGGTATTTAACTGTAACTATAACCCGTAACGATTTTATAGGATTTTCGACTGACTTCGAGATCAGCCGCGTATGTACCTCCTACACACGTAAGCAACTACATGTAATTAGAGCAGGGCTACATATGTAAGAAGGAGACCTAGACTGTGGGGAACGGAAATGTGGGGTCTTCAATCGACGGAATGTGTGTGGTCAACCGAACCGAACCGTTTCTCCTGTGCTGATAACCTGGTAATTCTCAAGCATGGCCGGTCGTATCGGAATAGATATCGTGGCAAGTCTGGACTCTGCGCCTCTAGCACCACTCCTAATCGCTTATTCGTGCTAAATTGAACTCATGCTCTCTCTGAATCCTCTTCAAAATTGGTCTGGCCTGGCCTGGCCTGGATTGACTGATTGGCTGACTGATTGACAGTGATTGACTGATTGACTGACATGACTGGGGCCATAGTACAGGTACGTTCAGCCTGACTTGAACTACGGGAAGTTGAGACTTCTATGTATATGCCTCATGCGGGTAGTGTCTAGGTACCGACTGCAGCAGAGACAACTTACCCCGTGGGGAAGTATTTCAAAAAAAAGTGAGATTCATGCTTAGCTGACGATCCTTTTCTACTCTGCCCACTACAACCCCACGCTAAGCCACTTTTCGAGTGAGATATCGTGAACAGGCCTAGCAATGTAGTAGCGGAACGTAACAACGTCTGGATTTCAATTAGACGCCAGGGTACTCTTATTTGAGAAAGAGAAGGGGGAAAAAAAATTGCCGGCGCGCGCGGGTCCCATTGTAAATACCGCAATCCATGCAAGTTGTGTTCCTGATTTTACGGTTGTTGCTTTTTCGGGTTACAAGTTAAGTTAATTCCACGGGATAGATTCCAGTTTTTAGACAAAACCCTCGCCGCCACTTGTGGAGGTGGTGGTGGTGGTGGTGACATATGACCAAATGGTATGAGATTACTCTATCATGGAGAGACTTGATTTGGTATGTGCTGGATAACTCTCTACATGTAATCCCTTGCATGAACGCGCTGGGTCCGATACTAAGTGATTACCTAGATCGATGGATGTGTTCTTTTGGACATGACAGCATGTTGTACAACCGCGATGCTCAGTAAAATAAGTACATTCTTGATTGACCCTTGGACTAAATTAAAACACCATGAGTACTTTTACTCCGGGGTCGAGTATACTCGTCTGAAGTGTAGATATGTAAGTATCTATTATCTGCAAGCGGTACTAGATCAAGGGAAAAAGTACACTCTACTCTACACGGCGACACACCATTGCACTACTGCTGCTGCTGCAGGATATCCCTTGTACTGATCGAATATTAACCACCACCTTGCTTGCTGGCTGATCATTGATAAAGCTTGTCCATGTTTGGAGACGAGATTTCTGCCCAAACACCTTTCACTTCCCCAGCGACGTTTCTACAGGCTGGGCGGTGCTGGGAAGCTGCGGGAGATGAAGCATCGCGCGCCTGGGATCAACCATCGGAGTTTTTATCTTAGCGGAGGGGGCCGGGGGGGCGGACGGTGGGGGGGGGTGGTGGTGAGGGAACTTACTGTACGGACGGACGGACGGACAGACGGTGAAATAGGCCAGGGATCTTCGATTCCCACTAATCGGCAATTCGAAACTTTGATCGTAGCACGGTGATTGATGTGTATCATCAAAGAAATAATGTAGATATCTTTTCTGGCAGTTGACTATATGCCTATCTACATGGTGTTCATGACCATCAAGCATTAAATTCTTTTGATGAGTTCCGGCTCAGCTGCAGTGCAGCTAGCTAGATCTCTGGGGGGAAGGCTATGTATGTTGTGCGAATGGAGTCTCACGGATAGATTGTCCTACATGATGATCATGATACTCTCTACATATACCTTACCTCTACATACATCTACATATTCACTCTAATTGATCACAACCACACGAGTACATTACTACAGGTCGAGTATCAATACCAAGTATGATGATAGTACAGTTCTATATTAGCACTAGCTGCCATGTAGCTAGGATAGAATAGTAACGTTCTCAACATCTTGATCGACGCCCGGTCATGCCATGCAATGGATACCGCGGCACGCGAGCCCTGTATCTCTCTCTCTGTCTGTCTGTCTGTCTGTCTGTCTGTCTGTCTGTGCACCAACCACCCACCTGTCTGCTGTATCTTCGCATCCAGCCAAACGCATAATCTGCGCTGGATCAGCCCAGGCCTTATTCCAACGTCAATCAATCCCTCAACTCTTTTTTATTTTTTCCCTTTTTCCAAATAGGATTCCTCCGCATATGGAGTCGCCCGTGAGGGAGTGGGTGAGTGAGTGAGGGAGGGCCGGGGGGGGGACCCTCGCCAAAGGGGGTACCCCTACCTATACCTGCTGCGACCGTGATCTAAATATTGGGGAGGGTTTGCTGCTGCGCATAATATGCAAAAACAAAAACAAAGGGAAAAAAAAAAAGTTTCGGGTATCACATTGATCCCGCCCTGCCTGCCTGCCTGCCTACCTGCCTGCCTGGGTTGCCTGTTCAGCTATCTATCTATGTAGGGCCCTTAACTTGTGATTCTGATTCACGGCACGGATCGGGCCAGTTTTTTTTTTTTTTTTTTTTTTTTTTCAAAATTTTGTTTGCCGGTGAGGGTCCGATTTCTCTGTTTTTCTGCGAAGTACAGCTTCCAATTTTAGCAGCTGGCCGGTGGGTGCGGTGGGTGCGGTGCGGTGCGGTACGGAGCTTATTCTCTAGGACACGGGTTCGTGTTTTTTTCTCTTGAGTTAGATTAGATTGTAGACATATCTTCTCTCTTTGCCCTCTAGCCTTTCTAGCCCTCTTTTCAAAACAGGAAACTGATACTCCAAAACCATTCACGGACCGTTTACGGCGGCAATCGCGCGCTGGATCCCGACCCGAACCAGAGCGCCCCCCATCCCATACCTGGTACATACATACATCTATATAATTATGTATTTATGTATTTATATATATAGCAATGGTGGTGGTGGTGGTGTTGGCTGGCTGGCCCCAATTGATATTGCTCTCCAGCTAAAATTTTTGTCAGCGAGGGAAACCATATGACCGACGATCATGGTTGGGAAAGGGTAGAGGAGAGAAGATACATGGGAGGTTAGTTATGCAAGACGGTGAATCTGGCTGCTGGTGCGCGCGCCGTGCAGTGGTGGTGGGATGGGGTGGGGTGGGTGGGTGGGTGGGTGTATGCACTGGTGGCATATCTACTCTACTCTTGCATCAGGATCTTTCTATCCGGTGTTAGTTATGCTTCAGCCTCAAGAAACCTTACCCTGATCGAGGGATGTATTTCTGGTTTGCGCGGGTATGTAGTAAAGTATGTTAATTAGGCTGTACTGTACTGGTGTATATACATATGCCTATATTCTATTCTATGCTGTTCTATGCTATGCCATGCCATTACACAGCTGGGTTGCAATGAATGAAGCAAGTCCATACGTACATACATACATACAAGTACTCACACGTACATGTACTATGCTAGCTACTTGTATGTAGCTGCTAAAATCATATTTTGTGCCCTCAGGGTACCGACCATTCACTCACTCACTCACTCACTCACTCCTACGCACACAATGTCTGACACGATATTTCTTATATCCCACTGCCACGTATAGCGCGCGCTGTGGTTTCTATACATACTCAAAACATGTGGTTATGTACCATGTGTGTGTGATTATACACTTTATATATATAAAATCATATATACACATACACATACACATACATGTAGATACCCCACCAGAGAGTCAGCTTGCTCGTCACAAACAGCAATGTCACATACATGTACCCTACTTGCAGAGAGAGTCAGTCAGTCAGCTTGCTCTATCGTCACAAAGTAATGTATCAGAAAGATGTGATGTACGCGGGTATATGTATGTATATTGGCGCTCACTCAGCTCGTACGCACGGATATGGCTGAGTGAGTGAGTGAGTGAGTGAGTGAGTGAGTGAGTAAGATTAATGCTCTTCTCGTCAGCACTGCTAGCTCTGGATCCGCGTTAGGCCGTGACAGCCAGACAGCCAGACAGGAAGACAGAAAGACAGAAAGAGACCAGCACAAAACCCTTCCCACGAGAGAGAGAGGGAAAAAAAAAACCCCCCCGACGAATTACTCCCCCCCCCCGGGGGGCCTGTTAGCTAGAAGTGTCCATTCCCCAGCTACATACCATAGGCACAAGCATACCGATCACCATGTATCACTCACCTCACCTCACCCACCCGTGGCGGGGGGCGGGGGCCAAGTGCCTCCGCCACAGCCAGCCAGCCAGCGTTCACGATCCCGACAGCGCGGAACCTCATCTAGGTAGGTAGGCGATATGTACATGTACATGTACCCACTGCCCTAGCTGCCCGCCGGGACATGACTGGAGGAGCGAGGCTAGCATACACCGTGGCCCGAGCGCCCAAGACACGCGTGCATCCCCCAATTTTCTTTTTGGGGGGCCGGGCCATGCCTACTCTAGCAGGGAGGGCATCGCATGAGATGCCTTCCGGGTTGGCCGTGTGGCGTCGAGTGATGGTGCGTGATCCGGGGTGATGGTGTGGGTAATCGACCTGGTGTGATATTCGTTTTTTGGGGGAGGTGGCCGTTGCCGTTGCTTTGTGCACTGCTGCTGTGGGCTGGCCATGGGGGCGGGGTGTAATTGTAGTTGTGGGTTTGGTGGTAAAGACTGCTGTTGGGGAAGAATATATATGGTTGTGCAAATGCCGTATTACTGGCTGTAGTGTATTGACGGGAACGCCGTAGTGATCCATCCCTCTTTTTGGCGCTGTATATTGGGCACGAGGGGACGTCGACGTTATGGTAGGAACCTTTATTTCACGGACACACACGTATAGAAATAAACCGGAGAGCTCCCCGAGTACACCAGCACAACCCCGTTATCAGGACATCGTCTGCAGTTAGAGATATACATACAGCCCCCCACCAAAAGTGTTCGTGACTCGGACTCGATACCAGCTACCAACTAAACTGTGCATTGCTTTTAAATCTCAAGCCGCCAGTACATGTGTTCATGGTGTTTTTATTCTATTATCGGGTTTCTGTAGTTCTGTAGATGGGGGTCTTTGCTTCAGCTCTGTAAGCCTGAGCACTGGCCATCTTGTATATGATATGAACCACGGGCATTTTGAAGAGTGGCTGTAGATGGCCTCTAGGGATACTTTATGTATGTACATATGTAGTTTAGGTGACCTGCAGCTGGCTGGCCGGCACTTCTTATAATGTATATATGTATGTATACAGCCGCCTCTATTACAGAGGTGGGGGAGGTATCACTATAAAGCTACCTCGTAGGTTCTGAGACTGGGCGTACGTGGGAAGAAGAAGAGCCAAGTTTTGCACACGTGACTACATATTTAAGGTCATGTCAGTCCTTTGTGCCCGATAATCCGAGTCCATTCTAGATCTCCCTGTATATAAGGATACCCGCAGAGTACAGCTCTTCACTAAGTAGGTGCTCAAGGACATCCTCATATAACTCGGGACCGGCAGATGTCATATGAGAACGCCACTACAATATGCAGTACCGCCGTAACGAGAGGCCCTGATGGATGCAGAACTGTCACATAATGTATTCTTATAATTATATATATAGCGGTACTGTAACGAGGAGCGGGTCGACGTGGTGCTATAACCACAGTACAGTTATACCCCCCGTCATTGCACTTTAACTACATAACTACAGTATGTCTGACTGACAAGACAGTGATAATTACTTCCCTACGTACAACATCAATATCATATCTGCACTCCCCACCATTAAACGACACAGTACACCCACTCTCCTCGAGCCCTGATACAGAAGAGGGAATAAGAGATACAGGTGCAGGTACTTGCATGTCCCTATACATCCGAGTGCACGCCTGTGACGCAAACTACAAGTAACTACGTATTCCACATCCGGCTAGCTACGTACATCGATTCTCGTGATCATCAAATTTCAAAACGTCGCTCCTTTGATATATACACAGACTCGACAGTCAATTGATACAACTACATACATACACCACAGGTCTGCCGTTCCATCTTAATCCACTGCATTGTACTAGCTAACAAGATACAGCCCCAGTACGTCCTCCGTTGGTTTGCGCATACCCGACTGATCTGCAGAGATGAGCTCTGCAGTCCTCAGAGCCCTCTCCCGGCCCAGCACGAGGGCCCTCCTCCCCCTCCCCCTCCTCCGACCACGGCCCACGCTCACCACGGTGCCCCTCCCCCCCCTCCGCGCCTTCACAAGCACGCCCACCCCACACAAGAAACAAAAAAAGGGCAAACCAGCCCACAAGAAGGGCCAACCACCCCCCAAGCGCGGCCCCAGCAGCGGCAAACCGCCGCCCAAAACCGGTGGCAGCGGCGGCAGTAACAGCGACTGGAACTCCGGCGCCCGGCCCAACGCCGACAAGTGGTGCCAGGCCATGGACGGCATAACGGCGCGCATCAGCGCAGCAACGCAATACGAGCAGATCGAGAAGCTCGTGTTCGAGTGGTCGGACCTCCTCGACGCGGGCGTGGCCGCCGGCGTGGCCGCCTCGCGCGTGGCCGCCACGGTGCGGCACAACCGCCACGGCTGCGCGCGGCTGCGCGAGTGGGTGTCGGGCGGGGAGGAGGTGGACGAGGTGGCGGGAATGTGGATGGGTGTTTCGGAGGCGACGGACGAGTCGCTGGCGCGGCGGCGGCAGCGCGAGTGGGAGGCGGCTAGGGCGGAGCAGGAGCGGCGGCGCGAGGAGGAGGAGAGGCGCGAGGAGGAGGAGTTCCGCAGGGAGGTTGTCGGCCCGCGCTACGACGCCATGAGTGAGGCGGAGCGGGACCGGGCTGTGGCCGAGTGGCGGGAGGACACGCTGGGGAGGCAGCTGGTTGGGGAGGCGTGGGAGGGGATGGGGGCGTGCGAGAGGGAGGAGGTCCTGAGCGAGTGGAGGGAGCAGGAGGAGAAGTTTGGGAGGGATACGTTCGGCGCCGAGTGGGACGAGATGAGTAAGGAGGAGAAGGAGACGGCGGTCAACGACCTAATGGACGAGATGGACGAGAGGGAGCTCGCCGAAGACGACGACGACGACGACGACGGCAGCGACGACCTGAAGGTGAGAGAGGAGGAGGAGGAGGAGGAGTACATGCTGCTCGAGGACGACGAGGACGACGAGATCCAGGATTTCGACCCCGAGAGGGAGGGCGACCTTTCTGTGGACGAGGACGACGAGGCGGAGGAGGCGGAGAGGGGGAAGCCGGGGGGGAAGAGGAAGCCGGGGGGGAAGAGGAAGTGAGGGCGGTGTATGATGTATGTACATAGCAAATAGGAATACGAAACACGCTTTAGCGGTAGTTCCATCATTCCCACTGATCAGATCATTGAAGAGCAAGACCTCCATCTACAATGTAGCCCCCGAGACAACAGTAATGATCATTGACACACGCCCAGCTAGTCTACATAAATGGTATGGTACGGCCCCACGAGTGACCGCCCGTGTCTCCGCTGCTTGGGTGGGACGGTCGGTCTGGGGCTATGTAGGTACATGCACATGTATGTATGTACATTGTAGCTCCCACATATATACAGACCCACTGCTAAGTAACTACTGGCCGGTCCACCCCCCCCCCACCCTCTTCTTCACATCCGCACCGCACCGCACACTCCAGACCGCTCAACGTACAGAAACCGAAAACCAGAAACCAGAAACCCGAGTGATGGTCCATGATGGCACTTACACCCACACACCACCCTCAAGATTACATCCCAGCCCAACCCAACCCAACCCAACCCAACCCACCACCTACACATCCCGCCACGTACCAGCAAACAGCACCACCAGCACAGCGGGGCCTCATCTACACTGCTTCCCCGGGGCAGCGGCGCGGCGCGGCGCGGCGCGGGTGTCCGCCCGCGGGCCTTCCGCGGGCGTTGTCTGGGTGTAGACGCATCTGTATCTCGTAGCTAGGAAGTAAGTACAGTAGCCCATTGTTGAGTCGTCGGTCAGTGTAGTGCACTGTCCGACAACAAGTAGCTACATGTAGACGGCCCCCACAGACAGACACAGAAACCCGAGTGACGCCGCATGACGCCCAACCCTAACCCCCCTCCCCTGTCAGGGCGCCCCCACGGCCAGGTACTATATTGTACCTACAGCTTGATATATTACATGCACACCCGTCTCCGGCCGCGCCCCGTCTCCCGTCTCCGGCCGCGCGAGACAGAGCGTGGTGGATAGGTTATGGGTGGGTTATGAGGGTGGGTTATTGGGCGCGGTTGGGGTATGTGTAGGTGCATGTGTAGTGTAGTGTAGTGTAGGTAGTGTAGTGTAGGTAGTGTAGGTAGGAATAGGTAGGTATGTATGTACAATAACCATTTCGACAAAGTATTGGTGTATGCTCGTTGGTACTGCTATACTACTATATTCTAGCTCTTTCAGCCACGATGGTCTTTTAATACGGTTTTTGTTTATAATTACAGAGTATTGCGCTGTATTGTGGGTTCTGTGGTGTATACACGTCATGTTTCGTCCGTCTCGTCTCGTCCAGGACAAGAATCCACATTCCAATTCCAGAGCTGCCAGGAATGAGAAACAAGACAAGATATATACAAACAACAACAAACAAATAAATAAACAACAAGATGGGAGTAGAACATTATATGTAGCCCGCTGATTCGATAACCAGCTATTGATTTCACCACTGTTGCTGTTGCTGTTACGGTTACAATTACAATTACCACTACTATTATCACTACTGAAATACCGCGCTGTTATATTACACACCCCAATGTTCAAACACCTCAAAAGCTGCCTCCCCTCCCGCTCCCGCTCCCACTCCCGCAAGCCCTCCCCCACCAAGGAGCTCAAGACTCCACCCCCCCCTGCTCCCGCCGCCGCCGAGGGAGCACCACCGTACCTGCCTGCGCCGCGGCAAAAGACCAGCACCCTCCTTGACCTCGAGGCGCTCCTCTCCTCCATCATCGACTCGCACCACAGCGGGCAGGACGACAATGTGCGGGGCGGCGCCGGCATACTCCCCAGCTACGAAGAGCTCTACACGACGGAGAAAGGGTGTGGGGATGGCGCAGTCAGGGTCCCGCCAACAATGATGATGCAGGAGGCGCCAGGGTTTGTTAATGTGCAGCATGAAGAAGCTCTTGTCCGTATGCCCCCCCACCTGACTGCCCCACCGTCCATCCACACTACATGATTATGCATTTGCATGTGCCGTTAAAGGCTCGAGAAATCCACTATCTCCGCCTCTTCAAGTCTTAATTCCGGATGGGAAAAAGTATCTGAGTTTGATTCGGACTTACCACGTATAAAATACGGGGATAGTGGATTATTTCGAGAATTAACGGTAGTTATATTCCACGCTCGCCCTGGGCAGTAGTAGTTAGTGCTTGTTTATTGTTTCTTTTTGTAAAAAAAAAAAAAAAAACTAATAACCAACTATGTATGTAGCTCCCCAGACTCTCCCGCCAGCAGCTCACACCCCAACCGCCGCGCCCCCCGAGAGTCCTGCGGCGGAAGCCCAAGGGTCTAGATGACAACAAGCGGCACCGGTCGACGCGCGAAAAGGCGCTAGAGGCCCTCATGAGGCTTTTGGATCGTCAGGACTGCGTGGAGGAGGACGAGGAGAACAGGTCTGTGCGGAACTTTCCGAGCGTCGAGACCATGGGGGCCGTACGTAGGAGGGCCCTGGAGGGGCTACGTAGGAGGGGGTGGGATGTAACTGTTATCAGTAGGAGGAGGGATGGGCAGGGTGTATATGATATTGTGCCTTCATGATGTGGGCGAGCTTGTGTGTAAGTAGGTAACATGTATGTGCGTGTGTGTGTGTGAGTACCTAGATGTGGTGGCGGCGAGTGGAGGGGGATTTGTACTACCCACTGTATATATATATATGTTTAAGTATATATATATATAATTCTGCAGGCAACTTCTTTCTGTTTTGATTGATAATGTTCTTTGTAGGTTTCGCAGAATCGACCCATATATTATAATGATTTATCTTCAAAAGTAAATGCATGGGGATATTCGAAACTAAAGTTGTTGAAGAAAAAAAGGCAAGATCTACTACCTGCTTTTGATGATAAATCGTAATTAAACTCATCCATAGCTAATTTTGCGCGACCCGGGGGGGGGGGGGCATTCCCTTCCTGCCTCTCTCCCTTCACTTCACCCGGGCCGTAGGTCCAATGAGTAGATATTCCAAACTCAAATAATATCCTGCATTATTCACTCTCCGATTCCGCTACCAATCCCTCGATTCCAACCTATAAGTATACTAGCATAGGGTACCGAGTGTAAATAGAGTGTATGTCAAGTAAAGTTATTTCTGATTATTATTCACCCAGCAGCAGTAACGGCAATGCATGTATATGCTAGCTGGCTAGCTGGGTAGATTCAATGAAAAACTTCTTTCCCCACAAACGCAAAAACCTCAGCCGATTACCTCAGTCGATTCCAGTGGAATAATTTTGAGGGTTAGCGGGATAGATAACGTACTACTAGGTAGGTACATGCACCACCCAACCCTACATAGGACCGTCGGGGGTAAGCGGGCCAAAACAAAAAAGGTTTCAAAGTGCTGCGGTTGGTAATTGTGGGGATGATTATGATTTCAAAGAATTCGGTATCAACGCTTCTCCAGGTCGGAGCAAAGACCGTAGCTTCCCCGCAGATTAGAGGTGCGCGTTTTGACGTTGACGCGTATATAAAAAAATTTAAAAAATAGTCCCAGTACCACCGGCCTGGCTTGCTGAGCTAGTAGCTTGCTGAGCTAGCAAGCTTGACTACGTAGAATCAGCGTTTCCTTCCATTCCACATGGTTGACAGCAGATGTATCTTCCTGGTGGGTCGTCCATCGACTATGAGAGAAAAAAAAGGTCAAGACGATGGTGGAAATTGGTAATGATCGGATCGGATGCCTGCCGCCAATACGTAGTACAGCATCCCACTACCGATTCCCTCCCTTTTCTCCTTCCCTGTGTAGCCACACGCACGGATCATTAAGATGCCGAAATGGGAGGAAATTTTCTTTGTAATATGAGAGTAACTACCCTACTTTGGTGCCTAAATGGAGGTTTGTAGTACCTATCGTAGGCATGTAGGTACATACAGTAGGTCGAGAGGGCTTTTCGGAATTCGGAAGGATGAATGCAGGTGGATAAATTCACCCCCGGTAAATAGAATGTTTCGGAAGCCATTGCATGGCAAGAGGTTGTTCCGGGCATTGGCAAAAGGAAATAAGGCGAGCCAAGATGGCTGTGGCTGTTGCTTGACGACGACGTTGCGCTAAGAACCCAAGAAAAATCAAGGAGTATGATCGTGACCTTGAACCACTCTCTAGCTTTCTTTGAATTCTAGCTAAGAGATTAATATAATCCTTGAAACATAATGTCTAGCCACGAGCTCGAGTGAGAAGAATCCTTGTAGTGGGTGGTAAGAGCTGGAGACTAGAGGGGGGAACAGGCAGGCATGAAAGCCGAGTTTGTGCACATGCAGCTGGAGAAATCTCAATTTCCCCGAGGTTTCTGCGAACTGATTCCCCATAACTCGTTCGACAGATAGATAAACAATCTGTCATATCTACTGGGACGTGCCTGAATATCGCTCACTACATGTAGTTGTAGCCTTAGACCTTAGCTGATACAATATATACCTGCCAAGGTATCATCTTTTCTCCCCAATTTTTTTTTTGACCGCTTCCTTTTTAAAGTAAAATCATGCAGCTGACAATCTATAATCCGGGTTTAATCTGCAGAAAAAATAGGACTTTTTTAGTTGAGGTATGCAGCGAGTAAGCTACTCGAGAGCATGGGATAGTTTATAGTACCCATGCGTGACCTTTCCAGCTTTCTTGCCACCCCATATAGCGATTTTAAATCTGAATCTCCCACGAATATCCATCCAGGTCACCGGAACCAGTATCGTGACTATTTATTTCTCAATTAACCGCACCCTGAACAAGAGAGGTTTTTTTGGGGGGGGTGGGGGTGTATTTTGGCATCTGTTTGCGAGTTCAGGTGTTGTTGACTTTAGCGGTTATCAGCTATTAACCTTGCAGAATTGTCTCCACTTTTTTCCTCCCATTTCCCCAGCCTCCCCACAGATTCGATTAACAGAGTTATCGTTTTCGGTTTTTCCAGGAATCTCTTCCCCGGAATCAGAGAGTAATCCAAAATAGCGCCACTCGAAACCTCACTACTCCACTTTTAAGCGTGGGGAAGAGGAGGACCAGTTTACTGGCCAGATGCTAACAAGGAGGGCAAAGTTGTTAAGATCCCGAAAAGGGATTGACGTCTGTTTTTGCCATTTCCGGACTAAGATGAGCCGCATCGGGGTCGGAATGTGACGTCAGCAGCAGACTTCGGAAAAACCGGCAAGATGCCAAGTCTACAAAAACAACCCCAGAACCTTAGTTCGCTTTTGAAACGACGGGCATTATTGGGTCGGACCTGGCCCTGTCAAGCAACAACTACCTGTACTCACATGTATATATCTAATTAACGTTAGATTCCAGATTTCGAGGCAGGGGAACCGCCTGTTCCTCCGCAATAATTATCTAATGCTGAGAGCAGCCGATATGTGGGTAAAGTTGCTACAACTCAATTTATCCCAGTGAAAACCGGGGTGTGGGGGAAAGGTCTCACGTGGGGATTATATGGTGTGAAATTTGCGGTCTATAGCAGTGCGCAATGTAAAAGTGCGAGGTGCAATTGCCTTGAAAGCAGTGAGCCAGCTCAGTTCCAATCATAGGGTCAATTAGTTAGGTTTTTACTGGTTTTGTGCCCCGTTAATAATTAAATAACAGCCCTGCACGATACAGTACGTACTCATGAGCGTGCGATTCCGTGTACCTAGGACCCAATTGGTTGTTACGACGTCGTGAGTATTACCTACCTGCCTGCCTAAATTGTCTGGTTTTCTTTTTTCCCTGCCCGTGGGTTGGTAGTACACACATAGATCGGGTCAGTCAGTACCAGCCAGGCATGATACACTTCCCGTTGACCTGCACCTGCTTCAACGCATGAAGCATAACTTACACACTGAACATGACCAGCTGCCGTGATGCTTGGATTCTATAAAGTTGGCTTGGGCCCCGCACTCTTTCACTTTCTCCATCCTCCATCCTCAACAGCTAGGACAGCTTTCTTGTCTTACAATCGACTTGGAAGACTACCTCTACCAAGATGTATGTCATCAGTAATATCTATTTCATTACGGCCATCTCCTGTATAGGAGGTGCGCTTTTTGGTTTTGACATCTCGTCGATGTCCGCTATGTGAGTAATATTCCTCAGAATATCACTAGAAAAATTATTCCATTAGGTTATGAGGTACTGATATACGTTCATCTTCGTTTAGTATCGGTACTGATGCGTACAATGAATACTTTGGTCCAAACATCCCTTCAGACACTCAGGGTGGTATCACCGCTGCTATGCCCGGTGGTTCGTTCGTTGGTGCACTTTGCTCTGGTTGGCTCTCAGATAAGCTAGGACGTAAATATGCTATTCAGATCGGGGCCATCATCTGGTCAGTATTCTCCCGTAATTTTCGCGAGTATATATATACTAATAAATATACCGGTATGTAGGTGTATCGGATCAATTATCATTTGCGCTTCCCAGAACATTGGAATGCTTGTCGCCGGTCGTTTTATTAACGGTTTCTCCGTTGGTATCTGCTCGGCTCAGGTTCCCGTCTACATCACCGAGATTGCCCGTGCTGATATCCGTGGTCGTCTTGTCGGATGTCAACAATGGGCCATCACTTGGGGTATCATGATCATGTTTTACATCTCCTTTGGGTGCTCTTACCTTGATGGAACTGCATCCTTCAGGATTCCATGGGGTCTTCAGATGATTCCTGCTATCATCTTGTTCTTTGGTCTATTCTTTTTGCCAGAATCACCCAGATGGTTGGCCAGGCAAGATAGGTGGGAAGAGAGTGAGAATGTGATCGCCATGATGCACGGAGGCGGCGATCACACCAGCCCATATGTGATCCAGGAGATTCAGGACATCAGGGCTTTGGTCGAGTTCGAAAGGAGAAACGCAGATGCAACCTTCCTAGAGCTATTTAAGCCAAAGATGATTATGAGGACTCACATTGGTCTTTTCACCCAAATCTGGTCCCAGCTTACTGGAATGAACGTTATGATGTATTACATTGTAAGTTTTTTCACATATAAAACCTCTATATTACCCAGTTTACTCACAATTAATCCATCTAGACCTATGTCTTCGCTATGGCTGGTCTTACAGGAAACACTCTCCTCGTGTCTTCATCCATCCAGTACGTTATTAACGTCGTCATGACATTCCCGGCTTTGGTCTATATGGATCGCTTTGGACGTCGTCCCACCCTGCTCATTGGCTCCACTCTTATGATGACTTGGTTGTTTGCCAACGCTGGTCTCCTCGCCTCATATGGTCATGCCGCACCCCCCGGTGGAATCGACGGTGTTGCTGCTGCCTCTTGGGAAGTCGGCGGTCATGCGTCAAAGGCTGTCATTGCCTGCTCCTATCTGTTTGTGGCCTCATACGCCGTTACTTGGGGTCCTGTCTCGTGGACATACCCTCCTGAGTTGTTCCCTCTCCGTCTTCGTGGCCGTGCCGTTGCTATCTGTACCTCCGCCAACTGGATCTTCAACTTTGCGCTTGGTTACTTCGTGCCTCCAGCATTTGAGAACATCAAGTGGAAGGTTTACATTGTCTTTGGTGTTTTCTGCGCAGCAATGACCATTCACGTCTTCTTCTTGTTCCCGGAGACAGCTGGAAAGAGTTTGGAAGAGATCGAGGAGGTGTTTGAGGAAAAGACCCCAGCATGGAGGACTCACGTTTCAAAGGAACCTCGCCCGGTACACCTTGGAAAGGCTGGTGGTGAATTCACCGAGAAGCCAATCACCGAGCACTCTGATTCTGCGGTTTAGAAAAGAGTTGTGCCATGTTTTTTTTGTTTTGATTGATCCACGGCGAATTCTTTTTGGTTTATTCTGTAAATGAGCACGTTGGAGTTGTAAATATCCTGTAGTCGGTTAGGCAAGGTGCTTTATTGTAATGATACAAATCTTTGAAGTAGCAAATTACGCCCGACCACCAGTTGCTGTGAATTGTGATAAATTTGATATGCTTTTTAGAGTGTGGCTTCTCCTGCCTGAGGCTGTCATAGGTATTAGAGAGGTTTTTAGGTCTGTTCGGTTGACACAAAAATCCATAGATTGGTTGCAATCTATGGATTGGGCCTAATAAAATCACCTCCAGAGGTGTTTTTTTTTTATTCAATCTATGGATTGCAACCAACTCAACGTCAACCGAACGGAGCGGGGGGGGGGTTTGTGACGGAAAGTATAGTGGACTCAATCAATGATCCTAGGTATTCCTTGGGTTTTTGTACCTGGGTATACATACTCTCGAGCCGATAATCTCCCCAAAGAAAGAAATGCTTGACCTTCAATCGTTGGGGACATGCAGGACCATTGTCACACTACAAGGCCAAAGGTACTAGTATGTATCAAAACAACTACATGTGTCCCTGCCCCGAGATATGTATGTATGTACTTCGAGAATAAAAACACATGTACTTCATCATGCGTATCTATATTATGTACATACATGCGTGTACTCTAACTTGATTCATTGTGCACTCTGGGTCTGCGCGCGTGGACCACACTGTTTTAAAGCAATGGTTTGTTTTGGTCACATGGCATGCTAATTAGGGCCTTGATCAATACATGTAGTGTCACAGAGCATCTAAACCGTTGAAAGTCTTAAAGTGAACCCTAGTGGGCGTTTCATAATCAATAGGATCATGGGATATGACTCGATGATCGACGCCCGATAGATTAGGGCTCCAACTTCAATGTCTTCAAAAACAACAATCCCCAAACATCAGTAACAAACTTAAACCTTCTTGATCCCAGAATTTAGACGGATCTTAACTACATGTAAGAGCCCCTCACTGAGCCCACATAAATACGTGCTAAAACGCCCAGTTGCCAAATTTTGAGCTGGAAAAAACCAGGCCCGACACTGTACCCGACTCGAGTCTTTAGGTTGTACCAGTGTGTTCCAGCTAAGATATGTTTGTGTGATATCTAAGCAACTATCTCGGGTGTAAGTTTGCTAATCTGCACCTCGCCTAAATACTCAACGGCTTTGTCCAGCACAAACTATGACACCCATTCTTCAACAAAAAAGTAAAAAAAAAAAAAAAAAAAAAAAAAAAAAGGGCTGCGGCTCATTCAAATATGTGCGCGAATGCACTCATGAAGTTCCGTTGCGTGCCTCGAATTCTGTTGGCTCGCAGTAAAGCAGTAGCTGTCCACGGGGATAAGCGTGCTTACTGCTAAGGCACAGCAAGTGCATACCTAGCCCGCTTTACTTGTTGCTTAGTTGATTCTTTGTACGCGTTAGAATTTTTCAGCTGTTGGGCGTCAGGCCGTGTTGAGATTACCGGAAACCGACCAGGCGCATGCAATAGAGGGGTTAATTGAGTTAATATGAACCTCAAGAGCGCCTAGCATAGTCAGCACTTAAATGACACATGTCCCAACTTCATATCACATGAAGTAATGTAGAAATGGGCCCTCTGGGCGGCGTCTGGTGCAGGGGTATCAAAAGGAACTGCATATCTTTGTGGAATTAAAAATCATTACCATAGTCGAGTGATATGCCATGATTCATCCTATCATTTCCAGCCCTCGATTTTTTAGGTCCCGCAGAGCCGCGTTTATGCAGGGTCCGGCAGTTTTTTCTTCCAGTCTGGTTCTAAACACACCCGATGCATTCGAAATCTGACTGAGTTCTTTAAACCTCAGGGAATAGAAATGACACCGAAAAAAACCAAAGGGAGGTTTCTTTATAAAACCCGAGTATAAACTTTTGCCTGGTTGAAGAGAAATTCTGCCAAGACACGGGATTGTACTTGCCCGATTTTTAAGTGTAGGACAAAAGTACAAGGAAGGGTGAGTGGCAACTGTTGATTAGACTCGCAACCTCGATTGATCTCAACTATCGACGCTGAACAAGTATCAAAACCATATATCCCGCTAGATGAGGGTGCCCGTATATTAGTAGCAATAACCATCAAGCATATAATTTAAATTCATTGCGTTAGGCTTCGTTGAGTTGGACTTTGTCGCGTTGGACTTTGTTGCGTTCGCACGTTGTGTCGTCCTGCACGCAAATATGATAGAGTAGAAACTGGTGTCTTGGCACATTTCTTAATGGTAGATAGGGCTTTCAACCTCTGTATGCGTGATATCTATCTAAGCGTGGGTATATGCAGCTCAATAATAGTGGTTTCAAGATCCAACATCTGCTGACTGTTGTGTTATTTACTTATCACATAAGTATTGTGATCTTTCATGATAGCGTATCAATCTCCTTCTGCGTGCACATGGATTCAGAGAAAGTAGCACCAATAAACAGTACCACCGCTTGGCAATGAAATTAGTGGTTTGAATCAAATACATTCCGATGTTCCACAACGCCAAAACTACGGCAGTTTAAGATCGAAGAACATGTCGTAACTTCGTATTTAATTAGTAATATATGTCTGGTAATCTTTCCAATAGTCAGACTATGTTTAGGGAGGCCTTATTCCCGGATAGGATATTGTTATATGGCTAGAGACGAGTGATGACCCGCACTGTTGCGATTATCTCCGGTGTTGGGAGATTCTTTCATCATGTACATAAGAATAGCGCATACACGTGTTATCTGAGTCGCGCTAGGAAATTTTTTTCCACATCATAATGTACGTATATTTCGCCCCTTAAAAAATCATTTATTCCGGCGCTATTCGTCTATCATCAGCCGGGTGATAGTATCTAGGATCGGTTACCTTTTCTCTCTGTATTTCCAGCAGATCTGGCTGCATGTATGCATGCGAATCTTGAATGCATTGGTATGGCCGCGTTCTAGGATCAAGTACAGGGGACAACGACTGGATACTAATAATGCTCGAGCAGCTGCAGCACCTACATATATGTGGATATCCACTCCAGAGTAAATCGCTATTAGTTAGAAGCGCAACACAAATACTTAACTACATGTACTGGAACTACTGATTGCACGGACCCACCTGTGGCCAGTTAACGCATTACTTAATAAGTAGAGCAGAGGGTCGTTGCAAGTGCCTGTGGCTCGGGTATCAGAATTTGTATATAGGGAAAGATAACTGTATGCAAAAGCCACTTTCTTGGCAACTACTTTCGGTCAGCATTTTGGTGACAGGCACTGACAGCTTAATCAAGGGAAAGCAGAGGATTACATGTATGTACATGTATTTATTCGCGCGAGTACCATCTATGTAAATTTGTACACACGTGCAGTAAGCCACCAGAAGTTTGTGTTCTCTCAAAATATTCCCAGCAGATATGGCTTCCCCGCCTGGTCGGTTCTCGTTGGCCATTGGCCCGGCTTGTAGTGAACAGCCGTATGCCCCAAAACCTTAATTGCGCATGAAACCGGCGAAAAATCCGGTGACGTCCACGGTTCCACTTTGTTAGAACCCAGGATGCTGAGCTGCGGGAGAAAAGCCTTATTGAACCATTCTTTAAATAGTTAGTTCCGGGCAAGTTCCTGGCGGGAGCCACCGCAATGTAACATATTGGATTCCCTGCCAGGGCGTTATCTCTAGATCTATAGCTATAGACATCATATACAATGACATGGCCATATGGCACCCTGCTCTGACTTGTTTAATCAAACAAAAGTCTATAAAGTGGAGAAGATTGAGGTGCAACTACCACGGCTATACTGGCCTTTTCTGTAGTGCCGGCGCAAACCTCTCTTCAGCCTGCTGGGTTTCTTTTTCGAAGGTCATCCTCCCGGCCCTCTAAAGAGTAGTTTAGGCGACTATCCTCCTAGTAGCCTGTCGAGGTATTCACTTGTCTCGTCTTATGCTGGCACTAACTAGAAATCTCAGGTTGCGAGATGGTGACTGGCCATGGAAAGTGGGGGCTGGGATGTTTTATCTATTTATTCACTTGGCGACTCAATTCAAAGCCTTGCCTTGCTGTTTTGAGCAAAAGGTAACGGGAGCCGGTGGGGGTTTACAAGCTAGAGAGTTTCCTAAATTCCACTCTAACCATAGATTTCAGCCAAGTCCTCTCTGTCAGTCTATTCGAGTTGAGGAAGGGACTGAAGTCAGCAATAGCTTTGGTATAACAATGTTGAATAACAACAAGCATTTTATGCAAGTACGATACATGAGATGGATAGGTAACAACACTCACATAGTCCCAACCCTTTCAGATCCCACACGAATATAGAATACTAGAGCGTGATGAGTGGTTGAAGTAGAGCGGTTATTGTCGATGCTGATCCGATTCCTAGACAACAGCACAACTTGTGATGGGCAGGAAATAGTCTTGGCTGGTCGAGTTTCTGATGCATGACGTATAATAAACCCTGTTAATTTACAATAGGTGAAATTTTAGAGAGACCAGATCATACTGAAAGAATTCGCTTAGGCGCTATGCGGCAGACGGTTGAACTATACTTTGTAAAGAGCCGGGGTGGCTTAAGAATTTAATTTTACAGCTTGCTCATATCTATCTGATTTGTCCTTCACTTCTACCTTCTCTTTCCTATTCTCCTCCACCTGTACCTCTCTTCCCTTTCCTCCTCCCCACTCTCGCACTCACAACTGTACTTCTCTTCGTACAAAGTTTTATTTGTGGCGAGGATTCCATCACGTTGGAACGTGCACAATTGGATAATCAACGGAGCTGGTCTGAATCTTCCAGTCTGTGGCTACTTCGGCTCTTGTGCCCAACCACTGCCACTATCGGACGCGGTGACCAAAGGAGCTTTTCTTCTCCGCACTGACACAGTCTTTTTCGACCGCGATAGCCTCTGCAAACTTCAATAGGTTTGTCTTTCTTTTCTTCCGGATCTGGGGAGGTGAATATTTGGTTCTGATTCTGATAATTCATTGTTCCGAAGCTCAAAGGTCGACTTTTGACTGACGGCTTGGATGTTTCATTCTCGTTTCTAGAAATTAGTTCACTATTCGCTACATAAGTTTTGCAATACCGCGGATAAGAGACGAATTAACGGTAGGAGTTAGTGCGGAGATAGATCACGCTAATTCTTAACCGTTTTTGGTTCTTAAATTCTGGATTATCGCCTCACATCACGACACCTGCTGAGGGGAAGTTGAACTCTACAATACAACTTTAACATCGAAAGGGAGGGATAATTCACGATGGCTTGGGATCATCTAAACGTAAGTGCCTTATCATTCTTCTCTATCTTTTCCCCCCAGCCCTTTATTTTTTCCCCCTTCCTTTTTGCCCCCCTCTACCCTCCTTTTATCCTTTCGCCGCAGTTGTTGGGATGTCGGAGGAATACGGTTGGGCGAACATAAGCTTGCGCGGGGGTATGCACTGCATCACAGCTTGAGTCTTGGATTTCTTAGACCCAAGCCGCTGTATGAGATGATAGGACGGGTAGATTTGGTAGGTATTGCCGCTGCTGGAGCCGAATTCGGGAAAAATTGTCGGGGTCCGGCAGTTTAATTTGTTTTGGGAGGAGCTCCGAGAAAGATCCGAGCCGAGTTCTTGAAGATATTTTCTTGTGGGCTGAGCTTTGCTTGTTTACTCTTCATGAGTTCCTGGCTTTTTTCTCTTGCCTTCACTCGGGATTATGCATTGTACATTGGCACATCTTGGCATAGATCTTGGCGTGGGGTTCGTAAATCTCATGCTGATGATTGGCGCTGACTTGAGATCGAGGACTGGATCTATATCTTTTTGCTTTTATGTTTTTTGCTTATTTGAGACCTCAAGCTAATATTCTCGAATTATAGATAAATAAGCCACATTTGGCTTATACGATTCTCGGTGGATTTACTAGTATTTTTATGCTTGTATCCTTGTACATCAAGGAGAAATTGTATATCGGAGAAGCGAGTATGTTACCTACTCTCGACTTCTCACCTAAATTGAGTAGTTGCTGACCACTTCCTATTAGCCGTGGCGACTATATGTGGAATTATATTTGGACCGCACGGCGCAGGGTTGTTGGATCCCAGTACATGGGGAAACGTTGATCAAATTACGCTCGAGGCCTCTCGAATTGTCCTTGTTGTGCAATGTTTTGCAGTAGGCGTCGAGTTGCCCAAGGTATTAAAGCCCCTCCCCCGACTTACTTGCATAAGCTTACGCCGTTGGATACTATATAGAAATACATGGAGCGCCATTGGAAGTCTGTCCTGGTACTTTTGATCCCAGTTATGACCTGGGGATGGCTCGTCACGTCACTCTTCATTTGGTGGATGATTGAACCCTTGACCTGGCTCGAGTCCCTTGCATGTGCTGCTTGCGTCACGGCTACCGATCCCGTTCTTGCCTCTTCCGTTGTCGGTAAGGGAAAGTTCGCAAGGCGTATCCCGAAGCATCTGAGAGATGTGTTATCTGCCGAGTCTGGGTGTAACGATGGGATGGCATTCCCATTTATTTATCTTGCGCTGTACTTGATCCACTATCGCCCGGATGCAACTTCTGTTTTCCAGCATTGGTTCTGTCTGACAGTACTATACGAATGCTTGTTCGGATCAATTTACGGCGTTTGTATTGGATATGCGGGTCGTCAAGCTATCAAATGGGCCGAAAGAAAAAATTTGATTGATCGTGAGTCTTTTCTCGTGTTCTACTTTGTGCTCGCGCTCTGGTGTGCTGGTACAGGTAGTATGCTTGGTCTTGACGACCTTTTGGTTGGATTCTGTGCTGGTGTCGCGTTTTCAAACGACGGTTGGTTCGCGCAGAAGACTGAGGAATCGCACGTTTCAAACGTCATCGATCTACTTCTCAATCTGGCGTACTTCGTCTACTTCGGATCGATTATCCCGTGGTCTTCTTACAACGTACCTGACTTGGGTATTACACCTTGGCGGTTGGTGGTTATAGCGATATTGGTTATTCTGTTCCGCCGGATCCCGATTATGGTTGCGTTGAAGCCTGTCATACCCGATATCAAAACCTGGCGAGAAGCACTATTCGCTGGCCACTTTGGACCTATTGGTGTGGGTGCTATTTTTGTAGCTATTCTGGCTAGAGCAGAATTAGAGACTGGAGATACAACGCCGCTCTCGGAGGAAGAGCTAAGCCACCTCGAGAGCCACAGCCGCAACATTATCCTGTTGATATGGCCTATAACAACCTTTTTGGTCATATCTTCAATCGTGGTCCACGGATCCTCCATTGCAGTCTTCACCTTAGGAAAACGTATCAATACGATGAAGATTACTATGTCGTACACAACAGCGAACGAGGAGCCTAGTTGGCTTGCGAGGCTACCGAGGATAACTCCGAAAACTTCTATGAGCATCAAAAGACCTGACGCAGACGAGATGAATGAGAAGTCAGCAAACGGTGGATTCCCTCCTGGAGTTCTCCCACCTCCCGGTGGTGTTTCTGGCGGATTTTTATTATCTAAAGAATATCTTGATAGTCCTGTTGCCAGTCGACCTGCTTCGA
The DNA here is from genome assembly GCA_024713785.1 of Morchella sp. 2018-W45. NCBI lineage: Eukaryota > Fungi > Ascomycota > Pezizomycetes > Pezizales > Morchellaceae > Morchella > Morchella sp. 2018-W45. The sequence goes on from JAMGYZ010000017.1 coordinate 1,494,344, forward strand.
GACCAGCAAGTATCAAAGCTAAGCGTAGAAAGAACTGGGAGTCTGGAATGGGACCTGGTGGACCGATCTCTGAATCTGCAATTCGGCCTAGAGGAAGAAGACAAGATGACATCAATGTTACAATTCCAGAACATACGGCAGAGAGAGGAAGGCAATATGGATATGAACTTGCATCACCAACATCGCCGCTATCACAGTCATCACTGCCAACATCACCAGCAGATGGTCAGGGTAATCTGAACGCATTCCAAGAAGGGCATGATATTATCGTTGAGAATAAGGAAGGTGAAGTTGTGGGACAAGGAAGGTCACCGGAACGTGAACATGACGATGTTGGTCCCTTGGACATGGGTCACCTTCAAGCTACAGGGAAAAAACTGATGCATCCTCACGACTCCACAAAGGAGAAACAGCATGAGTACACCGGGAAAACACAATCATCACTACCACTGACAATGGCAGTTACTGATGAAAGATCCGCACTGCATGCAGCTCGTGCCGAAAGCAGCAGCAACGGACGAACTAGGAAGCCTGCTTGGGCATATAGATTTGATGATAATATCATTGTGGAGGACGAAGACGGTGAAGTCATCAGGAGATATAAAATCCCCAAGGAAAAGTCCAAACCAACTACTCAGAAAAGAACATGGGCAGACTGGGCAACAATGTTTGCGACGAAAAAACCCAAAGCCGGCCCTTCATCTGGCGCTCAAGAAGAAGAGGACGATGATTCGGATGCCAAGACAGTATACTCGCAGTCTCGTGGGAGTCACGGTATAAACTTTCGGATGCATGATGAGAGAGGAAGGAAGATGAGCAAACAAGATTTCCTTCATCAATTGCAGAGGATGGATCCTCATGCCCGTGCTGCCATGAGCAGGAGCGACTTGACAGGTCATCAGGAGGAACAACTAAAGAACGCCTTGAGGAGCAACGCCACAGGAGGCGAGCATGAACTTCAACAAGTTCCATCACCACAAGGGTTGGTACCGCGAGAGGACCCCTCGGGTTCTTCCACCGCGACTGCCACATCCAACTCGGGGTTTAAGCCTGCTGCCCTCGATGCTAATGTCGAGAAGCTGGGAGATGAAAGAGATGAAGAAACAGCTGCTGAGAGGAAACGGCGAGAAGCAGCCCTCGGTATCACCGCTGAAGATGACTCTGACAGCGATGACGATGGTAAATTCCGTGGAGACTCAACACGAACAAAGAGCCCAGGAATCAGGTTCGCAGATCAACCTGCCGCCACTGCGACCCCCGACGCATCCCAAGGAAATGTTGGGTTAACACCGCGCGGATCTACTCTTAGTTGGGGTAAGGACGTCGTGATGGGAAAGGGAAAGGGGAGAGAGTGAAATGATACTCTAATAATAAAAACGTCTATTCTTTTGATGCTTTATGCGTGGTATTTATCTTGTTACTGCTTTACGTCTATTCTTTATTTTCTTTCTCAAAAATTATTTCCTTTTAGCTTATGTCTGGATTCATGACTGAGAGCATATGGGTGTGGGGCTGGGGATTGGAAGGAGGTGGGGGAAGGGCAGAATTAAGGATATGCATAGCTTTACATGGGGTTCTCGCGATAAAATCATTTCATGAGGCGTTTTTTTTTTCCCCTTCTTATTTTCTCTTCCCCCCCTTCTTTATTCGGCTTTTCTTTTCAGTTTAGCATTTTCATATGGTCCCTGGGTCCCCTTTCATCATAGTATACTTTAGTTTGATTTTTAGTATGTAATGACCAGCATTTCCTTTCTCATGTATTTTTCCCCTCGTGCATTTTTTCCCCACCCATACTAGATTCTAAAAACTCTAGTCACGATAACATGATAAACTCGGAGGAGTATGTACGAGATAAGATGGATTGGATGTATATGATAAGGGCCTGGTAGGGAGGCGCGCATAGTTATGTAATTACATGTATGCTCATAAGATACGATTGTAGCTCTACTCTAGGGCTCCTAAAAAAAAAAAAAGATTGTTTGCTGCTTGGAGAAAAAATGATTTATATACTGCATGTAAGGCCATTATAGGTCGCGCGTGTAACATATGTACTACACTACATGTAGGTTTATCCGTCCCGCTTAGTGCCGCACCAATTGCGCGTGCACGGGGCGGTATGACAGGCTGCAAGGGAGCGCCTATTGAAGTGATCACGCAGCTCAATGACCGGAAGGGTGCTTTACAAAGATCGATGGGCATGAGAAATGCCGGTAATCCTGCAGCGGGCCCGGGTTATGCGAATCTCAGAGGGAACGGTAGGAGGGACTAGCGAGCCAAGCCGGACCCCAACTAGAGTACATAATCGTAGACCCTGACTAAATAGATGATTCGATTTAAAGTGTGTTTCCATCAAGGCCCTATCTGATATGACCGAAAGTGGGGTGTGGTTCAGAATATCAGGGTGTAAGTAATTGATTGGGCCAGAATCGGTGGGAACCCTTGTAGATACTCTTATACATCCACTGACAGCACAAGATGGTGTTTCGGACTTTAACGCGTGAGTGGTGCTTACATGTAGGTACATACAGTGATCGAGCTTATATATATGCTTAGAGAGCTGAGAACAAGGCTCGATTGTGAGATGGCACATTATTGGTACGCCCGAATAATTATAAACTCCGTTCAAGCACCGAGCGTTATTGATGTGAAAAGGACCCAGGGTCCAAACGGCCACTAGAAGGCTCAGTGGTACGGGGCCTCTTGACGTCCCTGATCTAATGAGTCTGTTTATTGGCGGCTGTTAGAGTGTTATTTCCGGGCTTCGGGTGACGGTATTAACTCGGGCCTTATTGGCCGTCCGAAGTACTCTTGGCGCTAGTGCTAGAGGTACATGTATTGGCTAGTGAAGGATTGGAGCGAGTGATAATATATGATTATAACTATTTGATTGGTTGATCTATGGTCGTGGAAAAGCCCCCTACCACCGCACTAAGTGAATAAAGAAAGTGCATCGAGCCCTAGAGTAGTGGACTCTTGCGGGGAAAGAATTACATGTGCATGTGTTCACAGATCGATGCCTTACCCACCCCTAACCCTAACTAGTATACACCTATGTACTTGCATGTACTCGTAGTTTTCTAACGTTTCCGAACTGGACTGGGTCTGCATAGTAAATCTAGTTGCCAAGCACGATTTACGCCCATATGCAGACCCAGTCCAGTTCGGAAACGTTAGAAAACTACGAGTAAGTATTGCGGGTTGTCAAAAAATATTAATGGGGACGCACCGAGACAAGGCTCAACGAACACTGCGACACTCACCCCGACCCCGTAAGTTCCAATGAGCCCAATGCCAAATCTGATGTAATTCGAGTCTCTAATCTTTTATTATTACTATTTACTTTGTTTGTGGCTTCTTCCTGGTCCTGGTTGCGTTCAATCCGGTTGCGTCTCATTATTTTCGACAACTCGCAATACGTGTACATGTAGTTATGAGATAGGATAGCAAGAGCGAGCCTTCCCCTCTTCCCATCATGAACAATACAATACCACTCTAAATTTCTACATCTTCTCCTTATTGCATCACTGGCTGATATCATGATATTAATTAATTACCAATGACTTTGCTATCCTTTTTTTTACTATGTAATTCCTTTCCACTAGTCCACGTACGTACATACATGTACAGCCCTGTTCGAAAAGTCCTGGCACCCTACTATATTGTGTCTGTTTATGAATTCTAACCCACCAACAACCATTTCTCCTGCGCATACCCAAAGATTGTTAGGTATGGCCGCAACGAAGATATTGTAGCTCTTTGTTATAGTCACAGTAACGGGAGAATTAGAAAATAGAAGAAACACCCTCGCACTTTTGACCCGGGGGTGCCAGGACTTTTCGAACGGGGCTGTACGTACGTCTGAGACGTGTACGTACGCAAAGAAATCTAACTTCAGGGACGAGAAGAGTATGAAAATCTTGGCCATTGTAGCGAAACAATAACTCAATGTCCCAGAATTTAAACCACACAAACCCACCCTGTCTGTTTGCCAAACATGGAGTCCACGTGCTTGGCTTCTCGCTCTATTATTCAACATCTCCTATGCAGAAGATTCGTTACGGGGGATGCCAATGGCTTCCTCGGGGCGGGGCAAGACTGAAAGTGCCGAGTCCAACGGTTGATTGGTATGTAATCCCACATGTGACAGCCAGAGTGGCAGAATATTGAACATTTGAAATAGTGGAACCGTGTCGACAAGTTGGACGATCGTGCCACCATCCTGACAATAGGATAGCATTAGAGGCCGTTGTTTTCTTAATGCTATATATAGCAAAGATCGGGGTGTCTATACCACTAGCTGATGGAAACCGCCACTTCATTGATTATATAAGAGCGACGGGATTGTCTATATCACTGGTAGATGGACGGGCTCATCTACACCGGGTATTTCTTTGGATGGGAAAGTCTCAGAGAACTCTCCAGCTCCACCTGATCTACTGAGTAAGTTCTCCCTAAACCGTTTGCAAATTTGTTCTGTTCCGGTTTCTTGTAGATGTAAACCGCTCACGATTCCTAGCAGGGCCTGGGAAAGGTTAGGGGTGATCTCAATAAAGCTATTGGCAATTAGAGTACTGAAAACCCTGCCTCGAGGATGGAAGCAGGCCCTGGAAGAATAGGTGCGAGCATTTCAAAGGTAGAGACGAATATCGCGGAGGGTTTTGGGGGCCGGGATAGAGCCGCTTGTTTGACAGGTCCGATTTCGTGTCTTACTTGCTGTTACATGGTACGTATAAATAGTGCTTATGAAGTTCAGTTATTTTAATACTAAGTTTTAGAGTTTATTGAGTTTCTCGCCAAAACATACCTCGATGAACACAGGGTTTCCAAAGGCGACGGATTAGATGGTCTCAGCCCTGCACTCAAGCCAAAAACTGCGTTTACAGTCGAATCAGGAATCCGAGACATTACTTCACAATCAAGGATATGGACGCATATGCGCGCCGAGGCCGGCAATCGCTCCTACGTAGGTGGATGCAATGCCTCTAGTTGCTCCTAGCCCAGTCGACGTCCAAAAGGTCGATCAAAAAAATTGGTTTGAATTACTGTACATATATAGGCGTAATTCCCAAAGCGCGTATTCCATGGAGCGGTAAATAGTCAAAAGTAATTTTACCTAGTAAATTATTTACCACAGGTGGTATAAGAACTGAATTTCAGTCCTTGTGCTAATATAAAACTGGATTTCAGTCTTTATACTGTACTATATATAGTACATTAGCAAATCTTCAATCATTAATGCCAAACTTATGAAAGTTTCCTACTGGTGCTGCCACTGGTGGTGAAATACCTGCTATTAGTGATGGAGTTTCCCATCCGTGGATATATCATGTTCGTATATATTGGAATTATATAGTCCCTTCTGGCCAAAGCCGGTCTGTGCTTTTATCATAAATAAAAATTGATATTATAAGGTACAAATGATGGTAATTATTTTTACCGGTGGTAAACCTATTTACTACCGTTGGTAAAATTACTTTTGACACATTTACCGCTCTATAGTACTATTCTAGCTGGCCGGACATATCGTGTAAGTTTTTTAGGATGTCTACCGCCCTTTAGTTTTTTTTTCTTTCTTTTCTTCTTATTGACTCGGAGTGACGACGTCTATCCGGAGGTTTGATATTAATTCATTGAATATATATATGAAACCCGGAGGTTATGACAATCTGGCTTGGTGTTATTCGACCGGTTCCATTCAGAGCCACTACCAACACGCAAGCACTTCCTTTAGTCTGCTTTGGTGGTACTGTTTATGTACTAAGCTGCTTAGAATGGAGAGAATAAACAGAAGGGTGAGGACGGGGTCTAGCGCACAATGCCAACAATGACGGGCCTAGAGTTCCTAGAGGAACGAAGATAGAAATATGGAAGAGCTTCTAGAGTACTCTAGGAGACGACCATATAGCCGCCCTCATGATTACATATTGAGGATCAGTCAGTACTACTCTCTCAACGCACTTCACCTTGTATAATATGAATTAACATTCTGCAGTCAAAGCCCTTCCTTTGGCTCTTGGTTTATATAATTCTTCAAGGGACGAGTTCGTATTTTTGCCCTGAAGGCCTTGATCTACATGTAGCGGTACCACGTCCTCACGACCGAGTATAACTGCGAATCTTCCCAGATTAACCACCCCACCCCACCCCCACCCCACCCCCACCCCCCACCCCCCGAACCAACATTAATATCCGGTGCAACAATGCTTAGCTAGGCGCTCCATCTGGCACTACCTCCTGATAGCGCCTAGTTGTGCTCAGCCGGTAACATAACGTCAATTATCTTGGGGTCAACAATATCTGGAGGTAAAATTCTCATCGAAACATTTCAAGCTCATGTTTGGTGCATGCACAGATATATACAAGCGCTTGGGCTAACTAATGTCCACTTACTCGTTCGCTCGTTAATCAACATGCGGTTTCTTTTATAGTGAATGGATTAGGGTGCCTCGGCTTGGTCAGCTTGAATATTTAGCATTCAGTTAGCTACGTTAGTACAGAATACAATCGATATTTCACACCTTTTGCAATATACATCAGGGGTGTCGGGAAGGTGAAACACCCCAACATAGAACGAGCGAGCTTGCGAGCGTACGTTGATTAATGGGTTATTCGGATCGAATACAGGTGAGCCACAATTAAGAGTGAGATTAAGCATGGATAATTCGAGTGTTCCAAACAGTGGGTATACGTAGGGCCAGGGCCTTCTATATGATTCACCCTACCCCCGTTGGTACATAGGGTTTCTTGGGTATGCCGGTCTATAACTGGACTATGCACCTAGGTCATCAGCTGCAGAGTTTTCTCCGCCGGGCTAGAACATATAACTATACACCGGGTCTATAAGAGCATCGAGGCTATAGAATTAAACGAACCGCGCTCAGCTAGCTATAGAGCACCCCTCAAACACACACCTAAAGGAGCGACGAAAATAGGAGGTACTATTAAGATAATGATTGCGTGCACTTGTATATATGTATTTGGCCCCTTACTTTGCTAATAGTCAAGTCGATGGCTATAGTATGGACTACGCAATACATAATGGCTTGATAGTTGCCCTTAAGTAATGGAATAGTTGGTTCTAAAGGTAGCCCGTAGAGCTATAGGTTAGTTAGTTGTTCTACTGCAATAGTGGAGCAGGTCTATAAGAAACAATCCCCCACACGACCACGTGTTGTCTAGCCTTTTTAATATCCCAGTACCATCGAGTGACATCCTATGATTCACCAAAGAATCAAGTAGAATACCATGAAGATACATGTATCTAAAAATCTACATACATACAAAAAAGCCAATGCCAGGACTCCCTATATACCCCTCCGCACCCCCGCACTTCGCACATCGCACCACGCACCAGGTACCCGCAGTGTGCTTCTAAAACGACCGCCTGAGTCACCAAGCACTGTGCAGACTGCATCCGCATGGCACAGTACTGCGTCAAGATCGATATCTTTATTCCACTGCGCTCCACCATTCCCTACACTCTTTCCTTTAGCTATCCCATCATCCTCATTACCGTCACCCACTCCACCCCTATAAGAAAAAAAAAATCAATAGAAAGAAAAAGATAGCAACAACCATGCGCGCAAGAAACCCGCCTATATACCCGCCACGCAACGACTACAGGGGTATAAGTAAGGTAGGAGGTGAATATAGCAAGTAGTAGGTGGAGTAGATGATGTAAGGGATATATAAGAGACATGCAAAGAAAGGAAAGGGAAATGAAGAAAAACAGAAAACTATGGATATCCTAACGAATTAACAATTCAACGAACGAGAATATCACCCTCTTTACTCAGCTACTAACCACACTACCTGAACCGCAGACAGCGCACACGCAAGTACGCCCGGAAGTATGTCAATACTTCCACAAAAAAAAACAGGGAACAGAAATAGGGAATTGAAAAGAAAAAAACGGAGAAAACTAATACCCAGAAAGAAGAGAGGAAAACAAAACAAAACAAGAAACAAGAAACCCTTCATACGCCCATTCCCGGAGCCACCAGGTAGCACACCCCATTCCCCTAAACCAATGAACTTATTGTAGTGAGATAGAGATATGCGTGCTACTATATTCCTGACCTGTCATCTTCATTTTCGTGTCTGCTCCAATTCATTCAAACCTCATTCTTTCATTTCCCGTAGCCCAGTTCCTGTTACAGTGGTGATATTTGCAGGTGTATAAGTTTACTACACATCCTGATACAGTAGCAATGGCTCCCCGACGTGTTCAATCTCCGGTATGGTGCATTTCAGGTCAAATGCCTTCGACAGAACGATTTTAAAGATCTATCCGGTCGTGTATGTTAGCGACACAGGAAAATAACACAAATAGGGAAGCGGGTAAAAACCTTCTGCACGTTGATACTGTGACTCGTGCTCGAAAAGATCAAGGACGCCTTCATCGCCCTGGCGAATTTCCTTGCCTGCTTCGAGATCTCTTCCTGGTCTTCTCTCGGAAAGTTTACAAAGTGGTCGTACTTTGTTCCTACCAGGAACGGGATCGCAGTCTAATTGATGCAATTAGCTAACCGGCCCACGTCCGAATCCACCAAGGAAAGCCTACCTTATTGAATCCCCGAGCCTGTCGGTACCACTCCTTGATGCTATTGAGAGTGCTTTTCCGCGTCAGGTCGAACATAAACAGGATCGCGACGGCGTCGTTGCATACGAGTGGTAGCATGTTGACGAATTCCCGTTGGCCGCCGAGATCCCAAATTGAGAATGTGATCTCCGTGTTACGAATGGATATCGTCTTTTCCATGAAATTTACACCTACCGTTTTATATGATCGTCAGCCTAGCACCAAACAGGGGGGGAAAGGAGTACAGAGTGAGTATAGCAAATTAGTAGGGCTAAGGATAGGGGAAGTTTTGGATTCCCCAGGAAACAACAATTCTCGTGCCAGCTGTCAAGAGTGGAAGGGTGTAGGAGGAGAGGGGACAAACCAAGAGTCTGGATATAGTCTTCATCGAAACTACCCTCTACGTACTTTACCATCAGACTCGTCTTTCCAATCTGCGCATCCCCCACCATCCCCACCTTGATGACCACGCTGTTCCGCTTGGCCTCCGCCCCTTGACCACCAGCCGCTGCAGCGGCCGAAGAAAAGTTGTTCATTCCACCGCCGTTACCGTAGAGCTGTGACTGAGAGAGGGGAGGGGTGCTCGAGTTCCGTTCGTCGCCTATTGCGCGCGAGGGCGAGTTTGGTGCCTGGGGTGAGATGATTAATGAAGGGTCGGAAGAAGTATAGTGCTCCTGTCGGGGTGTAGCAGCTACGTCTATGTCGATGTGGGAAGGAAGAGAGCCGTTGTTCTCGGGGGGTGGAGGAGTGGTTGTCATTTTTATAGGAGGAGAAGTAGGTGGACGGCGGAGGAGATGCAGGAGAGGGTCGTGAAGCGAGTTAGTGGGAGAGGAGGTGATTCGGCCGGTGAATGGGAGGGGGACGATTTGTGAGTGGTTGTCAAGTGGCCCTTCTTCTTCTTCTACTTCTTCTTCTTTTTCTTTCTTTCTCTTTTCTTTTTCTACCCTTCTCGTGATTGATTTTTTCGGCGAGAGATGGATGGGAGTTCTTTTTTGTGGTTGCGAGCGGTTGCAGGATCACAGTCTTCGATTACTTTCTTACCCTCCCCGTTTCTGGGCAGTGACGAGTGGTTGTGTTTCGAAGGACACTCAATCAGTGGAGGAACGGAATGAAACAAAACAGAGCCTCTTTGCAAGGCCTAGCTACAAAATGGAACCACCAAATGACACAACAGGGCGGTTAGTGGTATTTGTTGGAGATGAGAGATTTATGAGTGAGCGAGATACGGATAGAATAGATGAGATTAGATAGGGACAGATTAGATAGGTAGGGGGTAGGAGGAGTAGGGGTGTGAGGAACTGAGGATTAAAGAGAGATAACAGCTAATTTAACACCATGGGGGTCAAGGCTTCAATGAAGATGAATAAACACAGCTCAATTCCTTGGACGAAATTGAGGCATCCAGCAATACATGTAGGTGAGGATGAGGGTGAGGATGAGGGTGAGGATGAGGGTGAGGATGAGGATGAGGATAGGGCTCAATGGTTAACAAAGATCAACGTCGGTCGGCCTAAGCTGATGATGATGTCAGTTGTCGACAACGGCAACGACAACGGCGTCCACCGTCAATTAAGATTATCGTTGTCGACGACGACGTCGCCTTCCGTCGACTCACTCAGGGTTTCGATGATAATATGGGTGTTATATCATATGTCATTGTGGTGCACAGAAAGGAATGAACAATATTCTACTCTGAATAAGTAGTTCCAAGTGTCATTGACAAAGGGATGACCAAACCATCTGAATCCATTACATTTTATTTGTAGTGGGTGCAATGGAAAGAGGGGAAGGAGATGAGTGCTGCTTGATGTTGTGGCTGATAATTCTACATTCTACATGCTTGGCATGAGATGTAAATTTGTAGAGGTGACGGTCAAGTACTGGGGCCACATGGAGAGAAGACAAGAACGCAGAGCGGTCAAAGTATTTCACAGGTTTCGCGGCGCAGAATTCAGAACGTTCCGGATGCAGGGATCTGGCCCGGAATGGCACGTGCCAAAATGTTCCGGGACATTGCCAAGCAGGCCACCCCTGCACGTAAATTATAAGAGGATTCTCGAGCAGTAAGCAACACCACGACTCTACTGGAGAGTGCTCGACGGTTTCATCGAGTAAGTAAGAAAGCAACAATCGTAGCGCTAATCATGTTCAGCCAAGATCCCCAACCAGCAAGCAGTCAAGGCTGTTCGCAGACCCAATCTTCTCTCTAGAAGCCCCGCACACCGGGCCCCCGAGTTACGATATGATCGCTCGACGATTCTCTCCCTCGCAGGTCGGTCCGCAGGCCTATTTCACTCGCAAGCGCCAGCAAGAGACTAAAGGATGTGGTGAATACATTGATATGCGAAAGATTTTGATGTCTTGATCACAGACGTCAATCATGAAGAATTGCATACTGGGGTTTCGCAGGTAATAGGCATACAGTACCTTGTGGAGGCGGCTGGGGCTAATGCCAATGAAGCCCTTAAAGTCATATACTGTCGGAAGCTCCGGACAATATTTCCAGCAATTGTTGGTCATAAGGGCAGGGCTCATCGGGTCTTTTTCGTCCTGGATAGTGGTTCCCCATTGACCTACCTTTCGGCACAGGTGAATAAGTGCTTATACCCGCGGGAGAGATGTGACTACTAAAGTACCCTAGATGAGTGACCTTTTTGGTATCGTGGAAGATAGGCTGACGACCGCTATAATCGCTGGGTATCATCATGCAGTTCATAGTCCTGGTGCCGACTTTACTAGCGAGTATAATGTTTCCCCGTGATACAACTGTCCAAGTGACAAAGTGAAGCTCTACTTTGGTACAGACTGGGAAGTGATCGAGAAATCTAAGCTGTAGTACCGGTTTTGTGGTAGGTATGAGCAGACAAAGGGTGGAGGAAAGATTTTTTCTTTCTTCGGCACTTCGGAAAGGTAATTAACTATTAACTGGCTTACAGCGGAGTTGCAATTCTATTTTATTATGGTGAAGGGGACCCCTCAAACGAAGTGAGGGAGGTTAGTTAGGTTAGTTCCACCGATCGTAACGGGGTGTTGCTACCAATTGCTGTGTGATTTCACATAGGATAGATACAAGGCGTCAGACTTCTTTTCATTCATAGAGCCGTAAGGGCTTATATATAAGTACGGCGGGCATACATGGCCGCCGTGCCGCAGGCCTGCCAGTTGGCCTCGCCGAACATCAAGTACATGAACTACAACGCAGAAATTCCCTGTATCCGGAACTTTCTCAGAATTACTGTATTATACTATGGCCATTCCAGCCGGTAAAGACAGACATATATCTGGATGGCAGCTTGCATGAAGATAACCTTCTCTGTTATGTAACGTTCCTCCTTGTTCAACATTATTCAATACCTCGTAGGTGATGATCTACCCGTAGAGTCTGTATATGCGCGCTCATCACACATGTACCTAAATGTAAGCACAGTACTTTAACTTTATAGTAGGTACATACATGTACATACATGTACGTATTATGTAGGTACTACTGCTCTATTGAGGTATTCAGACCCCAGAATTACGAAATTGTAGGACCCCAAGGATCGCTGAGTAAATCAGAGCCCGGCTCAATTGGTCAACTCTTTTTGTTACCATCATAACATACTTAAGTAGATGTCACAGCTATTGTAAGTCATTGACTGAGTACTCATATTGCCTCATCCGGCTCGGCTGCTTCCGAGGTTCGTTACCCCTGCTCGGACACAGCCAATGGAGAGTTATCCTCACCCTCCATCATAGAATCAAGCCTTTTCACCAAGACCTTGGGCCCATCGACCCCCCTTCCTGCTTGTAGGTAGCTACTGACAGTCGAAAAAACCCCCGACCCCCCCCCCCCCCCCCACACACACACACATATACGCCATAGAAGAAGAAACCTCTCCGCCCCCCAGTATCAGAGTGAATGTCCGAGGGACAGAGGCCTGCAAGATAGCCGTTGATCACCCAAACCACGCGGCCCCCTTGTCAGATAAACAGCAGGAGTGTTCCTGTTACAATCCTCCCCCCCCCCTCCCCTCCGTTGGACGGCCAGGAGGTGGGCGTCTTGAAGGAAGAAGAATAAAGGGAATAAGGGACGGAACCACGCGGGAGTGGTATTTATTTCCCACAAAGAGTTACAAGGTGCCAGGATATTCAACATTCCTATATCGTGGATCAGAAAAAAGAAGAGAGGGGAAAGAAGAAAAAAAAAAAAAAAAAAAAAAAAAAAAAAAGGAGTCCGATCACCCCCAAAACTCGGATCGTCCATTCCGGAATCGCGTGTAGCTTTATATTACCCCCCCTCGATCCTGTCGCCGTCGACGAACAATTTCTCAGCTCCCCTGTCACGCCAGTTGAGGATTTTTTTTCGAATTTTTGACATCCCAAGTTCACCTCGTCCGAGACTCGCCGTCTGCCGGAGAAGCTCTGTGGTGGACTCGGTAATCTACCCCACAACCGTCTCCCCTCCCCGATGCGTCCCGTTGCAACACGGTACGCTCCCGTTCCTGCACCCTCCCTTGTCGACGACATCACAAACCCTCACTCGTGCCAATAGCTATAATGCCACGTCAAAATTGGAGGGCTCCAACTTCAACAATTCGTCCTACAACTACATCATTCACCGTCCCCGAATCATGTTCGCCATTCACTCTATACCCAGGCTACACAATTAGTCTGTCTCCCGAGTCTACTCTCACACTATCAGATAGCGCCATTGCCACCCCTGAATGCTGGACTAGTGCGCCAACTTCCACCGGCACAGCGTCTGCCATGCCCGATCTTGATGGCGGTGCCAGTTCAGAAGATCTCGCTGCGAGTGACCTGAGAGACCCTTTCTATGCCAGCACAATTCCAATGGCATATTCAATATCTGCCACTACAACACTAGCATATGTCCTCTTATTCCTCTTGTTCCTGCCTAACCCACCTAACTCACGACCATGGCTCCAAAAAGTAGCCACCCTTACCGTAGTAGTATGTCTTACCATTGCCTTTGCAGAAACAACAACAGTCCTTGAAGAGGAATACAAACTCGTCGGCTCATCCCTCTACTCCCTCACCAATGAAGCGCGTGAGGTTCGTCGCCGCGTCGTTGGCGGGACCGTTATCAGAGTCGGCCGAATCATCTCAGACCTCTTCTTATGGCTCGCTCAAGTCCAAACACTAATCCGCCTTTTCCCCCGGGAACGTGAAAAGGTGATAATCAAATGGGCGGGCTTCTGTCTCATTCTCCTCGATACGATTTTCAGTATTTTGCAGACCTTTGTTTCTCCCCTTGCAACAAATCCCGACAGCTTCCTGGACGCAATACCGGCATTGTCGTACCTATTTCAGATTGCGCTATCCCTTTTGTACGCCTCATGCGTAATGTATTATTCCTTTGCGAAACGTAAATACTCATACCTCTACCCGCACTCATTCTTCAAACCCTCGCCACCCGGCTCGAAGCAGTACGGCGGCCGTAGCATTGTCCTCGTGGCAATACTAAGTATTGCAAGTGTTCTCACCCCGATTGTGTTTTTCGTGCTCGACATTGCACAAAAAGATCTCGCTGGTTGGGGCGACTACATCCGTTGGGTCGGGGCGGCGTCTGCGTCCGCTGTGGTCTGGGAATGGGTTGATCGTATTGAAGGCCTTGAGCGCGAGGAGTGTAAAGGCGGGGTTCTGGGACGTGAAGTCTTCGATGAAGATGAAGATGAAGATGACGGATTTACCAGTTCAACGAGGAGACGAATAAATAGACGCAGAAGCGGGGATGATGAGCCTGGCGGTAGTGGAGGTGGCGGCGCCAATGGTATTCCATTGAGTAGGGCTACTACTGTCACCAGCGCTAGTACGTCTTATGCGGTTAATGTGAGGCGGGTAGACACAGCAGATACATTCATTGGACGCTTCGGAACGCCCAGCAGCAGCGGTGGAGGTGGCACTGGAGGAAGTGTTAGCGGGGTAGGAGGTGGTATCGGCCGCGGTCGTGGAACTCCGGGCACCGTCAGAAGTGCTAGCACTGTCAGCGGGCGGCGCGACACCCCCGCAATCTCAGAAGAAGTTACTACAATTTCTGCGGCCGACGCCCCTTCACCGCCACCACTACCACTACCACAAAGAAGACCGGAGACTACTACGCTAGCAGAAGAGATTCCCACTTTGGTGGTTGAAGACAGAGAAGAAAATTGGGACGAGAACCGCAGTCCTAGCCCCCCTACCACATCTGGCACAACAACCGCTCAGAGTAACCTTCACCCCCCGCCCCCTCCAGCGCCGGCGCCGTCTCAGTCTTCAGAAACGCTCTGGCCATGGTGGAAACGGCGACGGGAGACATCAACACCAGTGTCAATGTCTGCAACCTCCGCAGCGCCACTCCCTGTAACAATCATTCCTGCACCTCCTCGTGGGGCCCAAGGCTCTTGGGGAGCGGTTGAGAGGGCACGAGCAATGGCAGAGGCCGAGATCGTGGAGCGGGCTAGCAGAGTTGAGTTACCACCTAGTAGTAGGGGTAATGAAACGGTAGTTCGAGATTGGGGCGATAGATAGGCTGGCCGCCTTATTTCCTTTTCCTTTTTCTTTTTCCGTCTTTTTCGTTGCGTATAGAGGGTAATTTAAAATAAACCGGGACTGGACTAACTATGTATGTGGACCTTGATTTTATGTTTGTTTTATGTTATTTTCATTGTTTCTTTTGTATAGTGGATGGGGGGCTATTCAGGATCAGGATTGGGGTTCTTTTGATTTTTTATTCTCTTTCTTTTTTTCTTTTTTATTTGTTACGGCTGGGATAAATTGTTTTTTCTTGTTCCCCTTCTATCATCTGAATACAGAGGTGTATTTTTTTCCTTTCCCTACACTTGACTTGAGCATTGAGTTTCAACTTGGGGTCGGACTATGTACGTGTACCCCGGACACATGTATTTATTCTATATTTTACCATTGCAACTGGCTCCTGGCCGGGAATATATCCCATCACCCCAAAAAAAAAAAAAAAACTAATGCTTTGCATCTTGATCATTCAATATATCTTGTTTCGTTGGCATCGGGAATTTCTAGAGGTTCTGTGCCCGCGCACCTCATCGAGCGGGTGGTGGTGACTCACGTATTAAATATAATACCCACCGTCCGATAAACAAGGAGGGTTCTTACATATTAGTACATGTGATCATGATAGGGTACATGCTACACTAGAGAGCTCGCAGAATATAGTACTTGCGGTGAAATTAAGTACTTTACATATTGACTCGCGATAGCATGGTTGCCAGCATAATTGGGGAAATAATTAGTTTCACCCCAAGTATATATATACACTTTATACATGTGTAGGCTTTCATCCGATGGCCTTTAGGTTGGTAGGGGTCTACTGCTTTGAGCACTTGAATACTATGAGTCTCGGACCGTTTCCAGTCGTAATTAAACTTCAAAATAGTACATTGACCCATAACTAACCCCATCCAATCCCATCCCATCATATATCATCATACTAAGTAGGTATAAGATAAAACAAACATAGAAAACCCCCATTGCGAGAAGAAAACCCCCAGGATTACAAAAGAAATTAAGATGGAAAGAAGATCCATCTAGCTGAGCTCATCAAATTCGATCTTCATGGAAGTAGGGAAGGGCCAGAAACCACTCCAGTCTTCCTTCATGTAGACCTTGAAGCCACCAGGCTTGGGAATGGCCTTCAAGATACCCGGCTTACCCGCTGCACGCCTCAGTCCCTTCAACTTACCGAACTCCATCAACATAGTAGTCAATCCAATGATGTTTGCCGCCTTTCCAAGGCACTCGTGCGGACCAACACCATACTGCATGTAGAGTGATTCTGGACGGTCAAGTTTAACAACCTCAGGGTCTGGGAAGACTTCCTTATCACGAGAAGCCGTGATAAAGTTCACAAATACAAGGTCACCGTCGTTCAAATGGAGGATCCTGTCATAATCGTTGATGGTGACATTACTGGCACACCTCCTGTAGAGTCCGAAGGTACCAGCGAGACGTCCTCCTTCCAGGGCGTATTTTTTGACGGTCTCCCAGGCCTCATCGGTGTCGAGAGCGGCTAATCTTTGAATTTCAGCAAGATGGTCGGCGTTCTTTTCTTCAAGGTAAAAGTCGAGAACTTGTGCAAAGATTTGGCCTTGGTTGGGTGCTGAGGCACCAGCAGTGGGGACAATGTAAGACCAGGTAACATCGTATGCGGACTTTCCACCATCCAGGAGTCTATGCATTTATTATTAGCTATGTCTAACCATCAAAATTAGGAAAGAACGAACCTTTTAATCATGTGGTGCCCATACGAAGAAAGGGCACTCTTGTTTCTGCCACGAACATTTGTAGGATCCCAGAGGCCCTGAAGCCATCCCCAGTTCTTGATGCTCTTAACCTGTAGTTCTACCAAGCTTCCGTACTGGCGAACCACTCCGTACCCTGCTTGACGGAGAGGGAATGACTTTGCAGGGTCAACATCAAAAAAGATGACAATGAACATGACGCAAAGAATCATATATAGCTCCTGCTCTGTGTAAATACCCTTAGGGTGATCCTCAGATTTCATCGGGAGGTTGAAAATGGTTGCTGCGAAACGCGTTACCACCATGTTGCCGATGTCACGGATAGCGTCGACCATGTATTTACCACCGATGTGATAAGATTTGTTTTTGAGTAGCGCTCTGGTGGTTTCGGTATAGAACTGCTTGATCTGCGCCTTCCAGTCTACATCTTGCAAATAGAATCGCTCCCTCACAAATTGCTTCTGTTGGGCGTTGGAGGCTGTATCACCGCTGAGCATGAAATCTGCCTTCATGATAAAATCAAACCCTTCACCCCAAGTAACCTTGAAATTTGTCGAATCATTGAGAATCTGCTTAGTGGCAGCGTACGATGAGATTGGGATACGAACAGGGGTATAGACTGGTCTACTGAAGTCGAATTGATCGACCTTATTCAGTGCAGTAAGAATTCTTCTGTTCTCTTCTGGGATGGTGAGAGGGTACATTGCATAGACTGAGTTGCTCTTGAAGTGGTTCGGGAAGGCCCTCAGAATTAATTTGTACCCGACACAACCATGAAGGACATTCACATCGGAAGAAGCCTCTGCGATACCCCAGTTGGTCAATGCACCAGCCGTATAGTCAACAGTGTAGAAGCGGTCTGCTCGGACTAGTGTTACAGCATCTGACAAGATGGCTCTTGAGATTGTGTAGGTTGGACCAATACCGACACCAGGGACCATAGGCTTCTTATCAGCCTCAGCAACAAGACCAGGGTATAATTCGACGTAATCAGGGTGGTCGTAGAGTTGGCGAAGCGTATCCGCGATCCTGGGGTCAGGGTTGATGTCCTCAAAAGTCTTGTGGGGCTTGAGGGCAAAGAATTCACGGAACTCGTTGAGAGATGCAATTCTCCACTTTCGGCACTGCTCGATACCGAGAACCTCTACTAAACGCAGAATATGCGGAACATTGCGAGCACCGAAAGCACCTATTTAGATGGGTATTTATTAATACAAGACCATTGAAGACAATGATTAAGACCAACTTACCAGCAACATCCTCGATACTCTCTGTAAGAATTCTGACCAAGTCATCATCCTTGAAACTCCCGTCTCCCTGTCTTGCCAAACCACCAAAGGTTCTCTTGACTGGGTCACTTGGAATCTTTGCTTCCCATTTACCTACACCCTCTAAGAACTCCCTCATATTGACATCATCGGGATCCTTCCCGTCGAACAAGTCCTTGTAGAATTCCTTGGTCCAGGCATCATCTCTCTTTGAGATGCATGAATGCCAGCGGTACACCAAGTTGAACTCAACAGAAACCATGTTTCCAACGCCAGCAGGTGTACCATCAGGGTTGTAGATCTTTTCAGGGTCAAAACGGGGGTCAAGCGTCCATGTGGTGTCAACACGGTTGAGGTTGACAATTGTCCGGAGGTAGTCGTTGAGAATAAAGTTGATGTAGAGACCACAGGTAACTAAACGAGCTGTCTGAAACAATTCGTAGTCTTGGTTTGCTAGAGCCTCTGCATGAATTTGTTCTCGGGTCTTATCTGGGACTGGCCGTCGGGGATACTTTAAATCAAATTTCCCGCCTTCGTTGATGGCTTTCAATCTGTTCGGTAGCAAAGATTAATATCAATCCACGCCTTGGGTTCTTATCAAGGAACTTACTGCTCGGCAACATAGTTATGGAAACGCCCAAACATGACGAGCATAACTGACACTCCTGGCGGGAACGCCAACAATCTTTTCTCGGAGAACGAGTCTGGCTTGATCTTTCCGTCAACGAAGGTGCGCATCTTATTTAGATCTTCCTCATTATTTCCGTAAAGTGGGGCGAGATCCAAGTACGATGATGCGTCGGAAAGATTCGGGTCAGCGCGGTTGGTTCGGAACAAATCTACTC
The DNA here is from genome assembly GCA_024713785.1 of Morchella sp. 2018-W45. NCBI lineage: Eukaryota > Fungi > Ascomycota > Pezizomycetes > Pezizales > Morchellaceae > Morchella > Morchella sp. 2018-W45. The sequence continues at coordinate 1,513,296 of JAMGYZ010000017.1, forward strand.
AAAATTAATATTTCTCATTCAATTCTTTTTGTAGAACGGGCACTTGCCGTGAATGATAATACTGGCGGTGTAAAATAGCATACTACTGACATTGTTGTCATGTTCGCGGTAGTGCTCATCATTCTTTCCTCTGCTGAAGATACTGTCGAACACCAGGTAAGGATCTGGCGGAGCAGCAGGCATCTTCGTCATCGGCTTAACAGATCTCGCGTATGGCGACCCGGACGCCCCAAGTCGTGGGTACATAACATTGTTGTAGCTGCCATCAGCCTGACGATACTGAAACTGTGATCCAAGGTATGATAGAGGAGGATGCTGGAGCGAATCCCACAATTGATCAACTTGATGGGTTGTTAAGGAAACTCGGACTTTGCTGGAAGGCGGCAATCTTGAAGTGAGTTGGATAACTCGTTCCATCTAAAAATACAGAGAACCTGTTAGCTGACATTTTCCGAGAAGTTGCCTGGTATACAATATCACACTAATGTACAGATGCATCTGGGAGTAAGGGTAACTTACGATCATAGTCTTATCGTCAACTGGCCCTCCATGTCTCTTTTGTTGTACAAGCTGCCATAGTGTAGCAACAGACTCTAGAAGGAATCCACCTTTCCTTAATGTTTGGATGTCTGTCCAGATACCTGTCTGCTTTGCATCTTCAACCTTGTCTGTGCCGTTTCCGTAGCGGTTGGGCAAAGGGCGGTTCGAAGCATTGATCAATGCAGAAAACTTGTCGAAACTGCTATCGACGTCTTTTCTCGTCTGCTTCGCAAGTGGTGGAGGAGGTTTGATCCCCGCTGAGGATGTGCTGACGCCGTTCGAAGCCATTGCAGGTTAGGCTGCTATTGGTAGGTTGGATATTTGTGCTAAAGCTATCCAGAAGATTGGAACAGCGCACCGAGAGATTTTATAAAAGAATAAGTCCAGCCTCCTTGTTAACCGTGGAAGGCGTACAAGTGATATAACATATGATGTTGGAGACATAGGGCCTAATATATATACACTGTCACGAAACCCTATCCTGCACTCGGTCCCTCATATCAGAAACAAAGACAACCCAATTGAATGCTCTCCCTAGCCGGATATCGTAACAATTAGCACTCTGGCAAATGTAGGGCGAAGACGATACACTCCAGGGTGTCTGTATCCTGCCGGTATCATGTGAACGTTGTTGGGCAATGGTCGGCGAATGACGAGTAGAGTATAGAAATGCCCAATAGATGTTCACCAAGGGAGGTAAATTTAGGTCTAGTCAGCTGGAAGAGTTATCAGGCATTACGATATGGGTTGGCATAGTCACAGATTTGCGTTACTGCAGAACAACAATATCTACATGGACCCGGGATTCTTACCAAACCAAGGTAAATTGCTTTATTTTTCTCTCGCTTTGCCTACCCAGTTCATGTTTAAATCTGGTGCAGGAGGGGGTGGGGAGATTTTTTTTTTTTTTTCGGGATACGATCTCAGCTGAAAAAATGGTGCCCCGCGGTAGGTGGGCGCAAAAATCTGGGATTGGTAAAGATCAACAATACCGTGCAATGAACCCTGTGGGTGATTAGCACCGAGAGGATATGATGATGAAAGAAGATAAGTTGGGTTGTACGAACTTTCGAAATATGAAGAAAGCAGGCACGAATAAGACCAGGCCAGGGGCAGAGTATGTAGTTATGAGGTAGTTTTATATACTAGGAATGTAGTTATCTATCCTTCGAATTTAAATTGCACTCAAATTCGATTGAAGACCATATTAATCTATTATCCCCAAACGGAGGGAGTGGAATAAGAACTCTGGTTTATGGGGTACGTATACTGCGAGTCAGTCAATTAGGAGTTCAATTTGCCGATGACTTTAATCCACGTATACGTCTAAGTAAAGTACCTCTAAGAGGTCCACCCCACCTTTCCCCTCTGATTACATTCTCCAACCAATCATAACCTCGTCCAGAAAGGATTTGACCTGCTCTAGAGTAGGCACTGTTGCACGCATTGCTCACCTTCCCTCCCTCGCTGGGAGTCTCGCCAATCGGTGTGGCAAGGATTTCACTAGTGACTTTCCATGATCGCGAATCGTGGTCCATGGTAGGTATCCAGCCATCGAGTTCCTTTTATCCTAACTCATGGGGGGGACCCTGGGCTAGACAAGTTGTTGTTGGTTGTTCTGGTCCAAGATTCAAATCCATGTATTTTGATCTGCAGGGCTAGCCATATCGAGTCCGGCTCGGCTCTCAGTTGGCCATCATGTCGCTTAGCTGTCTTAGCTGCAAGTTGATATCACGATGTCGACTTTCTCGGGCCACTCGGACGCGACCTTTTACATATGGTTTCTTTTCTTTTTCCATTCTATTTCCCCTCTTTCCCTACTAATTTGAAATTAACTAACTTGGCATAGATACAAGAGCTCTTTAAGGACAGCCTTCTCTACAAGGCCTTGCAGAGATCACATTTCGGTATATCTGTAACATGCTATTACAAAGATTACAACAAGCACCATAAGCTGAAGTCAAATCGGCAAGCTAAACCCCCGGTGGTAGAGTAGTACCAGACCACAATATATTACCGTAAAGAATTGAGGCTTAAAGAAAAATTTAGGCTCCATTTTGATTGTTGATCTCAGGCGGGACAATCATTAAATGTAGCTAGCACAGTGACCTTTCGCCCCCATATCAATGGCAATCCAAACCTCCTTATGCTAGTATAATGACCTCACCGCCGATACTACTTAGTCATGATACTACATTGACCTCAAGGCTTGCCAGTCGCATCTATATACTTGCTAATGATGTTCAAAGCACACCCTTCATGGGTTTGCGCGCGTATTATATTAGGCCACGACCAATTGCGTAATTTGGATTATCAGATAAGCCTGGAGGTCATCAACTACATGGGGTACGTGCGCTACCCTCCTTACAGTGGCCTTAATCTAATATAAGCCTCTTGCCTCGTGAAAAAAAACAATCCAGCATGCATATGCGCTAGACTGGCTGTTCCAACTTTTAGTTGATCAATTGAGGTACATAGAGTAGGTACTCCAACTTTTTACCCATATTACTCTAGGCATTTTACTGCTTCATATTATGCGAGCAGGCGTGATATGCATGATCTGTATGTGTGTGTATATATGTGTGTGCGTATGTGTGTGTGCGTGTGTGTGTGTGTGTGTGTGAATGTGTGTGTGTATGTGCTGGACTGGGTTGATAAAAATGCGGGGCAAGAAACTTTTTCAGAGAACTCTACTCTTACCTACACCTACACATCACTAACCCCCTGACTTGCAAAACTCTATGAACTGAACTGAGAGTTGATTCGGGATAGATCTATACACTGTGGGTGTAAGTGTGGTGATGTCCTATGAAAACGAAGCCACAAAATTGATGCATCAAGACCACGTAATAGTACGAGGTTACCCACCGCTACATGCAATGCAATTCCTTTAACCAATTGGAGGGGCAAAGTTACGGATTACTTCGGTCCGGGGTAGAGTCCCAAAACTCCAATATGGGCTTGGCAGCTGCGATAAAAGAAGGTTCTTAGCCGTAAGCAGGGTAGATCACGGGGAGATCCGGGCCCGGGACCCCCGACCTTTCCTCAAGTGGGTCAAGGCAGGCTTGATCAAACCCACGGAAAATGCTCTACACTAAATAATATAATTGAATAGTTACGTGCGAGAATCCTTTCTGAAAAATTCCAGCCCAAATATCTCGAGAATCGTTGGGAGTGGTATATAATGCTGCTTAACTCCTCGTACAATTGCAAACATATTAGGTACATGTATGTGTACGTGTGGGTTTCGAATTTCTCCTTCTCCCACATTCTTACGCTGTTGAACTGCTAGCTGTCATGAAGTACCGATAGCGCCATCTCTTAAACACCAGGGGAGCTTCTTATATTCACGAGCAATGTCTGACAGTCTCTCCTCCGGAGGCAAGTGTGCCTTTTGCAAACTTGAACGTACTTAGTCACAGCGGAACCCTGACAATCTACTACGCGTGTAGGGGTAAGTCTATTGACAGTGGGAACTATTGCAACCACGGCCAGTGTCAACATATATGTACAGACTTACCCCTACACGTGTAGTACATGTAGTTACTCCCCCCGCGCCGGGTAACGTTCCTAAGTGAGACCGCGAGTCTTGATCTATTTATTTAATTTATATTGATTAAATGTATTTATACAATTCCATATACATGTAAATATACTCGCGGGGACACAACCGCTATTGCATGCCATACAAAAATGTAGTCCGATTTTAATGGAGCGGGGCCAGGATACGATTCGAAGACCCATGACGATTACTTTTTTTACGTAACCATATGCATATATTACTAAACTCTGACTCAGCTAATTTAAACCCTTCTTCTACTTGTTATTACTGCATGTAGCTTAACGCACTTATGTGTATATACAGTCTCGGAAATGGGAGTAAAAAATGTAACCGTGGGGCTATGGTATTGGGCCAAAGATACCGGTTTAAGCCAGCATCGTAAGTAGAATACCATATCGATACCGCGTCAATAACGTATTCTTACGTCAGAATCACTAGCGTAATGAATACGGTGGTCAATTCCTGCCCATTTCCGGTGCTGTACTTGTATTATATATATCGGAAAGCTTGTACCTTTTGTGGCAGCGTAGCGTAGAGCATTGAAGAAACAAGCGGGAAAAGAGAAATTGCACAATTGTGAAATTGCGATGGCATGTGTGGGTTGTGTTTATTTGCCCTGTTTGTTTGATTTTTCTGCCCAGACTTGGTTTAGTTACAGTACAAAAGGGGGGGGGGGGGGGGTAATAGATATCACAGTAATATGGTATTGTTAAAAACTTCCGAATTAAATCGGAATTTAGGCCATTATACCGTAGCAGTGCTGTAAACACCATGGTATTCTGGTAGATAAGGTACTGGATACACCGGCTTTTTTTTAGTATAGTATTACTTTGTTGTGTGATCATGTGTTGAGGTAGAAAGTGGGAGGAATCACCAGACACACGCACCATAGCCCAATGGCCACACAAAACCAACAATACTCCTGTTGAGCACATTCGAGTGATATTTTATGATCTCATCACACCCAGGGGACTTTGTTGTCTCACTAATATCCCAGGTTACCTACTTATAAGTAATTTATAAGTGCTTGTGTAGAGGTATTTAATAATGCTGTCCAGAAATATAGAAATATTCTTTAGGATCACGAATGATCACTCTCACTCTTGCTTCTTCACGTGACGCGCCGTTGTCTACGTTAAGGGGTGGGTATCCCCGAAAATTTATAACAAGACAATAAGGTGGTAACCTAGCTCAAAAAGTTCCCATAAAACACATTGAACAGCGGTGGGAGGCACTGCAAAAAATGATCAGCCGCCCTATCGAATGGTTGTGGCGGTGCCCGCCGGTTTTCGAATCCCACTTATAAATTTCTGCCCGTGTTGTGTTTCGAAGAGAACAAATGTCCGTAAGTAAATGGGCTGTGTGTTGTGTACCTAATCAATGTTGCTCTCGTGCTCCAGCTACATGTAGTTCCACATCCCGACTCGATACAAGCATATTCGCGATGGTGGCACATATAGGAATCTCCATTCTGGACCATATGCCGCTGTAGCACTATCGGGGCTGCATTGTACACGTTTTCTGGCACCATATCTTTTGCTCCCTAATATTTTCTTTCCGTGACGCTCCCTTTGGCCGCCCGACTATATGTCGGGGTCTTCCGTCCTCGATGCACCCGACATCCACACAAGTGACCTAACAGTGCACAGTGCACCCGAATAAAACTGGAAAGGAAAATATTAATAGCGGGACTTCAATTAATAAAAAACCTATCACTTCAAGTGCGAACTATTTCTCTTGAATTATTAGATTATATTAACAAACAACGCGACCCACGTTCCACCAACATTGATAAAAACGAACAACTCAATTGAAGCATTCAACTCTCTACTATGTCCCATATATCGGTAAAGACTGTCTTTCTCTATTGATTGAGACTCTAGTCGGCATGCTTATGGGCAAACTGAAGTCGCTTCCTCCTGTGTTCTGCTGTCAGTAGAACCCTTTTCATGGCTACACTGGACGCAGCCATCTCTAAGGAATGCCTCCTACATAGTCTCGGGAGTGTCTTGAATATCTTGGCTAGCGATTTTTGGCATTTAGGATAGCCCTCTGGATTGGGGCTCGGTGAGTAGGGCTGTCTACTTTCAGAGGTTTACCCTTCTTTCTCCTAGGAGTTGCGGGGTTGTAGGCCTCCCACAAGTAACCAAGAGTGCTGAGACTGAGATTTTTGCCCTTTGTAGCTCTCTAAAAGGCCCATGGCTCTGAAGCGTAGGGCTTAAAAACCACTACTTACAGGCATAGATGAACTTAGATTGTAGGACTTGGATCGCAAGGATTCGGTTTAGTATATTGAATAGGCAGATAGATACACAGAAAGAGTCGAAGCTATGAAGCAATTTTCTCATATCGAGGCTCCTCGTGGGAAGAAATAGCAGCTACCTACATGTATAATAGCAGGTAGATGCATCATCTTCCACATGCGGTGATAACACCTCGTTCCTGGACAATATGTAATTATGTTCTTTCCTCTTGTAAGTCTGGCCACACGACACCGGAGGGTTCAATTGACTACAGGCGCTCACTTTAACGAAAATGCCCTGAAATATTTTTTTCGCCGAAGCAACTCTAGCAAGGGTCGGGAATGGGTTAAGGTTTGCTACATATATACATGTATATATATATATGTCGGGGTGGCAGGGGTGTCGGGGGTTGAAACTACATGCAGAAACAGTATCTAACTACATGTAGGCTTTAATTAACAAGCAATACTGATTGATAGTCTCTCAGTGACCAGAGAAAGATTCAAAAATCTCTAATATATCATTTCCTTTCAATCTAGAAGGCGTTCAAACTACTATAAACATTAAATTTATTCCCCCTATATAATTCGCTCAACACACTTAGTGGTGATGGTGAGTCAAGTCCCTTCCCTTCATTCTCGCCGCATCACCGGGCTGCTTCTTAACGAGCTTCTCCACAAAGTCCCTGTCAGCCCTCAATTTCTTAGTGATAGGTTCCAAGTCCAATCCCAGCTGTTCAGCAACAAAGTGGGCAATCTCGGTGTTTTCCCTCTGTCCGGCAAGCTCCTCGTGGTTCAACCCGTAACCGTAAAGAGTGACATCAACACCAGTGTGTCCACCGGTAGCCCAGTGAATGTTCAAACGCTTGGCGAACGCCAGTGCAATGTAGCGACTAAAGTTGGATGAGGAGGATTTGAGAGCAAGACCTTGGGTGATTTCCTCCTCAGAGGGGTCCATGATACCGTAGGGCGCATAGACAAACTTCTTGAGGTACTGGGTGGCATCGGAGGTATCGTTTGACTTGTATTTATTCCAGAGTGTAGCATACTTGCCAGATGAACCATGGGAGGAGGCGAAGTGCTCTGGCGCAAACCAGTAGTCTGGGGCTCCGTCAAGCTCATACCCGAGAGTAAGACCACCGCACTCATGATCGGCGGTGGAGATGAGGACGGTCTCGGAATCATCGTGCTCATCGATCCACTCACGCATAGCTTCCATGGCACGGTTGTACTCAAGGATGTCGTGGAGATGACCAGTCGCATCGTTCGCGTGACCAGCGTGGTCAATTCTGGATGCCTCTACCATGATGAAGAAACCCTTCTTGGAGTCCTTGGTGGCCTTGTAAAGATCGTTGATACCCTTGAGAGCCATCTCGGTGAGGGAGGGCTCGACAGCGGGATCACGGTCGATTTCGTAGGACATGTGGTCTGCATAAAGAGTAAGAATTTATTAAAAAAAAAAACATGGAGAGTTAGATATTATGTACCTTGGGTGAAGAGGCCGAGGTAGGGAAGCTTGAGATCTTGCTCGAAAGTGGCCCTGTCACCAAAGACAGTGTAGCCACGCTGTCTGGCAAGTTCGAGGGCGTCGACATCATCATCACGGCAGGAAGCGGTAGTGTTCTGGGGGGTGAAGAAGCATCTTCCACCGCCCATGATAACATCAACAACGCTGCCAAGGGGATGACCCACACCAATCTCCTGGAGAGCGATGTTGGATTCAATGTCACGATCATAGATGTGCGCAACGTAGGAAGCAGGTGTGGCCTGGTCATGTTAGATAAACCGCCAGAACATGACTAGCGAGGAGGGAAAACATACGTGAGTGATTCTGCTGGTAACTACAAGTCCAGTCTTGTATCCCTGGGCCTTTGCGGCCTCCAAAACAGTCCCGCAAGGCTCGACATCATCATCGATACCAATTGCTCCATTGTAGACTTTGATACCACAGGAGTATGCCGTAGCAGTGGATGCAGAATCAGGGACGTAGGAGTCACTGGAGCGGGTGCGAACCTGGCCAATCATCATCCTATCAATGGGAAGATCGACGGTAGCATTGTTGTTCCAGTGTATCCAGTCACGAGCCATAGTCTCTGATGCGGGGCCGAAACCGTCACTACCGGTTTAATTAGCATATGCCATAGCCTAGATTCGAGTAGATGGTGATGGGAGCTTACGGAATGACCTGTATTATACAATTAGCTTCGATAATGATTTTAGGAGAACTGAGTAGTAGGGACTCACCATGATGAAGTTTCTGGGCTTCTTCCCATACCTTCCACCCTTCTCACCCCGCCCGGCTTCAGTGAGAGCAGCAAAGCCACTCAACGCGATCAGAAACAGACTCTTGACGTTCAACATTGCTCCAGCTATTCGATTGGCCCGGTGGTTCCCTTAACAAATGAATGAGGAATGTATGAAGACTGGTTGGGGAAAAAAGTTTCACAGAAGGGCGAGGAAGAGAGCTTATAAAAGCACCACCAACACTTAGCCGAATGGTTACGTTCCTATAGGAGTAGATTACCTTGATTGTAAATATTAGCCAAGGCTGCCAGGTACCGGTACATGTATGTAACACGCCAGCCAGCGCGACAGTGTTTTTTTCGAGCGGATTTCCCTAGCTTAACGTTGACGGTAAAAAGAGGATTTCCTGACATCCCATAAAGTGAAGCACGTGGGTTTCTGCGGATTCGATTAATTATTCAATTTAATTTTTCCGTCTTCTAGTCAATACTTGCATCGTATAGGGTTATACCGTTATACCGGCCGCTCCCGTTTATTTTGGAGTCGTGATACAATATCGAAAAAGAAGCGTGCCTCCGTAGGCGACTCCGATTGGTCTATGTACTGTGAAATGCCAAGGCCCACCTTCCCTCTTCAACCAGTATGGTGGCGGACACGACAACGGGGTCGATGAAAATAGATGAAAATAGAAGAATGCCAAATCTATCCCTTCACCACAATTCAATAATTTTTAAATCCAGCCACCGTACTTCTGTGGGGAATCAGTAAGAGAATCAAAGTACGGTGTGTAAATTAAATTAGATTGTGTTGTTGTTGAGAAGAAAGGGTTTCAATTTTGTTAGGCAGGACAAAGTTTGTTACCCATACAAATTTGTTAAGGCCAAATTGAAATCCTCATCAGTCAGCACTCGATCTGTCCTTATTAGGCCTAATCACTTCCCTAAACGGGACTGATCAGCGCCTGGAACTTTGTTACTTCTGCCAAGACTGACCCTTTTGTCGTGTCCCCCACCATACAACTCCCCCCCCTCCCCCCCACCGCATCGTTCGTCCATTCTCTACAGATGAGCATTCGATGGACGGTTACACGTGCATTTGGAGTTCCGTCCCTTACATGCCCTGTCGATGACAAACACCTCTATTAATTCGGAAGGTGGGACTTGCTTCATCTCGAGTGAGCAAGGTGTGTGGATCATTGTAAACCTGGAGCGATTTCAGTGATGAGTACCGAGTTTGGATATCTCGGGGGTTTCCCGAGGTTGATTGGTTGATTGGTTGATTGGTTGATGGGTTGACATAAAAGAGCTCAAGTCCATTGAGGGATGGAGAAGTGTCGTAAGAAAAAAAGGTTTACGAGGGCTTATATATCGCTTGAACTGCATGGACACCTTTGTGGACACCCACGGGATATTTTCTCTACCCTAGTAAGAAACTGGCATGAATCCCGCATATAACATTTAGGGGTTGAAAAACTATATAGAGCTGGGTGATCCACAGAATGATATTCTAATCCTCTAGAAGTTTGCTCAACTCGCGATGAGCAATAAATTATTATAAATTTCAACGTCACTGTTTCAGGAACCGTGTTGCCGCACGGACCAACAGATGCTTACCAGGTTTACGGGATTTTTATCGATCGCATTATGATGCCTCTAGCCTGGATCGGTCATAAAAGTAACTAATAGAGGCCCACGTGAACTAGCTCCGTAAATGTAGGTGTCGGATGAGCCTTAAATGTGCGCCACGAGTGGCAAACACTAGTGGGCAAACAGTGGCCAACCAATGATAATACACTCTAGCCACAGACAAACTGGGCCGATAGGAACAAGCAAGCTCCAATATATATACAGTCTACCTCTGCTATATATACCGAATGCCAGTAAAGTCACAAATCTGCTATTACGGACAGTCCCCGGCGACCCGAATTTCATTTTCACATAGAAAATGGTGGAATTTTATCTGCTTTACCGAATAATCTGCTGTATATGTATCAAACAGAGGTTTTAGAATATGCAGGTTCGTTATAGCGGAGGGAGACTGTAGCCTCTATTCTTTTCTGTTACGCAATAAGGTAAAGTAATCTAGCAATCGTACCCCGGCTTGCAATTGTACGTTAGGGGTAGAAGTACCTCATCAACCGCAATATGCAATTGAATATCGTTATGCGGATCGTTCGATCGTTACTCCGAAGTTGAAAGCTTGGGTCGTTCGCCTCTGGATTGTTCACTGTTCAGAAATTGAGAGCTCGGAATATTCACTTTAATCTTTCAACTGTTTGTTGCTAACCCCGTGTAACGCGTATTGCAGAATGTGGCCAATCAACAACCGTCTAAACAGTATAAGCTTGTCCATCGTCATCAGGAAGCATTTCTATTGGTCAAGATGGTTTGCATATTAGTGATATACTAGAAGCATACATGTACTGACAAAGATCGCTCCCGTGATTGGAAGGGAAGCTACATACATTAAGAGGGGATTGTACACCATTGCTGTATCAAAGGGCATGAGCAAACACTGATAAGTGCGTCTATAATCCTTTGTATATCATCTCTAGACTCCTGAACCCCCCAAGCTTTCACAAACAGACTCAACTGAATGGACAAAACAGTGCTATTAAAGGATTATATCGGCCGGTCATGGGCAGAGACGAATCATTACGGCCTGGAATACACACAACTATATATATATGCGGCCTCCGGCCGCATTCCACTTGTATATATATATATATATATATACCACTAACCCGCATTTCTTGACGTAACATTTGAAGCTGGAGTATCTGCTAGCTTGAGATATCGACATGCTTGGTATCCGAAATCTCTCATGGCATGAGAGCCTCTAGACCGCATAACGGACTATATGTATGACCTGCTGCATTTTTATAATGCGGAAATCTGGATGCTGGGGTATGCTGTAAAAACTAATTTACTGTAAGGGTTTTGTATGATTCCTCGCTATAATACGATTATACCCCCAAAACTAATTCCCATCTACTATTAATGGCTGATCGACAGCCACCAGCAATAAGTATGATCAATATATATAGTGGGGCCGGAAGGCTAATTGGGCAATATAGTGCGGGGGTATTTTTACTAGAAAATCGATACTGGGAATTGATTGGAATCCTTTTCGTACGGCGTTCGTCCGTGCTACTAATTATATGATGGATCGAGATTATTTATCAGACCCTATTTCTACCGGTAAACACCCTCTCTGGGAGTAAAAGGCGACCTAAAAGACATCTTTTTGACCTATTTTAGCACATTACAGTCCCAAGAACAAAATTGGAAATAAAACCGGAGGTAATTTCACAGTAAGATTGTATGAACCTCTAGAATTATTGATCCGTTTCTCAGCCCGGACTTCAAACCTCCGGTACCGTAGCGGCACCTCTGCCGACATGTCGATGCCTGATATATTCGAGTACAGATCTTTAAAATACGATTACTATGGGAATTAACCGAAAGCTAGACTGCATGTGCCAAGAATAGGAACTATGAATATCAAGAAGGAACAACTAACAACCTAGCCAGCTTGACAGATTGTTCTTTCTCGAAAGTGTGGATATGTTGATGCCTACTGTCGTGTGGAGATTACTGCTCCACTGGCGCTTATCAGAGAGTTTGGATCAGATATATCTCAGAAATACTGACATCCTCCTTGGGGGAGATACACGTATTACACCCCAATTTTCCTGGTACTGGACCCTAATACCTTTCGCTGTTGGTGCTCGCCACAATTGATTGACCCGGAAAGTAGCTGGGATAGCCCAATATTTCCGGATTCTACACCATACAAGGCCCCTAAGGCTGTGGTAGGTGGCTCTTAACACGGTGGGGAATACCCCCTTGCTGAAAAGGTGGGAGGTGGACTAGTGAAGAATCTGTACCATGCATGGGTTCAGGATGTTCGATCCGTAAGGCTGTAAAACCTCATCAGGTAGGCTATAGGGGAAACGAAGAAAGGGAAGCATCCGAGAAAAATCTGGATTGGCTGTGTTATCTGTTCATAGATCTCTTTGCGCAGTTTACTTTAATGACAAGGATCTTCCTCTATGGCTGTAGTCTTAGTTTCTTAAACTGAGGCGGTGATAACCCTGGGGAGGAAGTTTAAACGTGGAAGATCGGTCTACTAAGCCGTGCATGATGAAGATCCTAGCTATGGTAGAACACTACAAGGCTTACTCTAAAGGGTCTTTTGGTTAGGCTTTGATCAGTATACATGTAGCTAATACTATAGGTAGGTACTTCCGTAAGGCAACAAGTAAACTCCACCAGCCTGTCTCAATTAACAAAGTCTCGAGTAAACATCCTCTAACTTAATAGTGCTAACGTGCTCGGCCCCAATTAGAGAATAAAACTAGGATATATCTGAGTAGAACCAAAAAGGCGTTCTAACACAGCCGCCGTGACCCCATAGTCTTACACAAGAGGAATATTTACAGCTACGCATATAACGCTAGTTCCAAGAAATTAAGCGGATCAATTCGACTCCTTTACCATTGATTTGGGCAGGGCACATTGACAAGAGATCGTAATATTTCCCAGGAACGACATATTCTTTATATAATTATATCGGGCTGTAATATATCAATTTTACATTTGGGTACTCATACAGGATTAGAACGTGGCTGGTTTCCGCTACTGGTGCAGAGGTTTGTTTTTCAAGATATATATCCCCTTACCCTAATATAATATAATCTTTTATAAGTCCCCGTGTTTCAGCGTTGTTAACGTTTGGTGTGTCGCGCGGTAGGGTGTTGCCAAGGCGCACTACATCGCTTATCCCTTAAGCTGGCAGTAAATGCTGACCCCCAGGAAAGAAGCAAAGGTTGGTGGCGTTTGCTCACAGATCTTGTTATCTTTCTTATCAAATAATTGATCTCTCATACAAATTCTGGCTCTCTATTATAGGGGGTCAGCATTGCCAGCTTAAGGGATACAGCCACTCATCAAAAGTGTTCGTGATGCATGTATGTGATGGTCAGTGCTCAATGTGGCTTACAGAGTTGTATCAAAGAACTCAAATATACCTACAGAATTATAGAAACCTGGTAACAGACGATAAAAACACTATGAAGATCTAATATTGATTTTAGCCTCCATTAATTAATGGTGGCTTGAGATTTTAAACATTTCAATGCACAGTGTGATAACTACTTGAGCCGGACATTTAAATCCGAATCACGAACACTTTTGATGAGTGGCTGTACATATTAGTAGTTAGTCATCAGGCGACACCTATCAATGGCTTATGTAACCAACACTAATAATAATTATAATAAATTTTATTTGGGAAATTCACTCCGCGCTTGTGGTTTTGGCCTTAAGAGAGTGATTTACAAAAAAATCCCGCTTGTCAATAACGTTTTTGACCTATGTAGTATTGGGCGATTCCCAATAGCCACAAAATCTTGTAAATTGATCAATGATCTAGGTACTTATAAACGGAGCTCAATGAGGTACATTACCTACCGAGGTTATGGACCTTCAATTCCACACCAAATATCCATTATATGGTGCATTTGTCTCCACCATACCTGTCCCTTGATCTATCTACATTTTAGATTTTGACTTCGGTGGTGGGGGTAAGTAAGAAGACACGTGCCTACACCACACTGCCAAGGTTGCGTGATGGTGTCTTCTCACTTACCCCTAGTACTAACGAGGTACATGTATGTATAGATTTTAGGGGATTCGTGAGGCCAGAGCACACGACTACATGTATCACAAGGTCACGAAATATGTAGAACATGTAGGTCCATAGCTTAATCGTAGCCGGAAAAGAATTATAAATGTATTTATATGTTAAAAGTTGGGTCATGCATTTATTTTCAGATTGACCTATTCAGACGAACACATATCTTGGGAGGTTAGGGTTAGATATGATATGGGTTAGGGTTTCTTAGATACGAATTATTGCTTAACAAGTTTAGTTATCATTGACTCATGTCTTGCAGTAAGCAGCTGCTAAAACTGTCGCTTAGAGTCCTCTCCTCTCCTCTAAACTATCATATCGGATTCGCAAAGGGTTATGTATGGTCCGATTTCATTAGCTAATATGATGCTTGCTAAGCGGCGCTTACTCCATGCCACCTTCGCCGTCTATGATTCTTATCTTGCGGAACCCATAGCTCTATGCCGTACGCGTCAAACGTGATTCTGTAGTAGTACTATATAGTATAACTGAGGTGCTATTTTTCGAGTCATGGACACGAGCATTATGCAGTGTTAATAGTAGCTTACACGGATTTCTCGGTTTGCTTATTGTTTGCACATTATTGCTTATATCCTTTTCTGCGTGTCTAATTGGCATCGATTCTTATGTCCACAGTCATACGCATGCCAAGCAATTGAATTGATCAAAGACAATCAGTACAAAACCCGCCTATACTTAATTGCCATTAATTGAATTGCACGGTATATATGAGATATCATCGAGATCGTCGTAACCCAGTTCGGAATGCTATCCGACCTAGATCCACCAAAGAACGGAAGCTCCAGCTATATAGCTGGAAAGAACATTATTTCAATCGAACTCAACTCATATGACTGATGCGCTGACTGCTATGACATATGAGATCAAAGTAAGAATATAGGGCGGGGCATTATACCTAATGCTGGCGCCGTCAATTACCTCCTACGATACAACGTCCCAACTGTGCCACTAAGCATGCTTTTGATATCACTCGTTGCCGACAAGGCGTTTATTACTCGTCTAGAAGCACACGAGGTTGTTTCAGGCGCAGTTTATGTAAACCACATGTAAGCAGACGTTCGCTAAAATAAGCGGATGAACGAGAACAAAGATCAGCACGAGGCCAAGAGGTGAGAAGAGCACTATATAGTAGGTAGATACGGTATGTACGTATATGGTGCAGCAAGACCGATCGATTGGGGGGAGGGGGAGAAGTGGTGGGCCAGTAGTCTAGAAACCCTCTAAAAATGTCCTCATGTTATTATGCCTTTGCAACATTAAAATCCTCCTTGCGCACTGTGCGTGAATCTGATCTGATCTGATCGTTGATGCAACTGACGTTGTTGATAATATTGCGTGCAGTTAATTTCTCTGGTCGTACTTACATGTACTCTACTTACCGGTGCGGTAGAAGCGCAAGAAGCGCACATATATTTTTTGTTTCTCGTACGCGTGGAGGTGATTATGAATATATTCCCCACGTCCATGGGCCCAGCAAGGACAAGAAAGGGGAAAAAAGAGCCTCACCAGCAACATACATATTCATACGCATCATATCAAGCGTACCCGCCGGCTAACTCACCCCAGCTTCCTTTAACTCTTACCCCCTTCCATTTCCTCGGATCCCCCCCCCCCCTAAATTCTGACCTCTACCATGCCCAATAAACAATCCCAATAAGCGATACAGCCCTAATTTCGCGTATCTAAATCAAGCGCAGCTTTCCTTTCCTATTGGCCCTATACAACGTCGGCCCCCTTCCTCGGCGCCACAAGGTTGCCTACCACATGTGGTACCTGGCCCTTCCAATGGATCGTCTAGGTTGGTAACCTGCCTGCACTCGGCAACCTATCTAGGTAAACGTTCCCCTCTACCCACACCCCCCGGCATATAAGTTACATGTAGTTTTCTTGAAACCTCTATTCATTCGTTTCCCTTTTATTTCCCTTTGTTCTAGAGTCCTGCTCAAACGTATGTATGTATGTACCTACTGGCCTGCCTGTCATCATATCATGATCAGCACTTGCACCGCCCCAAATACGGTGGTGGCAGATGTAGAGGTACATATACATCCGTACTAGCTGGGTAGGGAGTGCCAATGATCGAAACAAGTCAGTATGCAGCACAGGTAAGGACCGGCGACCGGGGTAGTGACCGTTTCGGGAGTTCAACGTCTGATCTAACTCATGATGCCGATTGTTGACCTCTCACTCGGCCTTTTGATCCCTTTTCCGCCCTCAGCCCCAGGCTATTTTCTCAGATTGTACAGTCATGCAATTCGCAAAGTGAGTCAATAGGTCGGGTTTAAAAGTATAAGATTCAATTAGAACTTCAAAGGAAAAAGCAAACTAATCTACTAGTACAGCCTAAAAAGGGAAATAAGAGATCTAGAGAGGGAGAGAAGAAAAAAAAAAGAAAACATTGTGCCAAGACATAACGGTCAACCCCACTGCATACATGTAGTTAGAAATACATTAATCAATCAATCAATCCACCCAAGGTCTAAATAGAGAGAAAAAAGAAGAAGAAAAAAACAAGGAAAAGTGCCGTGACTCCGTCTAGCGAGCCTCTAAAGAATCCGTCTAAGTCTATGTCTAAGGAGATAAAAAGGAAAAATTAGGTTGTACACCAGTTTTAGGGCCAGGTACAAACATAGTAATACATCCACGAACGGTAACGAATCTAGGAGTAATGAAACGAGGGATATATCGAGAACAAACAGGAACATAATCTAGAACTAGAACTCAACAGTTGTTAGCAGAACTGAAAAGTTCCAGCAGCGGAGAGCCTATTCCAGCTCCAGGTCGTAGGTTGAGTTAACGTCGACGGAGGCGTATGGGCCCTGAGAATAGTTGCAGCACTCTTTCATATCGTATAGGTACGGCTTAGGAGTGCTGGGCATTGGGATGTCCGGAGTGGGTTTCGGCGCAGCGGGAGAAGGATTAGGGCCTTTGGAATAAACACCAAGGTTTTCGAAATCAATATGGGTATCTGGAGCGAAACCTGAGCGCATAGAAGCCCATCTTCCGCTGGTGCGTTGAGACTCGTAGTAACTGCAATTCGGGCGTTCACAGACACCAGCCACAAGCACCCTCTCGTATCTGGATGCTCCGCTGCAGTTTCCAGCACCATCTCCCTGAGGGCAGCAAGCTACAACAAGCTTGAGCTCACAACCGCAGCCGCTGTACTTTACAACTTTAAAGTGACACATTATTCGAAAAAAATGGATCTAATTGAGCTTGAGAGAATATTGGTGAGGTGCGGGAACTGATTGATCGGATTGATAGCTAAGTATGATAGTAGGATAAGTGGTAGAAATGATAATAGAAATAACTTGAGGTTCGAGGATGATAGCTAGAGCTGGAACTAGGAATGTGAATGGCGGTAGGCGCGTTTAAGTGTTGAATGCTGTGAGTATGAGATGGAATAGAGAATCGAAAGACGGAGGGAAGGTACCCTCTTTAAACGCGATTTGCGACGTTGAGAAAATTATCATGTCGAGTTGGACATACTCAATCAAATGCGCAAGGCGCACAAAGATTCCCACCGCCGCATAGTTGGAAATTCTACCTCCGTAGAGGGCCACAAAATTGTTTCGACTGATCTCGGACAGACATCTAGCGTACCGTGATCTCGGAAGATTACATGTAATCATGGTGTCCAAGCTTCGCCCTATGACGCCCAATCTTGCAGGAAGCTAGGTAAATCCCGATATATGGTGTATTCGAGGCTTCCTAACGGTTTCTTAGGGCCTCGCCGCGCCCCTTTGGGCCTATGGTTCATGTGTGCGTTATTGAAATGCTCCGAGAGTTCACAAGGCAATAATCCCTAAATTTTGATCTTCCGTGCGACGCTACCTCAGGTGACCTACGTCTGGGGTTGATGGGTGAAAGAAAGGTGGGGATTGGATGTGTCCCAACTGCATTGAAAACCGTTTTAATGTGTAAGAAAGCCGGGGATTGACTTGCAGGATACAAAGGTACCAAGAAGTTACTGACCATGCTGCATCATCCGTAGGTCCCCCAATGGTCCAAGCACTGAACTAGAAACCTGACCCCCGCCACAGTAGGCAGTGACAATTGGTAGCCTCCACCTGGATCTTGATATCACCGATTCTAGATCGCTTTAAACCATGGAACTGGAATGGTACTACTAAAGTGGACGTTTTAAGCATCCAGGCACGCGATATACCTCTCTTCTTTTTCGTTTAGTAATAACAGCTCAAGTAAACAAATTAAGTAGCTGGTACAGGTAGTTGAATGCTGTGAATGTGGTTTTCAAGGCGATAGATAATACCGGGCACCCCAACTAACAAAGGGAATTCATGCGTTGCGTCCCTCAACATAAGCTCAGATCTAGAATTAGATAATTATTTTGTGGCGGGGTTGAGTAGTTCGTGGTTATTGTCTCGAGTCCAACCCGCGAAAAATGAATGCTTTAGTTAGCTACGGATTCAAGAAATAATAAATCAGTAAGAGTACTCCAAGCCAATTTTTTTTATCAAAGCCACTTATAACTCTAGTTTTTCTCTCTCCCCTGAGGCTTAATAACCTCGGATTCTTCTTCCGTAACGGGGGATGTGGCGCGCAGGCGTCAATCATTGCAATGGTACAGGATATACGCGCCCAGCATACGGGTCGCCCAAAATAGCCGCTCAGATCAGGGGAAGACCTCGCTAACTTGTCCCGTTTTCCCATCGTTAAAAGGATCGAGTTGGAACTCTGGTGAACGGTCAGAGAGGATATGGAGAAGGTAGACTCCCAAAGAGATGATGTTGTTGCCTTAGAAAGATTTTGAGTTAAGACCCCCCGAATACATAGAACGAAACACAATCAAGTCGGGCACTTACCTAAAGCCGTGTACCTGCGTCGCAGATTGCCATGCAAGGGCCTCTTGCCACCGATGGCTGATTAGATAGAGAATAGCCAATTGTTTAGCCGAAGGCCTAGCTATAGTGTAGTGTTGATTTCATCTATCAAGCAGCTGGAATGCCGTGAAGTGGGGAAGTGGTTAGTCATGGGTTGACTGAGCCTCCAAGACGCAGGAAGGGATATATACGGTTCCCTATTGAGAAATATGGCTAAATACTAGTAACAATAAGTCCTTTGTACTTGTGATTCGAAGAGACATAGACCTAGTTTCACGTGGTTTTTCAGCGCTAATTGCTACCGCTGGCTGAAATTTATGGCACAGCAAGCCAATCAGGCAATCAGGACTTTAGCGAACAGAGCCTCGCACTAGTAGTTGGAAAATATTTTCTCGAATTCGATTGTATCTCGGTGGCAAATCTCTATAACGTTAGTGAGTTTTATGTACTTGATCCAATTGAACGGAAGCTGAACATAATCCAATGATTCACTATTATTGTTGCCTGGAAATTAAATCATGCAAACATGTTAGTTCCTTGGGAAAAAAAAATTTACGAACATATGTAAATAAATGTACAACTGAGTACTCTATAAGAATCTTAGAATGTTCTTTTCGTATTTCCTTTTGTTGTAAAAGTGGCCTTGTTCGTTCATGTAAGGGCCGGTTTATAATTTAGATAGGCAGCCGCGATCCTCGGGCGGCACAGGAACGTTATATTAGCGAGTTTGATGTAAGTACCATGGTCGTGAATTAAAGGCCTTTATCTTTGAATATATACAGCACGCATGCAGGTAGATACGTTGAAACTTTCATGGTAGCAGTATTGGGTCGGTTTGCTGAGAAAATCCCTGATTGATAAGACTAGGGCTCCGTCCGGTTGACGTTGAGTTGAATAAAAAAACACCTCGGTCGAGGTGATTATTTTATTAGGCCCAATCCATGGATTGTAACGTCTACTCTATGGATTTTTGTGTCAATTGATCAACCGAACGGACCCTAGAGCGATAGATGTGTCAACAATAATCATATCCAGAACAGGAGTATATACATGTACTTATACCAAGCATCCTTTATAAGATTCTTGGATGCGTCGACATAAAATAGCGCTACCATTTGATTCACTATTAACTAGTGAATGTATACGTATGGCATATAAAACCTTTCGTATATTTCTCTCCCTCAACGTTCGCTTTTCTTGTTTTCTTTTTTATGCTCACTGTTGTTTTCGCGTGCTAGACCTTCCAAAGCCTCAGAGCTAGAGTCCCTCTCATTTTTCGCCCAAGCCTGTGAAAATATCAGGATCTCGACGTGGCTGTACGCGCATAGTCATGATGTCGCGAATCCTTCGGAGAGCCATTGATTTTTGATATACGTGCGGTGGCTGTTTTTAGTAATTCATCGTGCTGATACTACGTATACGGATAAAGCTGCCCATAAATTATGGAGTGGGTCGGTGGTGAGATAAGCGAAAGTCAGTTCATCTCAAACATGTCCAGATATTCCAGATCCCCACAACCAGGTGAGAGGAATTTCCACAAGGCGATGTCACACAAGATCAGGCCTCGCGACCAACTGGCTGGCGAGGTCGTCCCTTGCTTTTGACAGTTCGGAACTCCCATGTATGAGTGTCTCACTCCACGGAAAATCTCGCTGGGAGGGACAGAATGTAGCGATTAAATATATATCGAACCATTCCCGCCCCAATTCATCGCAGCTAGGAAGAAACACCGTATATGCTCTGGAACTAGCCCTAAGCTAAAGTTTCATGCATATATATATATATATAATGACTGCATATACTCACGTATTATTAAGTCCTGAGAATTCTTGGTAGCAGCGGGCTCACAAAATTTCTCAGGACTTAATTAACGCGCGAGTGTATATAGCTGCTAGTCGACTTATACGATTGATGAGATTTTCGATCGTTTCAGAGCTCTGTTTGGATGCGTCCGGATTATTTTCTAAGTTTTCACTTGTATCGGAGTTTTGAATGAACCAAATCAGTAGGGAGATGCAACAAACCAACCTATCTGGTTGCCAACACATAATAAGCCAGACTCGACCCACACCATCTTAGTACCAAAACAACGTTTCCGGGTTTGTGCGGAAGGAAATCTGTGATGAAGATGCTGATAGCTGTGAGAAATTCTAGATATTCAGGTAAAAAATATGGGAATGAGTGTGCAGTGTTGTTATCTGTGAGTCCATTATTTATGGTTTGTTTCCAATAATAACCCCTGAAGTTGATGGTTATTTTCCCTGGGTCTCTTATAGCCCATAGGAATTCAGACGTACTATGTTTATCACTACATGTATCTTCTTACCAATAGACTCGGTAAGCCAGCTAGACCCGGTCATCCAAATGGAGCCTACACTGAAAACGCCGAAAAATGAAACCGAGAGACGTAAGAAAGATGGGATATCTGGTGTAATATATGCTCGACCTTAGTTTGTGATATCGACTCGACAAAGCGTGCCATAAAAATCCGGAGGGGTTGATGTTCCTAACACCAGGGGCGGGCACTAAGGTTAATAAAGAAGTTTCTCCCCATTAGCATTATTACATTGCCTTATATCTAATTCGCGCTTGCCTGTTTACCGCCACTCGCGCGCGCCCTTAACCCCGAAGGAGTACAGCAGTAAGCTATACACACCAATACCATCAAGCAATTTCTGCTATGATGGGTTTGATCAGGGCACAGCCTCTATAAGAAAGCGCGGGTGTCAATAAAATTTGTTAAAGTTCACAAGTTATGGCTAGCTACAAGAGTGGTACTCGCCGGATCTCAATTGCAACATTCGCCACCTCTGACAAACATGTCCAACTAGATCATAACCTCAACTAGGGCCATCATTGATGGAATTTTGATGCTTGAAGCTTGGTGCCTTGGATACACTGTTTGCTCGACCCCGCCCCCTTCTTCACCCCGTTTAATGTTGGTTTTCGAATTTCTAAGTTAAATATGTGTTTCCAGCAAGCATGCAACACAAAGAAAAGAAAAGAAGGGAAAAGAAAAGGAAAGAAAAGAAAAGAAAAGAAAAGAAAGAAAAGAAAGTAAAGAAAGAAAAGAAAAGAAAAGAAAAGAGAGAGAGAGACAATAGCCCAAGGTCAATTCTCGGTCTGGAGCTGTTATTTACCTACATGTAGTATGTAGGTCTTCTTCTGGTTCTCCATTCGGTGGTGTGTACGGTCTAGCTAGATACGTACGTATCTATAGATGTTTACTTTCTATCGTGCCCCCTATTACAGGAATTAATTTAGGCATTAACCCCAGATTTCATCGAATATATACAATTATGGCTACGCATGATTCTTAAGTGCCTTGCATATTTGTACTCCGGCCTAGCTAGCGCCCTCCAATGGTTGAGTATTTCGCAGTAATAACTATGTGCTAACCAAAAGTTTTACTGCCCAGTAATTAAGCTCGCTAGATGTAACTTCATTGCGCGGCGCCTTATCTCTACGGCAATGCAGTCACAATCGTGTTCGATTGGTAATGGTAATGCATACTCGAATACCTACATCTACATATGTGATATTCGGTTGGGAGAAATCTAGGGCCTCTATTAGCTGCATACTATACTATCCTATTGGCGGATTGAAAGTAAAAAGGAAAGCTCGCTTATAATTAGGTAGTGCTGTGCTAGTTAATCAGTCGTCTTTAATTCTTTAGAGATACGAAGTACTTATAGAATAAATTAACTTTAATTACAAGGCGTGATTCTGTCAAAGCTCCGGTTATGGAGGTGTATATCATGGCCTTTGTCCCATTTGCTCACAACTATTGACTGTTAACGAACATATGCATGTTATAAACTGAGCAGCCAAAACGCTAAATGAATTAGACCCTCTACTCTATCTAACAATCTCGATTGGTTCGAACCCCTTTCCATATCTACTTCACCTGCCGCACCCCGACTCCCGACCCCGAGACTGCAGGATTGATGAAGTTCACTACATTTACAGCAATGTCCCAGCTGCATTACAACGTTTAAGTACTTAGGGGAAACCATAACACTAGGAAATCACATTAACCATATATATATAGGTACATAGAAATGGTCCTTTATATACAATGGCGCTGTTGTTTGTTTTTGAGACTGGCCACTAAAGTTGCAATTGGCGAATATTGATAGACGGAGCTCTATTCCTAACTAAGTCCTATAATCCGTTGATTATCGTTCTCCTCTTAACCCCTCTAAGCATTCCCCATTACACTTGTAATGATTATTGGGTGGTACGTGGGGTCGGGTGTTGGCGGTTCAGGGTACTTTGGCGGTTGTTGTCGGCTAATCACAGCCAATGATATTTGGGAATGTTCTGCTGGGCTTAGTGTAACCGCAGTCACTGTGCCGCCTGTCAAACCGGAACGCGTTCCAGGCTTATCAAGTATATGTTGGACCCTTTTCTCTTGTAATCGTGCCTCTCGTGGTACATACATGTAATTGATGATACGGTCGTAATGGGATAATGATCAGTACATAGTGTACTAGACGATGGCACGAAATCTAGATCAACACAAAAGACTTTATAAGACATCTACATGTAGTATGTGTTTTTCTGCACTAGTTGGGTATTGGTAGACTTGTTATTTATGAAGTCGTAGATTAAATTTATAATCGTTGCATGATAAGGTACCCGAACGGCGAAGCCTGGGACTAGAGGCAAAATACGTAAAAGGACATAGGATGTGATACCTGAACGATGGCCAATAACCACGGGTTCTCGACTATTCTTCTTCTGGGCCTCCACTAAGTGAGTAAGTACCTAATGTGGGTATTCTTTTCTCGAGGTTTTAGCGACCTTTTGCCCCGCTTCGCCATAACGACCCACTGCGGTAGGCCCCATAGTCAAGACAACCCTAACTTACCTTATCTTCTTACCTAAAATCAACATTTTTACCTTACAAAAAGGATGGCTCATCCGGTTTGCACCAAAGGCTTTGTACCGTAGGGTTAACAGGCACCAGGTAATTGGTGTCACCTCGCCCAGCCCGCATAGCCTAGTGCTGAAAGACCTTTGGCTGATCAAAATTAATAGAGAAGTTAGTTGTGCTACAGTTTTAATTTTATTGTCGAAATTTAAAACTAGCTTCAATAGAGACGTTGATTGAGATTAAGGATCAAGCCAGATTGAAGATTTCCTTTTTACCTTGTCGCCTTCTAGTTTGGTGGCCGGTCCGCCTTGCGTAATTGTGGGTTCGACCCACCAACCATGTTATAGCCACGGGTGTGATCATGATCGATCGGTCACAAAAGCATCTTATCCACGCCGCCTATATTCAAACTCGATAAGCTCGGTTGCATGTTGCTGGGTTGAATACATGTAATTGATACCTAGCTTTATGCATTGCATTAAGTCATAATTACGGAACGAGCATCACCAAATATCACTCATATTTCTTATTAACTTTTAGGCTAGACGTCCTAATATACTAAGCCCTCTGGCGGATTCCCATGCCAGTTGAGAGACGGTGTGATTTAACCAGCCGATGTACAGTGTTTTGCACCGCCTAGAATAAACCATGTTGGTCTCTAGACACATATGTGACGAGATAGGCATTTACGCGCGGGGATCCCCCGATGCTCTTATGCTTATCCGACGGCTTCCGTTGTATTCACAATACCAAGTTTTATTACACTTACTAGTTGAACATTATATCCGAAAGAGATCATTCTTTGCATTGGTTGACAGAAACTTGAGTTATTGATTACTGTCAGCCGATAAGTCTCACTTGGGGGTGAACACCAAGTCATGACATGCCTAGGTAGTCTGCTTGAACCAGGCTAGATCAACTCATATACTATGTTCTAAAGAACTCCGCCTTTCCCTTGCCTTTGCCCTTGCCTCGTCTTACTTTTTCAATCCCCGCGTTGCCTCCCTTGATCCGGAATCCTGCTTCATAATCACGTACGTCCTCTACTTTCTATATACGTATACCACGTCATGGTACCACACAGATAATAGGGCCTTTACTATAACGTAAGGTTAGACTTGTCGAGGGGGTAGTCCCATGTAGCTCCTCGCTTTCAACCAGGGGGGGCTAGGAAACCCTTTCTCACACCATATTCTGTTCACTCTACTGTGTTGAATCACCCCCCTTCTGTTGACTCCGCCCTCGATACGAAACCTCCTTGTCTATTTTCTCTCTAAACACTCATTGCTGCCTGTGACTCTGTTTTCCGATAACGAACCTATAGAGACACGATTCTCATACATCTGCCTAGACAGAGTCCCTGGCAAAACATCAACCAGATGATCCAGAAACGATAAAGGATATGATTGGAACTTGGAGGACTTAGACGGTGCTTCTCGCTCACTCATGACTGACTCTTTTAAAATTAAAATGCAGTCTCTACCTTAGGAAATCACGTCCCGACCACTAGAGCTACATGTAATTACGGACCATCCCTGGCCTCCCTTCGCCTACTTCACCTTTCACTTTCTCTACCTACTATGTTCTCTTGGTCCTGTGCGCACCCACAGCACCTCGATCCCAGCTTCTGGATTCCGGGCTTACCTGAGTGTTTGTATTTGGAGATAGTGGTCTAATCCAGAGCATTCAGCTCATCGATCGCGCCCGGTCTATGACCTTGTAAACACAAAACAGAAACTTGAATGCCCTCCTTCTTCATGTGACCACATGTGGTTACCAGCATATTCAATCCTATCGATATTTTTTCCAACTTGGCTTGTATGAATGCCCTTAATCAAGGTAGTTTCTGATTCCCTTTGTTCGAGTTATTAACAACCTGCTTTTGGACCACGCAGAGGTCAGATGAGTCCGTTCAAGTTTCCGCCGACCGCAATATTTACGGCCTTTCGGTACTCTTGTACTCCCCTCAAATTCGACACTTGTCACTTGAGCATTCGCATCCGACCCTAGGCGCGGTGGACCAAGTCACTCGTCGGCTGCTTTCTGTGACGGTGACGGTGACTAAGCCACAACATTGCCTACACAGGCGTGATCAGCGCTTATACTCAGAAAGTTAAGATTACTTCGGGTGTCGCGGTATGCTCGATAAATTATCATCATCCTTGGCACGAGCTGAACCGCGACCCGAAACAGCAGCGGGATAGAACTACGCCAGGAGGGCGTGATCAACATCGATGTCCAATATGTGATCGTGCGATGGCAGCCAAGAGTCATGAAGCCCGATCTACACGTCAACGAGAATCGACATCACTAGTTACGCCCTTGAATACATCAAAAGGTGGAGTGTTTAGAAATAAAATCTCCTTGTCAAATGTCACATCTCGGCCCCAGCTATTGATGAACTACAGAATTAAACAGCCGCGGATATATTTTCCATGTCCTTCACATCGGTATCGCGCCATCTTATTCACCATCAGCCGCTATCCCTTGGATGGGTGAAATCGTTAGATTCGCAGCCTGGACTGTGCATGGACTGAGTTTGGTATATTCGTTGCTCCCAATAGTTGATAATAACACATAGAGCCGATCAAGGATAGCTGAGTGCCGCCTAGCCTCTGGCGCGATATACGGTTCATGCGAGGTACTCACTGATGTCGTCACTCAAATTTCCATTACACAATTAACTTAGTCAATTCGCGACATACGGGTAAATCAATTGATCAAGTGTGTAATCGCATAAAGCTAATAGCACCACTGTAGTAACTTACAATTAGTAGTTTTGGTATTTATCTTAGTTGCAAATTGAATGAGTGCTATATATATATCCAATCAGGAATCTGAAAACCACAGTTAGCCCCATATCCCCTCAGCAATGTCGAACAATGAGTTTTGATCTACCCAACCCAGCTTTATCGACGGAATTATTAGCCGCAAGGCGAGTGATCTTGCATGACGCGGCACGCAATAGTCCAGAGGTATTTTAACGCTGATGCTCGCTTAATGCTAACTAATCTGATAATAATAAAGCGCAAAAAATTACTGCGAGTCAACGGTTCTATAGTGTAATGGTTAGCACCCAGGATTCTGATTCCTGTAATCCCGGTTCGACTCCGGGTAGGACCTACAATATGATATATTTTTCTAATCGATACCCTTATCTGGACTTTATATTTTTTTTCCCCCTCATACTCATGAGATTTGTTTTGGATCGTTTTTGCTGTAGTAAATCCTCAATATTCAAAAGAATCAATTTACGGCTTTACTGAACCTACACCAAGCTCACCACTTGAAAAGCTGAAAAAGAGTTCATCGTGAGATGGCTCACCACTTGAAAGCCCGCTTGATGAAAACATCAAAGAACCAGCCCGCCATGTAACTAACCCTAACTAACGCCTCTTTCCTACCAAATAACCCCCATCACTCACACAAACTCTTATTAGCTATACTACAGGTCTACAAATCTACAAATCTACAAATCTAATCTACATACTACTACCGCCGCCGCCGCCGCACAACATGCCCGCCAAAGCACCCATCCCCGCGCGCCAGGACCAACAAAGAGACTTCCGCGCCGCAAGCGCCTACATCGTCCACGCCTTCACCTCCACCGCACGCCCGCGCCCGCGCCCGCGCCCACACCCCCGGAGAGGGGGGGACAAAGCCACGCTGCACGCAAAGCTTTGCGGGCTCGTGCGGGCCTCGGGTGGGCTGACAGCGCGGGAGCGCATCGCCGCGGTGGGCGCGCTGCTGGAGGATGCGGCGGGGCTGCATGCGGCGGAGGTGGCGGCGCGGGGGGCCGTGCTGGCCGTGCAGAGTGTTGAGATGCGGGTTGTGGATGCTGTTCTTGGCGCGGGGGCGGGGATGGGGGTCCGGCAGGTGCAGGAGGATGTGGCTGTTGCGGGGTTTTTGGAGGCGAGGGGGGAGAGGGTTGCGGCTGCGAGGGGGGTGGTGGCGGGGGTCAAGGCGGCGAGGCTGAGGAGGGTTTTGGGGCTTGGTGCGGGGGAGGTGCGGGTTCCGGGGGGGGCGGAGGTTGAGGCGTTGTTTGCGGTGTTGGGTGGGGTTGGGGAGTTGGAGGGGTTTAGGGAGGTGATGGTGCGGGATCCGTGTTTTTTTGAGGTGGTGAGGGTTGCGGCTGATTGCGTTGAGGGGTGGGTGAGGCCGGCGGGTTTGTAGAGTGTTTGGGGCGGCGGGGAGGGTGGGTAGGTAGTAGGTTTTATAGATATTAGGATTGTGGAATAAGCTGTTATTCCTACTACGTACGTACCTACACAATTAACAGTATAGAACACATCCGACTTCTCCAAGCAAAGCCTCCCAAGCTGCATCGATCCACTCTATAAAGAAAGTGGCCCTCTCAATATAACTGTCTATTTTCTCTCTCTCTATTAAAAAGTTTCCACAGCTCCTAGGCCTATCCACCTAGACCCCTAACCAAAACGCCCACACTCTGATATATATAAAAAGGGTATCTGTTGCCCATTACTAGACTCGGCTCCACATCGCACGCAATAATATATCGAGGGTGTGGTGGTATGCTGCTTGTTTGTGGTAGATGATAGGATATGGGCTGCTCAAAATAGGCAGCAGGATCGTCAAAAGGAGTAGTGAGTTGATTCGATGGGTAACACCCCTATTCTAATAGAGATCATATCTCTAACAAGGAAGATGAATCCAAATAAGGAAAACATCTTCCCGATAAAGAAAGAATAAAGAAAGAAGCTGATTGGTTAGCTTTCTTTATCTGGAAAGCAATGTCCAGCAGTTTGTTGGGTGGTCTGTTCATGGATTCTCACTCGACACAGACATACTGGGTGTCGGTACCTGTCTGCTTGACCCGTGGCTGCATGTATCCAAGTGCGTAGCCTTGACGCAGCCCGCCATCCATCCATCCATCCATACAGTAGAGAACATACGTCACTGATCCGGGCGTCCGGGATATAAGTATATACATGTATATATACCCAACACCCCCCCCCCCAACCCAACCCAACCCAACCCACAACCATGTTCCCCCCCACGGCAGTACGGGAATCCATCCAGCGATCGACGTGCTCTGCCGGAACGATGTCAAAATGTTCCGATGAAATGCTTATTCCCCCCCCCCCCCCCCCTCCCTCCTAGCCGGTTGTGGGCTCTGTGTCGTCCGTCGATCGGTACCCGGTGCGGCCGGTCTATAGTACCTACCTGGCCTGGTCCATTATGTTTTTGCAGTCTATGGTCTATGGAGTGTTTTATCTTTTATTTTATTTTATATCACTCACTCCTAATTACAAGAACTAAAGAAGAAGAAGAAACGAGTATATAAAACCCCTCTCCCCCCCCCCCCAACCCACATCTCTCATCACTGCCGCAATGAAGCTTCCCACTACCATTACCGCCGCCCTCCTGTGCCTCCTCGGACAGACCCTCGCCCACGGCGGCGTCACCCAGTACGTCATTGACGGAACCACCTACGTCGGCTGGTCGCCGTACAACCCCGCCACGGGCCAGTCCACGATCCAGCGCCAGTACAGCTCCTACGACCCGCTGTACTCGCCCACCGACGCTTACCTCAAGTGTACGTCCCCCACCCCCTTCCAGCTTGTAACGACTGACTGACGGACGGGTAGGCAACACCCCCGGGACCGGCCCAGCAGCCCAAGTCGCGACCGTGGCGGCCGGGGGCACCGTCGTCGCCAAATGGGCGCAGTGGACACACGCCGAGGGCCCTGTCCTGGTCGTAAGTGTCTCCGTCCTCCCCCGAACCCTGGCTGCTAACGGGAGGGATAGTACATGGCGCGGGTGGGCGACACCTTTGCCGACAGCGACGGCGACGGCGTAAAGTGGTTCAAGATTGACGAGGCCGGGCTGCTGTCAGGCACTGTCAACGCCGGGTCGTGGGGGCTCGGGCAGGTGATGGCGAACCTGCAGTGGACCACCACCATCCCGGCGAACCTGGCGCCGGGGAACTACCTGATCAGGGTGCTTATATATTCCTTCCTGTTCTTTTTTTTTGTTTCCCCCGAACGCTAACAGACGGACCGGAGAGTAGCACGAGCTCATTGCCCTGCACCAGGCAAACGCGCCGCAGTTCTATCCCGAGTGTGCGCAGCTCACGGTCACGGGCAGCGGGACGGGCGTGCCGTCGGGGGCGTATCTGACGTCGTTCCCGGGGGCTTATGCGGCGAGTGATCCGGGGTGAGTACTGCCTGTGTGTGTGTGTGTGTGTGTGTGTGTGTGTGTGTGTGTGTGTGTGATTGTATGGCTGCTGATGGGGTGCGTGTGCAGTATCACGATCGATATATATTCTTCGACGGCGACCACCTATACCATCCCTGGGCCGGCCAAGTGGACTGGCTAGATTGGGGTGTCTTGTTTGTATGTATGTATGTGATATGTAGTAGCTATGTAGGGTTATGATTAGTATCGTGAATTGAATTAAGGATATATTGAATTGAACAGAATTGCACCAGACCAGACGTAGAGTAGAGTACATACATACCTACATATATACAGATATTAAAGATCGACGGGTCTGTTTCAGGTAGAATCTCTGTATATTGCCCCGCATGGAGGAGAGTTGAGTGAGTGAGTGGGGTCGATGATGATGATTGTGAGGAGAAGTAAAAGAACTTGGCGCTTACGACGCTGTAGAAGATGTTGGATAAATTGAATTATTTAATTTGCACACATTGGCCCGTGAAGATGCGTGTTATTATAGCATGTATATTCAATATTCAATATTCAATACCTGTGCCTGTAGCTGTGTCTTCAGTTCGTTCAGTTCAGTTCAGTTCAGTTCAGTTCAGTTCAGTTCAGCTCTTGTGTCTGTCAGTGGGAAAGAAGAAAGAACCTCCACAAAGGTCCAACCCATAGGTAAATACCCCATCCCCACATATCAGGATAGATCATCATATTCATATTAGGATAGCTTATAACTGTCCTCTGATGCAGATTGATGATTGCAGTATATACTCGCGACTGCTGATCCCGATCCGGTAACCACAGAGTGCATCGACTAGCCAAGGAGTCTATGTACCCTATGCTGAACAATTCACTCCTGAACTCAAGGGGAGCTTGGAAGAAGAAGAGGAACTGGTTTCTATCTAAATACGTACTGGGCATCCCTTCTTTCCATCCATCGTTCCTTCCTTCCTTCTTTCCTTTCTTCTTTCCTTTCTTCTTTCCTTCCTTCTAGAACCCCCCCCCCCCCCCCACAATGCAGACTCCACTGCTGACATCTCTGCCCCCACGGCTCCTCTACCTCATCGCCGCCTCCCTCTTCTGCATCTGCTTCTTCAGTCTCTTACACTTTACAGGGTCCCAATACCCCCCACCACCACCACCAACAACAGTGACACTCCCCACTCACCCGCCCAACCCCAAGACCAGCCCCTTCAACCCAGCCACAGACAGGGACAACCTCTTCTTCAACGCCGCCGAGTGCGCCGGAAAGTTCCCCGGCCTCTCCACCGAGATTGACGTTGCCAGGGCACGCGGCGATATCGGGGAGGCGCCGTTCCGCGATGGGGATAAGGGATTCGTGAGGGCGAGGATCTACGATGGGAAGCTCTACATTGTTGCAAAGGGCGATGATGTCTGGCATGTAAGTACCCCCCCCCCCCCCCCCCCTTCTACTCCTCCTAACACTACCAGCGCCAATCCGCAATCCTCCACCAGATACACCGCGCCCTCCTCACCGCCCCCGCCCCCAAAGAGATCCCAAACATCGAGTTCCAATTCCTCGTCAATGACCACCCGGCACCCAACACCTGGTCGCTGGCCTGGAGCGGCAACGACGGCGAGGTCCACGACACGTGGATCATGCCCGACTTTGGCTTCTGGTCGTGGCCCGAGCCGCACATCGGCTCGTACGCCGAGGCGCGCGAGAAGATCGACGAGGTGGACCGCGCGCTGACCTGGGAGGACAAGAGCAGCCTCGCCATCTGGCGCGGCACCGTCCACTGGAACGGCGAGCTGCGGGGGAAGCTGCTCGAGGTGGCGAGGGGGAAGAGCTGGAGCGATGTGGCCGAGCTCGACTGGAAGACGAATGCGCTAAAGATTGAGGAGTTTTGCAAATACAAGTTTTTAATCTACACCGAGGTTTGTCCTGTCCCCTCCATTCTAGAAAGCGAGCGCGGTGATGCTAGCAGGACGGCAAAATAAAATAGGGCGTAACCTACTCTGGCCGCCTCCGCTACTTTCAGCACTGCCGAAGCATCATCATCACCCCCCGCCTCGCCTGGCGCCAATACCAATCGTTCCTCATGCAGTCCTCGGGCCCCGACCAGAACTATGTCGAGGTCCTCCCGGACTGGTCCGACCTCGAGGAGAAGGTGCAGTACTACCTCGCGCACCCGGCCGAGGCCGAGCGCATCGCGAACAACACGGTCCGCCTCTTCCGCGACTGGTACCTGGCGCCCGCGGCGGAGGTGTGTTATTGGCGCGAGTTGTTCCGGGGGTGGGCCGGTGCCGGGGGGGAGGTGGCCGAGCTGAAGCTGGGCGAGAGGGGACGCAGCTGGGAGAGTTATGTTTTGATGGGGCAGCTGGAGTGGGAGGCGACGGCGTAGTGGGGGTTCTGGTTTTTTTTTTTTTTTTTTTTTTGTTATTTGTTTTAGAGGGTGCGTTCATTTCTTTTTTTATTGTGTAGTATATAGCGGCTACTCTTTAAAACAATAGATAGAGCCACCATACCCGGCTCCAAAGGAAACCAAATTACATACATACTGCACGATGACCCAGCTAGTAAGTATATGTAGCTATAGCATCCCCCTACAGCCTCGACCGATCATATCCTACCTGTCCCCCGTAGCAGAGAGCAGTACACCGTCGTAGAAAACCTTAACAGTCTCCGCAGACCGAGTGATACCCCATGCAACCAGCACCACCCCCGCTCCGTAGTGATAAACCCCCAGACTCCGGTTTTGAGCATACATACATACATGTACACACACCCCGGCCATACAGACGCTGAGGTTCTGGTCCGTGTGGCGGTCATGGGGCGTCACTCGGTGCGACAACAGTGCGTGCTATATATCCCCGGACTAAATATGGGTCCCTGAAAACCCTGTCCCTAAGCACATCTCAACAGCGATTGGTAGCCTAATATATATATCACCGCCTAGTGCCTGAAGGATAATCCCCCCCCCCCCCCCTAAAAGAAAGTGTAGGGGGTGATTTCCGACATAGCGGACAATCGCAGGTGACGGTACGTCCAGGGATAGCTATGCCGAACCCGGGGGGGGTTGCGGAGGTATACTACGCTGCAGTTGCTTTCATTGCGGTGGTGGTTATCTGCCGGTCTGGAGATTTTGGTGTGGGTGTCGCTACATGCGTAGGTGTTTACAGAAGACTCTCGATATAAGGGTGTCCGCAGGTGCCAATTTGTATCCCCTCGCTTCGTATAGGATATGTACACCCGCAGGAAAAAAGTGAAGAAACAGCGGGTGCAACCCAATGCAAAACCGAAAACAAAAACGAAAAGAAGCAACAACAAAATACAGAATAGATACTATGGCCTCTAAGCTGTATTCACCACTTTTTATGATCTCCCTACTGCTACAATTCCCTAGCCTTTGGCAGCTGTCAATGATTTTGTATACATTTCCCCCCGATCCGGCCTTCCTGGCTTGGGCTGCAATAACCTTTATGTTTTTATTTGGGGTAGCCTCTATCTACTTTCCAGACCTGTCAAAAGGCATGGCTATGGGATACTCATGGGTTATATTGTAGGTCTGGGGATGTCACATTGGGGGCACCCGTTTCACGCTTCTCGCTTTTTTCCTGCGGATGTACAGAGGAATAGCTATTTCTCCGTCTGGGGACATGACCCTGGTTATATACCGACCCGCGCGACCCCATCACTACCGGGGCGGCTGTAGAGGGTGGAGGATCGAGGTTGTATCTGCTGTTCCGACGTGACCTACGTTGCCCGCTCCTCTGCCGGCGTCACTGTCGTCCTGCCATTCCGGCTCCAGCCTGTGCCGGACTATATACATGGCGAGCAGTGTTCCTTGTGGCGGATATCGACTGTGTTTGGCGGGGAGGGGGGGTCATTTTATAGTTATTATTGTCCGATGTCGATATCTGCCAATGTATGACCTCGTAGGGATCCGGGACCTGTATGGCAATGGCTCACGACTGACTTGCCATACATGTTGCTGCCCCCTGTTCGGGTCCAGTATAGTACATGTACCTCTGGTCTCAAAACCTGGCGTTGGACCCGGCCTCTGTAGTAGTAGTAATATGTAGTAGATTATGCCCGGGACTCCTGCGCCATTGTGTAGCTTTGGGGACGGGTCCGTGGCAGGTATTCCCACTCGTGGTGTGGGGCAGTGGCAGGTCTTGGTTCCCGGTTTTATATGTGTGTCTTGGTTTGTTCCTGTTGTGGGGTGGCGGTGGAGAGAGGTGTTTTGTGGTGTTGTCATAGCCATGCCAAATTGCAAATTAAGGCTACATGTAATTATAAACAAAGGCCATCAAGACAATACGAAGCATAAACAACCACCCACGACCACTTACACGAGTAACGAACCAAACAACCAGGAAAAAAACCCCATTCTGATCACACAACATCACTCGTCCCCGCCCCACAGGCTCGCCAGCCACGCGGGTCACGTCACGGCCCATCACTCGATTTACTTGCGATTACTCACCCACAGAGCTGTGCCGTGCGCTCTCGAGCCCTGGCGGTCAAACTCTTTTGTGGGTACGGACGGACGGGTCCGAGTACGGGTACGAGTACGTACATGTTCAATGTTGTATGTAGCCCACATTTATGGTCGTGTCGTAGTGGTACACTTGGCGCATCGCTGCTCACAGTATGATGTGATGTAGACACGCCTTCTCCCAGCCGGGGGAGGGGGCTACTGCAGGTACGCGGGCGAGCTTAATTGTGGATTGTATGTATGTATGTATGTATGTATGGGTAGCTGATCAATTGATTTGCACGATCATCTCATCTCAGCTTGCACCTCCAATTCCCAATTCCCAATTCCCAAACCCCAAACCCCCACTCATCCACCACCACCACCACCACCACCACCACCACCACCACCACCTCTTTATCGCGATAACCAGCGGCCGGGTATATATGTAGGGCGTGCAGCGCCACCAGATGAGAGATCTCTGCCACTGCCACCATGTACCGCCCCTTTCTTGTGCCGCAAAAACAAAAGAAGAAAAAAGATCGGATCCCCCTTCAATTTTGAATTATCCCGCGAGTTTGCAGTCGCCCCGAGTACATGAGTATGTAGGTACAAAATGTGTATCTACACACTGTAACACACACGTGTAACTCGGATAAACGGTTGTGGACGAGGAGTTGTTGACCAAGCCCATGGATCATACCTGGTATACTGTCATAGATAGATTGGATTGTGTATGCAGGTACTCTCTTCTTCTTCTTCTTCTTCTTCTTCTTCGACATATGTAACCAGCTGGGTTAGGGAAACTACATACGGAATTGCAGACATGTAGGAGGTTGTTTAAAATAAATCTTCAAACAAATACCCGTCGGGCGCGCGTGGATGTGTCTGTATCCCGTCGTCGGGAAACGACATGACACTCTCTTGCTCCGACTTTTCTCACCGCTCGCTTGCTCATCTCACGGCAAGTACCATTGGAGAACCCCCCCCCCCCCCCTCGAACCCCATTGGGCGCGTGGTAAGACACCTCGCAGCCCACCAATCACAACCGCCACTGCTTTCTGTTTAAAAATACATGTCGACCACGACGACGTCCAAGATTATGACGGTCCTCCTATGGCACGGAGAGACAGCAGTTGAGAACTGGTGATCTGCAATTTGTTTTTTTGTGGATTGAGGGCTGGATGTCGGGGCGTCATTTGTTTGGACCCGGGAATTAATTGATATGTAGAAACAGCCC
This sequence comes from Morchella sp. 2018-W45, assembly GCA_024713785.1. Classification (NCBI taxonomy): domain Eukaryota; kingdom Fungi; phylum Ascomycota; class Pezizomycetes; order Pezizales; family Morchellaceae; genus Morchella; species Morchella sp. 2018-W45. Next base: position 1,549,190 of record JAMGYZ010000017.1, read on the forward strand.
GTAGGGCTGTTTACGATTTGATTTGATTACAATGTACGGGTATTCGTATTTTGCGGAGAAGAACTCGCAGAGAACAAAGAACCTGCCAAGACGCTTGAAACTTGGAACGAGAAAGCCCCATCCGCCTTCTCTGAGATTCAAATATATCAAAAGGCTCTCTAAAAGTGCCACTACAGCGGTAGCGACGAAAATCAATCCGGGCACAAACTTTTTAGTGCCGTATTAATCTCAATTTCCCGAGAGATCATGGCAGGCAGAGTACAGATTAGCCCTACGGCTACTCGCTCGGGTTGAGTTGCACACGTAGGTAACATGTATTTCCCCTGGGAAATTTGCCTTGCGTGGTTCTTGTGGCTAACCTAACCAATTGAATGGGGGAGGGGGGGGCAGAAACAAGCAAGGGTAACACCATCGATCTGAGGTCTTGGTCTTGATTCTTTTCCTAATTCTATTTTATGCAGGATATCCAAAAGCTTCTTTGCTGTTAGTCGGGGGGAGAGATGAGATGAGAAAAGAAGCTGCCCTGTGAACCGAGAAGGAGAGCGGACGCGTGGCCATGTTGGGCCTCTGATATTTCTTCTGACCCTTGCCGGGGTCGGAGGGTGGGGGGGGGGGGGGACCCGGGGGTTAATAATCCAGGGTGACGGGTGTGGATTGCCGACCGAGTGAGGGAGGTGAAAGTCTGGGGTGAAGCTGATTCGGATTTTTTAGTCTGGCTATGAGGGATGAAATCCTCGGGTCTTTTTCTTGAAGCCTCTAGAACTCGACAAGCTCTTTGGGAGAAATTGTGCCAAGATTGTTCTCTTTAATTTCTTTCCCGAGAGGAGAAGGTTGCGGTGGCCAAGGCTGCCGCCATTTGCACTTGAATCTTGTGTGTGTGTCTAGGCGTAGATCGAGGCCAGCCAGTCCGCACGGAGCAGTCCAAGTCAGGCACGAAATCTCACCTTATTCAAAGATCACCAACAATAATAAACGGGCAGCAGCCAATCGATACGGGGACAATCAAACATAACCACAAACACTGATCTATGATTCGGGGGATCAATTCCTCATTCTTCTTGGAAAGCTGCGAATTGGTTTGTGCCGCCGAAGCAGTCAGTCAGTCAGTCAGGACGTAACTGCCAAATCCAATCCGAAATCAAACAAAACCTCAAATTGATGTGACAGCTGTATGGGGGGGGTGTTGTATGTACTACTAATTCCATAACGTTTCCGAACACGACTGTTATTGCATACACACAAAAAGGTGCCAAGTCCCCCTATTTGTATGGTATGCAATGTTGGTTGTGTTCGGAAACGTCATGGAAGGACGGGTATGTGATGCTGTCACAATATTGCACACACGCAGCAACCAGCATACATTGGCATATTCGCAAAAGCCGAGCCGTGTGCTTTGTTTTGGCTTGCTCATGTACATATGTGTATGGATGGATGTGTAAATAAGTTGATTGAATATGGGAAGGCTTGTATCCAAGTAGTATGGGGAAGAGACGGGACAACAGGGACGAGCGAATAGAAGCCGTACGTAGGCTTCAACCGAAGGCAGTAACGGTTTAGCGTACCGAGTGGTTGCCACCCAAAAGTTAACCGTTGACAGAGAAGGGTAAGGTTCAGGGGCAGAGCAACAGGGGCTGGGAGCAACCGAGATGCAGGAACGGTGAGGCGTTTGGCTGAGGAAGGAAGAATATGTACACACATACATAAGAAGAGGAACAAGAAGAAGAGAAATCAAATCCCCGACTGTGCCACTGTGCCGCTCAGGTACAGCCCACATGTGACGATTCACAACGAAAACTACAGGCCAACTGATTTCCTGAATTGGTAGATGATAGTATCTAAATTATGGATGGCATCGATGCCCATTGAATGGTAGAGCACTCGACAGCTGAGGATGAGGCGACTGTATCTACAGGCCCCCCCCCCCCCACCCCTCCATACAGGATAGACAGAATTAAAGGCTACATCATTACTCTCGTAGTACTAGATGCAGCAACCGAGTGCCGGATCATCCGTAACGGCGGATACAAGAGTTGATATGAAACGAGATGAGAGAGACGTGATGCTTCTTGAATCTTAAGTGGAGTAGTGGGGGAAGTGAAATTACATGTACACATGTACTTGGTATGAAGTGTTGAGAAGGAAGGAAGGATCTCTAAAAGGGAAAACCCGTTAATAGGAAAACGCATACTATGAGTGGACAACAAACGGAGAGAAAAAAATTGAATTTAGATAAATCTCCCCCTGAAGTGGAAATAACCCAGTTGAATGGCTGAAACGGTAGCACTCATATGTACTCAGGGATTAAATTTACTGGGGGGAGGGAAATAGGGTGCTTAGTACTCTCTACCTACCAAAGCACCAGGGCACAAAGCACAGAAAGAAAAAAAAAAAAGAAAAAAAAAAAACCAGGCCCTGTGCATTATGTACCTGCTTAGAGTGGGAAGGATGTTATAGTTGCATATCCAAGGAACCCGAGACTAGGATTGCCGCACCGTCCTCCTCTCTCTCTCTTCCCCACCCCCCCCCCCATCACATCCCTCCCTTTTACATACACACAAACATACCCACACACACACACACCCACACCCACACACCCACACCCCATACACACTCGCGCGCTTTCTCGGCATTTCTTTCATTACACCCTAATCCCTTTTCTCTCTTCTCCCTTTCTCCCCCCCCTCAACCTTTCAGACTACAAGAACCAAGGGACTTCCTTCCCAGATCTGACTTTCTATCCCCCTCTCTACCAACACATTCACTCACTCACCTTGTGTTTGACATTCATTCTTTTTTTTTTTATCATTACTCACACTCTCTTGAGAATTGATTTTCTGCGCACTCCTTTGCAGCTTTAAAATCCTCAATTAGTCAAATTAATTCGAATCAGCACAATCATTAAAACAATTCTCAAAATGAAGTTCCAAACTGCAACCTCTCTCTTCGCTTCCGCCCTTATGGCTGGATCCGCCGCCGCTCACTCGTGGCTCGCCTGTGTTGATACCAATGTCACCAACTACGCAGAGGCAAAGGCTGACCCTAACGTTGACCCGTAAGTTCTCATCTGTCCCTTGCATGATATGGGCACCCCCCCCCCCCTTTTCTTCTTTTTTTCTTTTTTTCGTTGGACAATTTCATGGAATGGTGAATACCTTACTGACAATATTTAATCCTCTATAGTGTGAGAACCTGCAACGGTTACCCTCGTAATAAGATCTATGATTACGACTGGATCACGGAGTCCTCATACTACTCATGGAACTTGAACAACGTTAGCAACACCGAGGGACTCGCTTGCCGTCCTGGAAGCCAAGGTAGTGCGACATACCCCTCCCAGTACCCTATGACTACCGCCGTGCCTGGTCAGACTCTCCGCATGCGTTTCTGGGGCAATGGTCACTCCCGCTGGGACATTGGTTCTCCCAACCACCGTGACCCCGGTCTTATCCGTATCTACTGGGCTGGTCAGAAGGAGACCGAACTCAAGTATAAGTCCGACCTCACTGAGGCAAATTGGCTCCAGGGCGCTCAGGCCAACTTTTCCGCTGATGCCGTTACTCTCGTCAACGGAAACACCATGAACGAGAAGGCCAACTACTTTGATTTGACTCTCCCCGAGAAAATTGAGCCCGGTAGGCATGCTATGGTCTGGGCTTGGGCTTGGGACGCTGGCTTCGGTTCTCTTAACGAAGAGACCGGTTACGACGGTAGATGGGCCAACTCTTGGTCTACCTGCTTCGATATCGAGATCGTCAACTCTGACTATGTTGGTATGTTACGCTCAAATATCCAATTTCCATATTTTGATATACTAACAACCTATTCCAGGACAAACCTATGACAAATCCGATACTTCCAGCTACGCCGACGCCGACGAAGATGCCGAAGCCGCTGCTTGCTCTACCGCCACTGGATACCTCGGAGGGATGTCAGACAAGCCTTGTGTCGGAACTGCCTGCCCACCATGCTGGTACAAGTCCCAGACCGACGGAAGCATCGCCTGCTACGACTACACTTCAGCCGGTACTTGCCCATGGGGCGGTGCTTTCGACTGCTCCAAGAAGCAGGCCACCAGGAGAGCTTTGAAGCACGAGCGTGCCCCATTCGCATAAGCCAAAAACTCTCTAGGATAGATCGGTTTCCTTGTCATCTTACTCAATTTTTAAGTGTCTTATGATACCTCTGTTCTCGATGAGCTTGGGTGGTGGTGTTAGTTTGCGGAATTTACTGTTTGAATCTGATGGTTGTCTTGGGTTTATGACCTAGCTTTGTAAGTATTACTGTTCGGACAGAACGACATAGGTTGAACTCTATTTGTAGTATTTATTCCTCTTCTATTTTTCTTCTCTCCCTCATTCAAATCGAGTTATAGACTTCATACCCTTCAAAACACGGTATCATGTTACCTACTGTATTCATTGGGGGCTTGTTTGAGGACGAAGAAAGAACATTGTATTATTTTACTTTATTTTTTGTTTGTTTCCTGTATTTGCATCGCCCTATTGGTGCTGGTCTGGGTTTTCTTTTGGGTCCCTGTTTTTTATTTTTCTTTATATATCAAAAATCAGTGTCAGTGCGTTATCACGCACAAAATAGAGACATTATCACTCATGACCAGTCATCTGCATTACAACATATAAAAGACACTCTTAATTCTACGCTAAGGTTTACCTGATTTGTGCTAGTAAAGAGCCGCGCGTTTCATCATCCTTATTTTTTTTTTAAGATTAACCTAACTTCCTGATACATCCACTGGCATGACATCTTGACGCGTGCTCGGGGGATGTCTTTGGCATGGGTATGGCCATGGGCATGGGTATGGACGGGTACGGGTATGGGTATCGGTATTCTGTCTGTTTGCAAAGGCAAAGGCAATGGCCATGCGTTGGGTATTTATTATGTTCACAGCACTTCAGAGTATACAGGAATTCGGATAGGACAACTTGTTGGTTTCGGGATATGCAAGTTCTTCATCCCCTTTCATTCCGCATTAATTGTGAGGGTCGTCCCTGGCATTGTTTATTGTTGGCGTCGGTGCATAAAGCACGTGGTGACGATATGGATGCATATCGTGCAACATACGGGGGACAATGGGTGGTAGGGCTATGTGTACTTTGAAGTGGTCATAAGAGATCAGTGTATCTTATGCGCTCAAATCAAGGATCCGTGCAGGCATCTCTGTACATGTACCAATTGTACCTCCCTTTTCCAGTGCTCTGATGCGATTTCAGAAAGAAAGTGTAGGGAAACAGGTATGTTACACTTGGTTGTACAACCGTGAAGGAAGGAGGGAAAAGGGGATCAAGGGATACAGTGCAGCCCTGAGATGGCTGGAGGGTCAACTATCCTTGAGGGAAGATAAATGTCTCTATCAGTATCGTCTCGTCTCCTTTCAAAAGCTTTTACGGAACGGCCCGATGGAGGAGTCTGAATTGTGGGGTGTATCAGTATCACATCCCATGAAAAGTAAATTGACCAATTTCAGGTCCCTTGTTAATGGCAGGCTTCTAGATTACACGTGCATATAAGCCGTCTAGTCTAGTCTGGCCATTCACATGGATTGGTTAATTAATTCTGGGGCGGGGATGCCAGCCAGTTATTTGGGTGACCGGGACTTGATAAATGGTGTGAATACAGTATGTGGCCGCGATGGAAGAAGATCTCAAAGGGAATAGAGAAACGGTATGTAGTAAGAATGGGCTATTTAGAGGTACTCTATGATGTAGTTTCTGCTCATGACGCATGCGGTGTTGGTTTGATTTTCTTTGACTCTGGGGCCGGGATTGCGTAACCAGGTATCATTGACCTAGCAACCACTCAATGCTTATTTCATAACTGGATGTTTACCTAACTCAGCCGAGAATTGTTTTCCCTTTTCCCAATCAGGGAACTGTTTATTTGACCCGCGCCCACTCTTGTAGTCATGCCAAGGCCGATGTATCCACCACAAAGATGTCACTAACCGCTTGCATCTAGACATGGAAAAACTATTCAAAAATTTTATAGCAAGCCGAGCTGTGGATAAGGTTCTGTAGTGTAATGGTTAGCACCCAGGATTCTGATTCCTGTAATCCCGGTTCGACTCCGGGCAGGACCTCTCAAAGTGTTCTGGTTAACCTCTTGGGTTGGTCAAGAAAATCTTTTTTTTCCGTCGGAGCCATCGTCGGTCGAGTTTCACATACCAGCCCCTTTCTGGGTTTTTTGACCGACATGATAGAGGGTATACATTCTCTTTCAAGCTGGATCCATGGAAGGAAGTACGTTTCATTGTGGATATGTACAATAGCACATACATGCACCTACGCTAGTTTGCTTAAGTATTTTTAAAGCGCTAGCTAGTCATATAATTCGATCTATACAAAGACTTTCTACACTAGAGTGGTAATGATATCTGTGTGCGTGTTTGTGGTGCTGGGGGCCTGGGAAACTCAGGTCTTGCACGCATGTAGGCACGTTCTGTAAAAATTGTATTTTAATATTGTTAAAACTACATGTAGTATCCTACAAGGTTGTATCCAGTTGAATGTTATAAGTTTGTAATTTTTCAGTTTCTTAATATTGTGGTGTGTTGGGCTAATCCGGGTGATATATCATGAGCCACATGAATTTGTTTGTCAAAAATGCCAAGCCTCACCAGCTCTGAAAATTAGAGACCCTAACACTAATATTGTTACCCTACCCTCCCCTGGAATTTCACCCCACCAAGTGAACTCTACAGGCCGTGGAAAATTGTTAACAAGCTCAAAAAAATGTTGCCAACAAAACTTCTCACGACTATAGCGCGACAATCCCACATACGCTCACCACCAACACTCAAGTTATACACGTACCATCATCGCCGTAGTTTCTACTCAATTCCGCCCATTAATAAATTCATTTCCATCTCCCAAGAAATTCAACATGCGCTGGAGCACAAAGCGCCCATAGTGGCGTTTGAATCGGCAAACATCACATGCCCGAAGGAAGTGGGGGGTGAGTTGGCTTCCCCCCTTCTGTTTGTATAAGGGATTGTGTTCTGAAAAAGTGATTTGTAGCCTTACCGTGGCCAAAAAATGCGGAATATGCGAGCTTGGTGGAACAAGAGATTAGAGCGATGGGCGCGGTGCCGGCAACAATAATGGTATTGGCTGGAAAGGTTCATGTAGGAGTCGAGGATCCAAAGCTTTATAATGAGATGCCATCAAGAAATGCGATGAAGGTCTCACAGAGGGATTTACCGTATGTTCTTGGAATGGTATTTGTGCCTGATTCCTGTTAGGTGGCGATATTTGGTGCGATTGTCTAATGGTACATTATATATAGCCAGGTCGACGCAGCGGCGGTCTTACAGTAGCAGCGGCGTTGACTATCGCATCAATGGTTGGTATCAAGATCCTCGCAACCAGCGCTATCGGCGGTGTCCATAGATCTGTAACAACACTTATGGACATCTCCTCTGACGTTAGCGAGCTCGGTCGGAGAAATGTAGCGGTGGTTTGTTCTGGACCCAAGGTTTATCTGGATGCAGAAGGGACGATAGAGTACTTGGAAATGAAGGGTGTACCTGTGGTTACGTTTGGGGAGGGGCTGATGGGGGTCAGGCTTCCAGCGCATTATAGTTATGAGGGAGAGGTTCAGAGTCCGTTGGTGCTCAAAAGTGCGAAAGATGCGGCGAGGTTAATCTGTGCGTATGCCCACTTTGACGAATCCGACATGAACTAACGTGTGAGTGGTAGACACAAGCCACGAATGCGGACTTAAAACAGGGCAGCTCCTGTGTAATCCAATTCCACGTCAATTCTCGTTACACTATGAAGGAGTTGAAAAAAGTGTACAGAGATACTTCAAAGAGCGCAAGAAGGCTAGTAAGAAGGACAAAGAAGTTGTTAGTGACATGATATTTACAGTCCGCAAGTTTGATCGAGATAGGGTGATGGAGGCAGAACAGGCCATGCTATTGTACAATGCTCGAAAAGCGGCAAGTGTGGCTGTGGAGTTGGCGCTGTTGGAGACGGGAGTGGATTAGTTCGGCACCCTCTTTGCTTCGGGTGAAATCTTGGGCTAATTTATGAGATAGTTACGCACTGAAAGGCCAGATGAAGGTGGCACAGAACCAAATGAACACCCGGTATGGTTCGAATGTTTGTCAAGTCTCGCTGCACTAAACTAACCTCCTTCTAGAGGCTTGGGAGATCCCTCAGGAACTCCAAACACAGGATTTCAGCAGCATGACCAGGCCGGCAATGATTACCTGCACTTGAGGAATTCCACGGGGGAATCCTACCAGCAGGCACAACCATTGGTGCATCGTTATCGATCTGGTGCTCCCCGGGTTAACCATAAAAGTTCGGGACATGCACAAGGTGAATTTGATGCTTATCGGCGGCCGAGCATAACGGTGGTTTCCCGGGCATTCCCAGAATTAGCTGATCGGGATGCACCTGGGGAGTACCGAGAGGGGCCTCAAAGGCCGTTTGAGGGGTCATATCAGCCCTCCAAAAACCCCAACCAGGTTCCAAGAGAGGGGCCTCAACAGCCGTTTGAGGGGTCATATCAGCCCTCCAAAAACCCCAACCAGGTTCCAGGAGAGGCCCCCCCCCCTCGCGAGCAAACAAGGACAGTGACGGAGAGAGGGTTCACCATACGACGGGGGGCAATTCTGGGGATATCATCAAGGCGAGCGCAACAATAGGGTTTGATTCCTAGGTTTTTATTGGTGTTAAAAGGGGGGATATTTGCTTGCTTTCTTGTACTTTTACACTCTAGATCTCTGCTCTCCACATAGGTATATGTAGCCTGGAGGATAGACTGATTTTTCTTGTACACTCTGTTATTGTGTATATATAGACAACAGAAGGTTCTTTTTTTCCTTTCCCTTTTTTTTTTTTTAAAAAAAAAGTCGGATATATCTTTGTATTACATGTAGTTACATGTACTTACTTACATAGGTGTTCGAATATTGATAACCAAGTGGGTATACTGGTTAGGAATTTTCTAAAGTGCATAGTGGGCCCTAACTTGATGTCGTTTTACAGGATGGAAATATATGTACTGATACTCGGGGACACGATCAATGGTGTTGTTGGCCTCTAGCGATGTCCCAATTACATGTAAATCTGTGCTAAAAAGAAAACGCGCAAAAGTGGTGGGGGAATGTTATTCTCGTGGCAAGTACATGTATCCCTTATCCCACCGCCCGTCAGTAAGTTTAGTGTGGCTTTACTTACAGATCTCGTTATCTCTCTTATCAAATAATAGATCTCCCATACAAATTTCGTTCCTCTACGGGGGACGGACTATGGGATAGGGGAACCAGTCGGGAACCCTCTCCATCAATGACATCACCTCCGCCAAAAATAAACCCATCACTCGCCGTCAATCCCTACCGCGCTCCAAATCATTTCTAGATCTCCCCTTATCTCCGCCGCTAAAACGCACACATGATATTGTAGATATGAGATATATAGAGACGACCTCCCCAACAAAGGCTTGCAAAGCATCCTCATCAAAACATTCGTCCTCGCCCTCCTATGACGAAAGAATACTAGGCATACCCAGATATTATCAAGCCACCTATAACGCTGCTGTCAAAAATCGCTTACGAGCACGATGTCATTCTGCATAACCTGAGCCACCGGGAGTGGGATCTTGGTATGTTACCGAGAGATGCTACTCCACATGCGCTGCGTGCTGGGCTCGTGCTTTACATACATACTTGGGCAGTGGGGGGCGTTCGGTACATATGTAGGAGCTATCCAAACAGACCATTTCCCCTCTGCATATGCAATCGTGGTATCGATAGGCCCGGCTATGGAGGAGCTTCTAGAGTAGAGGGAGTGGAGATATAGCTTGGCCGATAACGCTGGAAGGTTTTTATACATGTTGTACATATACGTAGGTACTGATATTTGGATAATAGGTGGATATAATATACATGGTCGATCTAGAGGCTAAAACGCTTGGACCAACGAGTGAGAGATTGTGGAGGGTGGGACGTCGATTACTCAGCTACAGAATAATACTACCGACACGGGTGGGAAGTGTAACCCGACTAGACTACACACTGTTCAAATGGACAATTACATACACGCGTCAATAATTCCTACGTCAAGACCGGACTCGACCTTTGTGAGATCACCCTTCAATTTTTGACTATCACCTATCAATACCTACTACTCTACATCTATGGGAGCCTTACGCGGGCGGCACGTGAGATTATAAACAACCCCACATACCTACATATATAGGTCATAGGTACTCTGAGCTAGAGTTTACGATTTGGTCTCCCCATTGGAGAGGGAAAAAAACTCTCCTTGATTAGGTACATGTGGTCCAGCAATCGGAAACATCGATGGCTGCTATTAGGTGATCGAGCGGTTTAAAGGAAGTTAGCCTTGGCTTTGCTTTTCCTCTGTTGGATCCACTCGTAGGCTACATCTTGTGTCTTTCAGCTCATTCTACCCCAAGGCACCCCCGCAACCCTGATCCCCGCAGATGGAAGGAAGCCCTCTAGACGTCATATCATCCCTTATTGAATGGATTAGAGTAAAGTAATCTACTCTACTCTAGAGTATCTACACCTGCAGCAGGCATTCTAGAGTAGAGCATAGCTGCAGTCATTACATACTCGATCTCTATCACAGGCAATTTACCCGGATTTGGAGCGAGATGTGCTCGAAATCCTTCTTCTTCACTTTTCCGCGCAGCATGCTATACTCGTTCTAGTAGTCTATACCAAGAACCCAACACCACCCGGATGGAGCATATGCAAAGAGCCATCGCTAATCCTAGCCCTAATGTTATGTGCACGGTGCAATAGGAGGGTCCCTGCAGCTGAGACAAACCTCAACTGACAGCGAAGCAACAACCAACCGGTCCCCGCCCGCCGGGGGGGAGCGCCGCCCAGGAGGGAAATCCCATAGAGGGTTAGGATCACTGGGTTTATCACCCAGGAAAATTGTGTGGCCGTCTCTGGTTGGGTTGATGGGTGGCTGGTGGGCCGAGTGGAGCTACTTTTTTTTCCCCTGGTTCTTTACTCTTCCCAAGACACCTGGATCCAGTGGGTGATCCCGTTACCTTACTCTATCTGGTGCTTTCAGCCTTGTATGGCTGGTTTGGTCTGTGGCCGCCTGTCCTTCACCAGCGGATGGTACAAGACTGGTGAGAGGGAGAGGAAAGTGAAGACTGAGGAGAGGGAGACTCGACCTGCATTCCCCAGTTCCTTTATACCAAAAGGCAGTCCACCCAGCCTGGAAAGATAAGACATAGAGGAAAAAAAAAAAAAAAAAAGGGACCACGCCTCCTCCCAGGACCTTATCATTCTCCTTCCAACGAACCATCAACTGAAGATATAACGCGACGGGTATGTGTATCTCTCTGACTCGTGTTAGTTTTTCACAAATAGTCAAAAAGGTAGATGCAGTATCGTCCCCAGGGGAAGATATCTGCACCTTTTGGATGTCAGGAAGTTAACGGACAACGGTCCTGGCTAGCAAGAACTTAAGGTTAGGACTGATAGGTTGAAGTTGAGTAATCGGCATCTCTACGGGGCCACCATCCACATACCTAGATACTTTCTAGAGTAGTACCTAGCGGTTGAGGAAGACTACCAGCCACCCCCGACAGTCGGAGCGACTTCGAATTCAGCTGTCTATTCCGTAAAAGAGAAGCGTGCGTACCCTCGAGCCAGAGAGTACGTACACCCCCCCCCTAAATTTCCAACCCCCCGTAAGAAATTTCGTCGTACCCACAACCATCAGGAGGTGTATCGGCAATGTCGTTTCCAGCACCCATCGTGAGGGCGAACGCCCTGTCCCTCCATCCTCCCCCAGAAACTCCCAAGCGACACAGCCTCACAGTTTCAGTCTCAGATATTTCCGAGGTTGTGGATGGTAGTGGAAGATTCCTAGCGGATGCGGCCCGTGAGACTCTGATCAATGCAGCTCGAGACGGTGATGAGAGTTTGGTCAAGAAACTCATCGAGACGGGAACAAATGTCAATGCTGCGGAAATATCTGGGAAAACCGCTTTGCAGGCGGCAGCGGAGAGCGGTCATGAAGGTATGGTGAGGATACTTTTGAATGCTGGGGCGTCCCTGGTTACGCCCGCTGCGGAGTATTCTGGGAGAACGGCATTACAGGCTGCAGCGGAGAGAGGATATGGTGAGATCGTGAAAATGCTTCTAGGCTCTGGTGCGAAAATCGATGCCCCCCCAACTGGGGACTTTGGTAGGACTGCTTTACAGGCGGCAGCAGGGAGTGGTCATGTGGATGTAGTCAAAATTCTTCTAGAAGCCGGCGCAAACGTTAATGCTCCGCCATCTAAATCTTCCGGTAGGACGGCTCTGCAAGCTGCAGCGGAGGGCGGGCATGAAGATGTAGTGCTGATGCTTCTCAAGGCTGAGGCGTACATCGATGCATATCCTTCAAATTTCCACGGCAGAACGGCGTTGCAGGCTGCAGCTGGAGCGGGGCACAAAAGTGTTGTGGAGATCTTATTGGAATCTGGCGTGAACATCGATGCTCCGCCTTCAGAGTTCTCCGGGAGAACTGCACTGCAGGCTGCAGCGGGGGAGGGAAGGGAAGAAATCGTTTCTCTGCTTTTAAGATATCAGGCAGATATCAATGCACCGCCGGCAAACTCTTCCGGGAGGACTGCGCTACAGGCTGCGGCGGAGGCCGGCCACGAGAGGATCGTGAAAATGTTGATCGACGCTGGGGCCAGCACGGATGCTCCAACATCAGAGTTTTCCGGGAAAACGGCACTACAGGCCGCAGCGGGAGGTGGTCACGAAGAAATTGTAAGGCTCATCCTGGAAGCAGAGATTTCTTCCGGGGCAGCTAAAATGGAGTCATATGGCGCGGAAGCACTCGAGGCTGCTGTAAGTGCCGGGCAACTGAGGATTGTAAAGATGCTACTCGATGCTGGTGTCAATATAAACACCAGAAACTCTTTGGGAAGAACGTGTTTGTTCTCACCAAGTATGAGTAGCGAGATGTTGCAGGAGCTGGTGGAGCTGGGTGCTTATATTGATCATGCAGATTATGACGGAATGACGCCGCTACATTACGCTGCTGAGAATGGATGCAGGGAACTTCTTATTTCTCTGCTAGAGGCAGGAGCCACTATGGATATCGAAGATAATAGAACGCGGAGGCCATTGCATTTGGCACTGGAGAAAAAGTATGAGGACTTGGTGAAGGTGATGCTGGGCAGAGGAGATAATATCCGGGAATCTCGTGTGAAGAGTTGGCGAGCAGTACTGAATGCAGGTGAAACCGATATTGTTATGATAAGCGAGGGCCCATCCGGCGCGAATGATATCAAGAAGGTTGACATTGATAATGTACAAATCGGGATTGAGACGGAGGATCTATTACCCTTGAAGCAGTTCTAGTAAGTAAACTACAAACAAATCACCAAGGGGGAAAAAAAGGGTTATGCTGACAATCTTATAGTAACGCCCATGGTCGTAGATGGGACGATGAAAAATGCCAAAAGCTCGTCGACCCCTGTAAGTTTATGTCGAAATATTTGGCCTTGCATACTCAACCTCGCTACGAGGCGGCTGTTGGGGCTGATGTGAAATGGTTATGGGCGCTTGTGAACCCAAGAAAAGATCTACACAGCCCTACACGGAACTTTGGGTACGGAATCCCCAATATCGGAAATATCGCAACAACTGCCCATACTAAAGGTGTGTTTCTATCTCGCCCACCCAAGGGCTTTTACCTTAATGCTGATCAAAACTTAAGCGCTGTTATTTTGCCATGTCTCGTTTGACTTTCCTGTCTATGTACCCCCAGAGGAGGCGAAACTTAATGCGGGCGAAACCCCACAAGAATGTTGCTTCCACACTGAGATCCATAAAACGGAAATATCGTGGGCCATGCGCAAAACTGGGTTTGAGGACCAGCAAATGTACCGGTCCATGAACTATAGGAGTACTTTGGATTCCGGCTGTGTCCCGAAAAATGGGCTTGATTTCTTCATACTATTCATGAAGGATCTGCATGATAAGTGGATGGATGTCTTTCTTAAAGCGGAGGAACACCTCAGGGAAAGCGTATGTTTCAAAATCGTCTCTGTAAAGATTTGTGTTATAAGCTTATTCTGACCTGGAACAATTAGCGAAAAAATCTCTTGCTTAAAGAGGGAAAAACTACGAACCTCATTCGTACATTTCTAAGAGATGCACAACTATGGTCGGATTTTAGGGCATTATACAAGCAGCAGGTGAACCAGGCCAAAGTACTGGTGAAAGAATTCCGCGAAAAGAGATTGCTTTATGATGAGGTCAACAACTCAGAAGGCAAATCATCAGCGCAAGATGTATGGCCTGGTGACGATTCATTGAGCGAAGGATCATCAGTCTATTCCTCCGACTCCGACTCCGATTTCGAGAAGAAGATGAAAAAGGAGAAGGAGAAGAAGAAGGAGAAAAAGAAGGAAAAGAAGAAGGAGAAAAAAATGGCCAAACCGAAAAAAGATAGGATAGAGGTGGAGATAGAGATTTTAGAGGGATTGATAAAAGCAATGAAGAATAAGTGCAAAGACAATATAAAGAAACTGGAGAAAAGGACGAGGGAGATGATTGAGCTTGTAAGAATTTATCCTTGCAAAATACTGATTTCGTTGGGCGGGGCTAACTCATAACAGGAATTCAACCTGGTTTCCATTTTCGAAGCACGAATGTCAACCACAACTGCCCAGAGCATGAAGCGGCTCACTTGGATCACGTTTATTTTTCTACCACTACTTTTTGTTGCTGTAAGCATGTCACTATTCCACAGGACCAAAGAAATTAAATACTGACAGTTCATTAAGAGTTTGTTTGGTATGAACTTAGACATACTGGAGACTGGTCCAGTTAAGTGGTGGTGGTATGTGATATTGAGTTTTTCACTATTCGTTATGGTTCTCACCAGTTGGGCTATCTTCAAATATTCTAGCGTATGCTCCCCATTCCTAGGGGCGCAACCCCCCTTGATATATTCTAGGATTGCTCACAGGTCAGGTTTTTCAGGACGTGAGTAAATGGTGCGAATCTCTCTTGGTGTCGCTCTGGAATAAATTGCCATCTGTACCTCGACCTAGGCGCCGGATGAAAATCAACCCTATGGACGATCTCGAAAGCGGAATTAAGTTTAAGTTTACGTAACGATCTCGACGGACACGAATATGCGATAATGAATAACGAATCATGGGAATATACGGTATTTTAGTGTATAATATTTATGGGCCAAAAGTAATTATTGATATCATGGTTGGGGTGTAAAACGGATGGGGCAGCAACTGTACATACACGAGTCTTTCCTTTACCGCCGGCATGTTAAGGGCATTGCCATTTCGTTCTTTATTATATATTATGTGGATAGTTTTGGACTGTCGTTAATGAGCTGTGTCTCTTTATAAGTAATAGCTTAAAGTATACCTTTAGTTTTATGCTTGCGTTGGAGATTGATGACTGCAATGTGAAAAAACGGGGTGAAAACTACTTTAGCGACGAATACCGAATGTACTTAATTAGGTACAGCCGCGTCCGCAAAGTTTTGGCACCCTGTAAGAACATCTGCGATTACAACAAACAAAATATTTCGGTCCCTTCATCGAAAGGTAGGGTTGCGAAGGGCTGTGATAGACGGCAGTATAGGGATATGTAACTATGGGTTGTCATTGCAGTCACTCTTATCTGGTTGTTTATATCACGGTTTGAACTCATGAGCTTCGAGACTGGGGGTGCCAAAACTTTGCGGACGCGGCTGTACATGTAGGTACATACGTGTATATAAGTACATACATTAGCTGCGGACCATCCATCATCTTGAAGGGTCCAAACAAAATATTGGATAAGCTTACTCAACCCTAACCCTGACGAAGTCAACCCTAACCCCGCAAAGCCCCTTGGTCCGTCAAACACCTTGCGCTCACCTGCGAGAATATATTCATTCTTACGAAAGTGGTGGCTGTTATTATCACCGTATACAGCATCGTTTTCAGAGGCCGCCAGACCAGATACAAACCTTTACAAGGAGCCGGATCTTATCGGACATCCGTTCTGGATTGTTGGCTGGATGCGATAGCTTTTCCATACAGCGCTTGAAGATGTCTCAATACTCTCGAATCGATACCGAAGATGACCCGCAGTCGCTCAGTACCCAGCCTTTGATAGCAAACCCAGATGTTCTCTCTGATCCCACGGAAAATACGGAGAATCCCGAAGACGGAGTTATCACAGGGTGGATATGGCTCCTCACCTTGACAGCTGGTATAAGTGGTCTGCTATTTGGCTGTGAGTACCTACGGTGTCCCCATATCTGACTGCAACACCTCAACTGACAAAACTAACGCACTGTAGACGATACAGCCTCCATCTCGGCTGCACTACTACACCTTGGCCCATCACTCTCCACGCCTGAGAAGCCGGTAACAACGTGGGATAAGTCCTTGATAACTTCCTCTACATCTCTTGGTGCGTTAATAGGCGGTTTATTCGCTGGGTTACTGGCGGACCGTATCGGACGGAGAGGAGTTATCTGGGTTGCAGATGTTCTCTTCATTCTTGGTGCCCTATGGCAGGCTCTCGCTGGGAACGTTGGCGCTATGGTGATAGGCCGTGCTGTGGTGGGCCTCGGTGTCGGTGTTGGAAGTCTAATTGTGCCGCTGTGAGTAAAATTGGATGAGAATCCTCCCACCTAGATCTCCATCGGCTCTCCTATGCGGTATATGGATGGCCTCTTTCGATGTTTGCTGACGAAAATAGATACATCTCTGAATTATCACCTCCGTCACACCGAGGTCGTCTGGTCGTAATCAATGTTCTGTTTATCACATTCGGCCAACTTATTGCCTATACTGTTGGTCTCATACTTTCTCCGCCTACACTCTCCCAAGATCTTAGCTGGAGATTTATGCTTGGACTCGGCGGTGTCCCTGCATGTTTCCAGTTTGTTTTTATGTTTTTTATGCCAGAGACGCCGCGGTGGTTGGTACAGCACTCTCGCCGCGACGAAGCTGCAAAGGTTGTGCGGAAGGTCTATGGTGACCTCTCCGAAACATCGGTCGAGCGAGTCCTCACTGGTATTGAGCAAGGTGTTGAAACGGTGTCAAAAGATCCTCTGATGGCCAAACTGAAAGCAATTTTTGCAGTTGGGGGCAATCGGCGTGCTCTAGCAATAAGCTGTTTGCTTCAAGGCCTCCAACAGGCTTGTGGGTTCAATTCGCTGATGTACTACTCTGCCACTATATTTTCTCTAGTGGGGTTTAAGAATCCCACCGCTACTGCAATGGTTGTTGCCGGAACAAATTTAGTATTTACTGTACTAGCATTCACATTGATTGACCGTATCGGGAGGAGGAGGATCTTACTTTGGTCAATCCCCGGTATGATAGTGGGGCTATTATTATGTGCGATGGCTTTTTATCATCTACCAATTCTCACCACGAATGCTCTACCGTCTTCACAATCCATATGGAGCCCGCTACTTATTATATTTATGATGGCATATGTAGCAGCCTATGCAATTGGCGTTGGTGCAATCCCGTGGATAGTACAATCCGAGTTCTTCCCAATGCGTGTCAGGGGGCTTGGAACTGGCATGGCTACAGCCACGAACTGGGTGCTTAACTTTGTCATTGGAGCAACTTTCCTTCCTGCTGTGGAATGGATGTGGGGTGGTGCTGAGGGGCTATTTGTTGTTTATGCGCTGGTATGTGGGGTTGGGCTTTTAGCAGTTTATAAAATATATCCCGAGACAAAAGGCCTTAGGATGGAGGAAATTGAGAGTGTGCTGAGGAATGGATGGGGGGTTAAATAGAGGTACGAAAAGAACAGGGGATGATGATCTTTGAGGTGGGCAGGTTCTTTTCACGGTGACGGCGCGTTTGTGTGGGACTCTTGGTTTTTTCCTCCCTCACCTTTTTTTCCCCCCTCCCAAGGCGCTAGAGCTAGCTATTAGTTCTTTAGGTTTTGAAAGACCGAACCTCTACAATGTTAAGGCGTTACTAGTTTCCTCTTCGTTTTATATCCACCAAGCAGATATCTTTTTCAATCAAAATGTATTAGATTTTCGTCAAGAGTAGTACATGTTCGTTAATCACTATTAAGGTTTCATGAAAAATCATAGAACCATACATTAGCCCTTCATAGAAGACTTAAGTCGCCGATGGGCTTGTCAAGATGTTTCCTGAAACACCAATCATGATTAGTATGGAGAAACATGTATTCTGGGGCTACACCATCAGATTCCGTACCTCCGTCAGGATACAACACCTGTCCATTGACAAAGACTCCTCCAGGGCCAGCAAGGTATAATACGGCGGCAGCCATATCCGCATCACTTCCAGTGCGTTCTATTAAAGATCAACAATCATTCCAAACGCCGGTGCTTATTTATAGAGATTACATACTAGCGGGAATGCTCTGCCCCATGCCTTTGAGTTCTGATTTTTGGTTTTCATCCGAGGTGTTGGCAGTCATCTCACTTGGGAAGATACCAGGTGCGATGGAGTTAACACGAACTTTGCACTCGGCGAATGTAGTTCCCAACATCCGCGTCAAGTGGATGAGCCCACACCAATATCAATATCTAGCACTGCGACGACGGGAAAGATTAAATACCAGCTTTAGAGGTAGCATATGCGAATTGTCCGGAGCTGCTTCCTTTCAGCACGCCCGAGATTGAGGTGATGTTTATGATTGACGCCGAGTAGCCCAGTGTGTTTGCAGTTCCTTTCGACAATAGTGGGAGGAAAGCAACCGAGCAGAAGAATTGGGCCGTTAGGTTTGTCTCAAAAGTTTCTATGCAGTTGTTAGGTGGTTACCTGGAAGAAAGATGAAGCGTAGTACTGACCTGCCCATGACTCCGGAGTCGCTTTCCACAGATGCTCAGTTATAGAATCAGCATTAGAAAAGTCAGGCTCTCCGGTCTTATATGAAGTAGTTTCCTTCTCCTTTGCAACACCGGCATTGTTAACCAAAAGGTGAATGCCCTTTGGCTCCTTCTCCTTGATCTCAAGGGCAAGACGTTTAACATCTTCCTTGTCCGTGATATCCGCTGGTGTCCTGAATATTCACCATTAGTTTGCTATCTTTATATTTAGTTGTAAAAAGGTCATACGCAATAATCTTTCCAGCGTTTGGCCCGCCCCTGCCTGAATACTTCTCTACAACAGTATCCAATGCTTCCTTACGGCGCCCAGTAATATAAACCGTCGCTCCGTTTGCTACTAGCGCCTGGGTGATCATCAATCCGATACCTGTTCCACCACCTGTAACGACAGCTTTGAAGCCGTCGACACTAAAAAGCTTTGATGCGAGGAGCTCGGCATTGGGGTGATCTGAGGATGAAGAAGAAGACATGGTGTTTTTTAAGATATGTATACGAACTAAGGAAGCGTTTTTTGGTAGTACAATTGTTGGGCGAATTGATGTGAGTTTAAAGATTTAGGAACGCATTTCTACTCTCTATATGACTATAAATATAGAATGTTCCTCTACCTGTATAAAGCTGGTTCTATAAATCATCTTTTACGGATTTCATATCTTGCTGGCTGGGAATTAACCACTTCCGATCAGATTGGGCATCTCGATGTACCTGTGACCTCATACTTGCCTAATAACTCTGTAATAAATCAATGCTCGCCACAAGCTTAAGGACATATCTACATTGATAATTGCTGTCATGTTAGTAGAGATGAGCAACATCATACATGTATCCTTATACCTTAGACGATGTATGACGTTAAAGTTTGCCGTGTCTTGCTTGGTTGCAGCGGGAATCTGTTGCTCCGGAAACAACACCGTTAACTATCATGGTAACCCTAACCTTACAAACATATATACACTACCGTACAGGATCGGAAGGTGCCGTCTATTTTGTGGCGCTTCTTGAAACACTGCAATACCAAAAACGGATAAACCTTTGACCGGGTCCGTTATACGATATTGAAAGCGCGTGGCAGAGAAGAATTGAATCATCTACCCCTGATCAGTGCTACACTCGCTCATGGGGTGATGATGGCCCCACTGTCTACTATGTACTAGATTACATCCATTTGCGCCCGCTTTGGCGCGTTACCCTGCCCGCAGCCAGGTATCATAGAAACCCGGAACACGTATATATCACAGGCCTGCAGGGCAATGGGTCTAACTGGCGGGAACGGGAACGGGAATTGGGAGGGGGGGGGGGGGGCCGAAGGCCCCCATTACCATTACTACATGTACGTACCGTAGAGAGAGGAGCTGTCCCCTAAAGTTTACACAACTCGCGGTCGCGAGGTGGTAACCTCTAGTAAGTATGTACTTAAGTAGAACGCCAAGTTCAATTATAATGTAGGAGAATGATCAGCGGCCGTGGACGACTGTAGGTACTACCTGCGGGCCTATGCCTTCTCCCTTTGGAGGGTAGATTGTATAGGCACCTATCCAATAAGCCCGCGCGCGTGGGAAATCAAGCTTTTCAAAAGTTTCGGATTTAGGCTCCGAATGAAACTGTTTCAATAATAATAGAGCGATTTGGCCAACAACCCTGAACCTAAATATTTAGTTCTTGGCGATAGTTTTTGATGAAAATCCCGCCAAGAGCTCAAAATTTGAGCTCAAAATTTGAAGAACAGGGATTGGCAAATCACAAATCACTCTAATAATAACACTCTTTTATGGGATAATCTTTGATTGGAAATAGACAAGATCTTGAGGCTTCAATACCGTCAAATCCAACTACTTTGAAATGCCAGGGGTTAGGGTTTGGAGTATGGGGGGCTGGGGAAGAGGTAAATATAGAACCACGATATGGATAACCTAAGCTTGTTGCAGGTGCATACATATGTATGTGGGAAGCTTAAGTCAAGATGTGCAGAAAGGCTGACGGGATGAATGCATCCTACCTACCTACATACTCTAGTGAGGAAAGAATATATTAATTACTCAATTGTGAGGTCTCACAATTTAAACTACATCTACATACTCTACGTACGTGGCTGTATATGTATGCATGTGGCTTACATTCAGTGTCTAACAATCGACCCAATACGAGCTCTAGCTATATCATTATCTATGGGACTGTTTGGAATTTTAATATAGTGTCGATGGGAGAAAACTAGCCATCTAGTTGCTTTTTCCTCTTCGCTACGTTTGGGGAAAATTTTTACCAATGTAACTCCGGAGGAACCGCGCTAAACTCGATATCAGATCAGATTTTAGGATCGGTGATATATTACTGTAGAAGGTGCGTTGGAGGGTTGGTCTCCTCTGATGAGGGTTGTAGAATAGAGCCTTTTATCCACACTGATGTCTCGAAGGTTGAAAGGCCGGGAGTCGTATGCATATGCTAGGTGGGGAAAGAACACACATGAAAGAGCCAATAATATGAGGACTCATTCTTCCCTCAGCGTAATTCTGAGGAATTTGACAGGCCATATGTCTAAAATTCAGGGTTAGGTCTTTTCATGTAAAGATCCTGGTAGTTTTCCCTCGACTACAACTTTCGAGTGTGGGATAAAAGACCACAATGAGGTCAGTGTCTCTTCTAATGTATTTTTGCCGAAAGCTATGATTGATAGCTGGCTCGGCGGCGCCAGGAAGTGGGTGAACTATCTGAGAAGCGCGCGTTACAGCGCTCACGACAATACTGAGTGTTACACACATAGAACTACAAGTCTAGCCTTTCTTTCGCGATCGATATTGGACAGGCTGATAAATTAAAAAAATAAAAACAAAAATAAAATGCCTAGATGAACTGAGTGTGATTTGAACTTAATTAATAGCAACGCCCCGTTCCGGTGGGGTTGTGAGCCCAGCACGCTTCTAGTTGCTGCGTCATGACTCATTACCATATCGATCTCAGAAGTGTAATTTCTTCTAAGCGCACCTCAAGAAGCGACCCCTATCATAGTAGATTTGTATGGACTTTCCAAGTCCATCAAGATTCAACATGAGGCTAGGTCAAATGTGTCGTTAGCACGCATTCCATTTTTCAAATCTGGTTAGTCAGAAAGGCTCAAACACAGTAAGATATTGCACAGAAGGAGACTTCTTCGCCCGAAGAGCTTAGCTTAGTGTCAACAGATATGAAAATATATTGTTCACTCTTAGGGATTGGTTGTAAATACGCTGGTACATGGTCGGATAACCCTCAACTCCTGTGAGTACAGTGATGACTAATAGTATCATCACATTCAATGTTATTCCGGTCAATATTTTCTAACCATATTTTACAGACTTATTATGACCTTCTTGGCAATCGAATTGGCTAGCCCAATAGGAAGGACCGAGTGATAATTTATGATCCGTGGTCCTGTTAATTTGGTAGAAGGAGTTGGGCGTTTCAGGCACGCAGATTATTGCCCCTAAGGTTAGGGTTGAGGATAAACGGCTCCAGCGACCAATGATGTGACAGAAAACTTGTTTCTTTGAACCGCTGCCTGCAACAGTACTCCCATATGTGAAACCTGCATTGTATCTTGTTCCTGAATTTTTTTTTTTTTGCCCCAAATTGGGGGTGGCACACCGCCCCAGTTAGCTGCATCGCCTGCCAGTGTATCTGTATCTCTCAAAGGCACAAAAGCAGGGTCCTTACAAACCCACGCGCCTTACCGAGAACCAATTAAAGGTCGGGTAACTTTATTTATATACCCTGAGCGCTTTTTTCTTCAGCCCTGAGAGGGGTAAGATAGCGGGGGCTTGGCAGGGAGAAAAAAAAGACTGAAGCCTACAGGTAATCTATAATATACCGCGCCACGATCATAACTCAGCACTAGCCACCGAATTTACAGCAGCTATTTGAAGTTCCTCACAAAGGTCAAAAGGAGTAAGAAAGAAAGGAAAAAAAGGGCAAAACGGCTGTGTATGAAGCGAGGGATGAAAAGCAAATCACGAGTATTGACTGACAACGAGGCATCATCATCATGCGTTTAATCATTTTCTCTCAGGGGTACATACGTTTTGTGCCAGCTGGTCGCGAGAATCATTTTGGTCCAATCGATTCTCCCGCAGTTACTTAGAACAGTATTCTAGCTGACAGAGCCACCACCAACCACCATAACCCACAGTTCCGAGTGGGGTACATACCCATTCAATTTAGTTAGGTATCCATGTTTAGAGCCAAAAAAAAAAAAAAAAAAAGGTGAATGAGTGTGTGTGCCTGTCACATTGAATAGTGCCATTATGGATGCGGTTTCGGAGTCAACTAGGCAGGGGCTGGCAACCACATTCAAGGTGTTGGAAGTTTGTGGCTATATAATTACACAGTAGATCCTTTGCAAGGGTTCCTTTCTCACACAGCTACACCTTAGAGAAAAAAACCTACATAAACTAGAACTTCCCTCCAACATCAACACCGATACCCTCATCCATCAGCCAGTCAAAATCAATACTCGAAAACTTATCAATATATATATTTACACACGTACATAAAAGCAACAATGTTTTTCAATAACCCAAGCGTCGTGTTCGTTTCCCTCCTGTCTCTCCTTGCTGTCAACAGCGTCACGGCGGCGACCTTCTCGACCAACACCAAGATCGGTGCCCTTACTGAACAAAACATTCTCGCAATCGCGCCTAATTCTGGGGATTGTACCGCAGCTTCATTCCCTGATGAATGCGCAAATGCCACCGTTGCAACGGAACAGATCAACAAGGCCTTCAAGGCCTATAAAGTTTGGTCGCTGGGTCCAAAGGCGGCGTTGGCATCTCTTATGGCGTTTGAGTCTGGAGATTTCGTTTACAACATCAACCATTTCCCTGGAAGGCCTGGACAAGGAAGTTCGTATACCCCTTTCCTCATTGAATATTTAGTTTGCTAACAGTACAAACAGCCAAGGCGATGTTGATGTTCAAATGGATCTACAAATTCGCTCTCTGGTCAGGGTTTGAAGATGAGATGACGGATATCGTGGGAAAGCCTGCTGGGAATCTTACCGATGCCGAGACTGCCACTTTCAGTAACGATACGATGAATGCCATTCGTGCCCTTGTCCTCCCTGTCAAGTATGTCTTTAGCCTCTCACTAATTTCCGGATACCTATACTAACGCATATGTTTCTAGCTTGACATTCAAAGCTGCGCCGTGGTACTTGGTCAAGCAGTGCAAGCGCGAACACTACGAAGGCCTCGTTACTGATGGCTACGAGGGTTTCAAGAACTACATCGAGCTGTGCATTGAGGCAGGCGATATTACCGAGGACAGGACCGCAAGTTGGTGCAAAGCGGTCAGTGCCCTGAAGCCAGCGGACATGGACATGCCAACACAGTGCACCGCGACCAGCACCACATCCTCTGCTGCCGCAGTTACTCCTACGGCTACACCATCTTCTGCTTCTGCTTCAGGTTATAATTAAGTAAGGGGGGGGGTGCAATGTGGGGGTAATACGATGGATGAAGGTGGATTTGCACTGTATTTCTATAACTGGTTGCTTATTTCCTTATCTGATAACTTTTATTATGCATTTCCTCTTGGGGTTGGAGGCTTTATTTCTTATGTTTTTTTGTACTTTTAGAATTTACACTTTCGGGGCGTCTGGCTAGCTGTACAGAATTCCTTCACCCCGAAAATTCTCTTGTAAATCAATCAAATACATACTCTGTAACTTTTGGGCCAACATATGAACCAATCAGCCGTCATTATGATCATATAATCCAATCTGTGTAGTTAATTACTAGACTTAGAATCGGTGATTTAAAAACGTATTTCACCACCTAAAGCTTGAGACAACTGCGGAAAAACTAGGCCTATCCCTAGACTCTTAGGAACGGCACTGGTATGGTAGCACCGATAAAATCCGCCAAGATTCCGGTCAAGGTCGACTGAGTTGCGGATATATTTACCGAGCCAGGGAACTAGCATGTCATAGTCTTCTTCGCGCAGAGGTTTGGACATGAAGCTACAGATCATGCCTGATCCTGCACTTTTAAAATTAAGCTTCGTATTATTACCTGATTACTCTTCATACTTTGGAAAATGGGGGTGCGGCGTAGAACTTCACGTTGCGGCGGGCTTTCCAGCCGAGACTGGGGTGGGGAAGACAGTACTGCCTTAGGGCTTACTCAAGCACTAGGCTTGTAGGGTAGAAGGCTCAATGATGATGGGGGTTCGTGTGCCGTAGGAAGTATTTGAGGTCGCTCATGTAGAGTAAAAGCAGAGTGTGATTGATAAGGGGATCTCGGGGGAGGGGGGGGGGGTATCTATGGAGAAGTTCTTCCCGAGCTGTGATGGCCGAATAGTATATATGGTGAAGATCCTGCCATGGTTTCCATTGGGTATCCCTCTGAAATGATGCTGGTACTGCACTGTGGGTACTATATCTATTACGAGATTAATTGGTCTGCTGGCTCGATCGGTATCGCTTTGGGGTTTCACCTAATAGGCTCCGTATCCAGTAAAGTAACTGGAAAGTATTGTGTAGATTGATTGAGGGTGACCTATCGCATCCTCATGTTTATCAAAGGCCTCGCCCCTGGCAAAATTGCAGGACAATACTTCTTCACAGAGAGAAACCGTGGCCATGGAAACTTGCGATTTGATTTGAGGCAGGGATGATGACTAGCGCGGTTATTGGATTCCGGGAACATCATTTTAAGCCGCACTAGTAGATCTCTTTCGCCCAAAACGGTGCCAAATAGCAAAAAATAATATCGATTCAACAGCAACATGGCGCAGCGGAAGCGCGCCGGGCTCATAACCCGGAGGTCCCCCGATCGAAACGGGGTGTTGCTATCAAGTTCGACTCGCAGTGAAAGCATCTTTCACTTCGTTTTTTTTCCCCTCTGGCCTTCTTTCACTCATACTCAGCTTCTCTTTCTGCTCAACATGATCCGGGCCCGGGTTGAAAGAAATCTAATTAAGTACGAGAGTTGTTAGGTGGGTAGACCGGCCATAATCTCAGAAATAGACACCCAAAGGTGATGGGTATATAGATTAATGATTTATTGCCTATTGCATCAGGCATAAGAGACGATATTGCATACCGGTGTAAATGCTAATGGATGAACGCACGGATATTTATTCCTCTAGCTAAGAGTTACTTATTACTGGGAGCTGACTAATTTAAGAGCCATCATTATCGAAGATCTCGTATTTTACTTATATAGTCCGGGTTACCTGTTTACGGGTTGGTTTGAGTAGCTACGAGTAGCCACCTCCGCAAGAGGAGCTATTCCGAGCAGTTTCTTCTACTCGACTTGAAGAAGCTCGAAGCTTACCAAGATGCTTTTTATAGCCCAAAGAGAATACCTTGGATCAGTTTTTGCTCCCAACTATAGCTATGATAAATACTAATCCGATCTGCTGTATTCTCTAGTTAGTAGGTATCATCTGGTTCTATGAAGATGAAGTTCAGATAAGCCTAAGAAACTCGGGCTTTCACCGGTCGATTTGTGTCGAGCGACTGCGATCACAAGCTAAGTCAAGCTTTTCCTTCTGCATGTCACGGGCCGGCTTATGGATTATACTGCGTATCACAACGTACACACAGCCACTCCCTTTATAAGTTCATTACTGGGGTTTGGTAAGCAACATCCAATTTCTGTAGGTTTACTTTGTTATATAAACTTAATTTGTACAGTGGGGTTAACCTTCTGGGGGGTTAAGAGGACGGGAGTGATATGGAAACATGGTTGAGGGAATTGTTGGGTTTATGGGTTGCCATGATATTATGACAAAAACAGACAGGATTCGGGGGCTCGATGACGGCACTTTGACACAAATGGGGTATGATTGGTATAGTTAAATGCGGATTTTGTGTCATGATCCTTTTTATGATTTTTGGGGTTACTTGTCCTAAAGGTTCGGAAGAAGCACACCAAATTGCTCGCGGTGCTTTATCTATAACGGCCACTCATTGCCATCCGCGAAGGACAGTTTTGATGTTCTTAACCTACTTAGTCGACCATGTTTACCGGAAATAGCTAAAATGACACAGTTTTCAGTAGATCTGAGGTATGCATACAACTTCTAACACATATTTCAAATAATAGTTCTCCTCTGGGACACTTCGACCCAAGCGTCTTGGGATTCGCGGCAAAGTAGGTACAGCCTCTTGTAGAATTATTGTAGAAATGTGGTAAGGGTCCTATTGGCTGGGCCAGCCATCTAAACCCTGTTTTTAGACCCCTGTTTCTGCAATAATTCTACCATAGGCTGTAACGACCGATATCTCCATAGGCGAACAAGAGTAAATTACTACTAAATTCCCGAGCTCATCGTTCAAACATGGCGTTGCCTAGTACTAATATAAACCTGGGCCCGTGGGGGGGCGGGGGGGGGGGGGGCGCCTGAGATGATAGTATAAGATATGCTAAATGGTAGCGGCGGCAATAGTGGCGGCGTCACTCAAAATTGAGCGGACTGGCTGGGTCACAAAATCTTCTAGGATCGACTCGGCCTATGGGGAAATGACTCGAGACCCGAACTGGCGTGAGGTGGCTAATAGTATGTCCGCGCATCAGAACAAGTCTCGGTTTTAGCTTTGGATCTCCCGCATATTTCCGTGCGAACCAAAAACTAAAAGGCATTTATTCATAGAACGAGTCTTTATTTCTGAAGCTCTTTATGACAGACATGTAAGCATCTAAATACGGGAATGATTCAATGTAGTATCAGCTGCGAGTGATGAGGTGTGATTAAGAACCTAGATGTTCTACTGTGCCTATACTATTGTTAAAGTATGACTAGATCTAGGTCCCACCGCATTGCTAGTAATATAACGGGATAGCACCTTGTCTTAGGAAGAATTAATAGAATGTGCCTATACTTGATAGTTGATTGATTTCTATACAATGGAGAGAATATCAAGTCGTTTAATTATGTTGCCCCTACCGGAAAAACAATATTCAATTACGGGAGGGCGGATAATTCGTTGATGCACTGATCCGGGCCGGGAGTACATGCAATCTTTAAACTAGTTGGCCTCTACTAATTCTCATGGTCCACAAGGCTCACCAACGACAGCCGGCATAAAAACCCCGGTCAGGAACGACCGTGAATACCACGTTCCAGTCTGCTAGCCTTGTATAGGGTTCTTAAAATCCTCTTTTGCAACGAGATTTGAGAAATATGTAGTTTTTTTTGTTTACTTCATTAATTACATCCAGCCTTCAGGCTATGGTAATGACCCCCTCCCCTCTGGAAATATGTAGTTAGTTTTCCATGGAACAGGAATTGGGTCACATTTTATCACTCGGGCGCCTATGGCTGGAACTCTTTATATCCCCTTTTCTCTTCGCCGACCACTGTTTTAGCTAGAGGTGGGTTTTTTTCTTTGGCTAGCGAATTTAGCACCATAGAAAGTAAAACGCGAGATAAGATAATAGTAGTTAGTAGCGACCACGAGGAAAGATTAGCGCCAAGAAGCACTCGCCGTGAGTTTTGCTACAAGCGAGCTAATGCCACACAGAGTGTAGTCCCCCAATGCCCGCACGGACATGCACCATGACCAGAAAACTAAAAAAATAAAAAAAATTCACAGGCCTCAATCCGGGATTGAACCGGAGACCTCCTGCATTTAAGAACACCCAAAGCAGGAATCATACCACTAGACCATCAAGGCTTGTTTAAATCAAAAAAACACAGTAATATCATAGCCATCTGTCTAAGTCAGAATCTGTGCGCCGGGGACCCTGAAGTCTGACTTCATCTCTTGATTGGACGTAGCGCTTTGTGACTCCCCTAACGGTAGCTGTTGCAATGACTGAGGTGTATGACTCAAATCCAGAGAACGTGAATGTGTTGGAGCTAGAAATATGATTTGGATACCAAGTTGTAGATACCTGTAATACATGTATGTAATGTTATGAGCCAGAAGGCCTTCCAGATCACTGGTTCAAATAATTTTGAAGCCGGTATATCGATAAAACAACAACGTACCAACGTAATGGGCCCAGGAATTTCTTGAGCGTAAAGTCAGGGCCTGTAATGTATCTGGTAGCCCAACCTACAACAGCCCTCGTACCGGCCGTCATCTGGCGAGTTAAAGGTCCACCTACATATGTATGTGTTGCCGACAATAGATACGTAAGTAAGTATGTACTTATATATATCTCGGCCTCGTACTTATCATAAATCTTCCAATGCCAGTATGTAGCATTTTGAAATTTTCGATGACTCACCTCAGGCCAATTGCAAGTGCATGTCCTTACACAAAAACCGCAAAACGTATCACTAAGAACAGATTAATGAATAGTTTATCACATCTATTCTCTATCCCATTGTAGTTATCTGTAGTTTCTCTACTATATCTCATTATCGTAGCTAAGAACGGGCCGGGACCATAGAGTTAGGGTTCTTTATATAAAATTATTGATAGCATCCTTTGTAGGTCTTAAGAACCGCCCTAAGGTCTAAATAGTTACGAATAGATATACGGCGAAAGTTCTCTGGTGACAATATAGAAAAACCGACCAAAACCGACTCACTCATTCTGGGACGAGTGATACCGGGTGTCTCGCCTAACCTTCGCGAGCTCATTTCTCATTGCCCGCATTGAAACCGGCGCATTTTCCGGGTGAGAGCGGGTGGAGGGGTTCCGGGCCTTTCGCTGACCTGTTTTTATCGTATACCTCCATGTCAAAAATCCTGGGACAAGCCCCCGTAGCAACTCGCGGTTGCGCTGTCCCGGGACTTTTGAATAAGAACTATACATACGTAACGCACTCTACAATGCAGGCAAGGGAGGAGATTTTATTTTATTTACAGCGGTATATACTTTATAGATCAGATGAGAGGTGGGGGGTAATATCGGCGCGGGAGCTAGTTGCTAAGCGAGTAAGTATGTCCGATGTGGGGGTACTTGTAGCAGATAGATATCAGGGAGAGGAAGGCCTCGGGGAAAGTCAAGTCCAATACCGAGATATGGAGTTATACTGCGGGCTGAGAGTTGCACGACGGAGGCATTCCCGGCCAGTTTTCCTGGGGTAGCTGGGGGTTTCCGGGTATCGGGAATTATAGCTATAGTATTGAGCGCGGGGGGGAAATTCCCTTAGTATAGAAAATACTGGTATATGGGTTTTTTTTTGTTTTGGTGAAGTGTATCGATTTTCCGGTGAGAGCGCAGCTCGATTGGATTATTTTTGCCATAATATTGTTCTTGAATTTACGAATATTTAAATTGGTATATATGCAACGAATCATAATATATGGGACCTATAGTGCTAAATATATCTAATCTAATATCTAGTAGAATCTATAGCTTATGATGTCTATTGAACTCTATGTCGTATACGTAAATCCTTGCTTTCCTCTTATAACTGGGATATTAATATTCCGGAGTCAGATTAACATGACATTCCGGTTTTGTATGAAGACCGAGAGCTATAACGTACACGTTACCCAGAAATTCGTAGAGGAGATCATGTCCGAGTGAGCGACTGTGAGCCAAGTGGTGGCTAATACGATTAGATCCTTTGTTGCTGGCCAAGAGGTTATACGAACAATACGTCAAAACATTATATATCTTGGGGCTATCAAGGGAAAAATTGACGGGATGCGTATGCCAACCTAATACCATTCTTCTGGACTAGCAGAGGTTTCTGTCTGCCTTAATGACAGTACGGGTTAGTTATCCCATGGCTATGGTTTGTTTTTGACCACGGCCACTTAAACAAGCTACAATCATTACCAAGACCATACAGTGGCTCAAAGAGGGTCAAGTTGTACTAGCCTCTGGTTAATTCTTTGAGGTAGATGTATGGATTTGCCGTTTGTTCAAACCCCAAGGAAACATCACAATCCCTCTGGAAACTCTTCAAACATCCGTGTATCAATCATGTATTATATTATATATCCAAAGCCAGAAAAAACGTGGTCAGGAATTAAGCACACCGGATACACCCCCGTATATATAAAGCCTGAAGATGGTGCCTGATACATGCCGTGCGAATTCTGAGATCCCGTCGTATCGTCATGTACGTCAGGGTTTTTTTTTAAAAAAAAGATAGGAGGTCGGACCCGAGTGATAATGATGATAAATCTCACAGTATCATAACGACCATCATATATCGCCCTCGGCCTCCTTATTAAGAGTGGCCCGCAATTGCTGCAAACCTTTACTTCGCGTACCCGCGTACCCTTAGCACCATTACGCACTCGCGCGGCACCCGTGTAAACGTGCTAAATAGTCTGTCAGCGTTATATTATGATATCGCTATTATCTAAGTATCTCGATATTCCCATCCCTTAATCTCCTCTTCCTCACCCTCCCGTCGGGTTGGGCTAGCTCCTTCCTTCCCGTGTCCTTTACTTTAAATTTGGGGCCCTTTTTTTTCTTTTCTTTTCATTTTGGGCCGCATGGACCTGCTGTGGGCATGAAAGTAATCACGATAAAACAAAGTATATACCAGTACTTAGTTGCAGTGTAATGAATGTTCAACCTCGGACTCTAGAATCATGGTATTAATCAACACTTTATAATGCGCGCTTGATCCCTCGCTGACCGGCGCTCTATATCTAGCCGCAACTAGTCAGGTACTTACATGTAAACCAACTAATCAGACGGGTAAAACTGGGCAAGCGTCTGATATTTGGGTATATCTGGCCTCGACCCAAATCGTGCCATGACCCTAGCCAACCAGCCTCATATATTGATCCTCGACAGTAAATAGAATGGATATATACGTACGCAAGAGTAGAGTAAATTTCTGCCTCAATTCCCAAAGTTTAGCTAAGGTGGCAACTGGGCCGTATCCAGTTCGGTTCTACTCACCTGTTGTGGGCTGGGCGGATAGAAGAGATTGAGCAGAGGACTGATTTCAAGCGCGTAGGAGGCGCGGCAAATTAATTCCTTCTAGAAGCACTGTTGTGGAATATATCCCATTACGGTGTCATGTCATTTGCCGAGATAGGAAGCATTATCTTTGCGCGCTCACATCGAACGAGTAGTCAAGAAAGCCTTGGTCTCACAGTTGACATTGCCGTGTCCCTGCAGCTTTGGAAGCAGAGGAAATTAAGATATATCACTACACTGAGCTGGCAAGTTGCACGGCTATCGAGGTAGCTTCCCTAACCCGGGGACCTCCATACCCGCCAGCATAGGGAATTAAACTCGAGCCCAGCTGCCCTATCGATCGATCCCCAAGTCTTGCGGCCCTAGGCCTATGTTGATTACCCACAGATATCTGGCGGCATGTTAATTGAAGGGCTCTGACTCTCCTTGTGGTGGGTTATACACCACAATCCAACAAACCCAAAGGCCCCGATATCGACCCTTCGGGAGTACTTGCCTATAGCCTGCGGTTTATGATATCACGAACCCACTCTATCTATACTCCAGGAGCAATATTAACCCCACCCCCATTACATCTCACATCATGCCACCACCAGCTCCTCCCTTCACCGGACCTAGCTGCCACCCACCGCAAAATAAGGTTATTCCGCAACCTGCACGTGTGCCCCCTCCCTGGTATTTCGGCTAAATGCATCCCGGACGGGCCTCTCATCCGGGAGAGTGACTGAAGTGACTGGCAGGCCTGATGGGGGGGTTTTTTTTTTAGTGCTTATGGGGCAGTGTAGAGAAGGGGTTAGGGTTGCTGTGTTTGGATGTTGGATGAATGTGCGGGAGGAGAGTTGGGGTGACTGGTAGAGAGAGAGATACCTCGGCCAACTGGTACGTGGATATAGAGACAACTGGAATGGATTGGACTGGAATGGATTGTTGGCTAGACCTAGTTAGTGTAAGTATGTAGCTATAATTTGGGGGGGGGGGGGTGATTGTGACTTCACTTGTTGGTGCGGAATTCTGCTAGTGCAATCTTGAACTCTAGAGAGATCTAGAGAAAGAGGGAGAGAGTGTCTGTGATGGTTGAAGGAAGATCTCTAGAAGCTCTGTCTGGGGTGTGCATGCATGGCTTCTAGGTGCAGATGGCGGGAGTGCCGGATCAGAAAGAGGAAAGAGTGAGAGAGAGAAGGTGAAACGGTGCAACGGTACCACAGGGCTGTACTGTCAAGATCCGGGGGTGGGATGCCGTGCTAAGCTACAGCTTCAGTGGTATATATATTTAGTAACGTAACTTTAAGCTGTCGGTGTCACTGTCACGGCGTTAATTGCTTTTCGCACTGTCAGATACAAAAGTGCACTTACATACTTGTACTCTATCTGAATAAAATTATTTGCGAGCGGGTGTGGCTTGATCTGAATCCTGCACGGAGCGCGTGGTGGCATCGCTTAGCTACCGATTTGCCAGTGAATGAAACAGACGACTCGACGTCAATAGGTGTTTCATTTTCAGTGTGGGTGCGGAATTATTTTATTTTTTTTGTGGGGTAGATTTTATGATTAATGTGCTATGAATATATACGTATAGTAGATATAGGTTTTGCAAATTTGGTATATGTGATGCAAAGTTTCCCAGGGTATTGTCGTTTCGTTTAAGATGCATCCTGGATACATTTGATGGCAATGCAAATAGATTGCCATAAATAACCGGATGGCCAAAATCTCTGCAACAAGATGCTCCCCACTAAACAATACGATGCCCGACCATGGGAAATGTTGATACAATAGCTACAATAAAATACATGGGCTGGTTATGATCAGCACTATCCCAGCCCCAAACTCTCACCCCTCTCTCACTCTCTGGTCCCTAGCTAGTCTCTAGTTAGCAGCGCGGTAAGCAGGCGAAGAATAATAACCAGCACTGTCTTCTCTATCTATCATTGAAACCCATGCCCGCCAACCCTCATTACCGCCTGCAGTGGATAAGGCTCAAGCTTTCTCGCATGAAGCCCGCTGACGAGCGGGAGTGGCGTAGGCGTTGGGGGGGTAGCTTCAAGGCTTATATCTAGATGTAGATATTAAACGTCTTGGTGGTTATGAATAACAGAGACGGGCGGTATTTTTAGCAGTGCTAATATACTTAGGAGAGGGGAAAAAAAAAAAAAAAAAAAAAAAAGAGGGAAAGGGTTATCATGAGAACTAAAGCCCCTGTTGATCTCTCGTAAGTACGTAGGTGCAGTGCCCTTCCGCGCCGCCGGACATGTACCTACCTACAGTAGAGAGGGTAGTGGCAGTACTGTACTGGGGGCGATAGATCATCAGAATTATCGGCACATCCCAAAGCAGAATACCCACAGAAGAGAAAACCGAAAACCTGCTCTAGAAGCACAAACTAGTCGCTTCTATGGCCTAAAGCGTCAGAGTGGAGTGGTCTTCTAGAAGCTACATTGCACAAGACTTCGGAATGCAATCCGTGGAAAAACAGTTCAAGATAATTTTTTGGCTTTGGAAACCAAGATGTAGAGCCATCACTGCGTGTAGCTTGGCTTGGCCAGGGTTTAGACCTGATAGGCTGGGAGGGGCTAGAGGTCGGCATTTTCGGGGTAATTAAGTCTGTCAAGCCACCACCAGTTCATATGTAATCTTTAAATCAGTAGATACACACAAGAAAACCACGCTTCAGATAATGCGCCGCAATGTCTGATCCCTTGGTCTCAGCCGCATAGTACCTCCTCAGATGCCCTCCACGGCTCAGGTTCCCAGGGTCCGTTGCAATTAACATCCAGGAGAGGTTAGAGCTTATACGAGCCCACTAAATTAATAGCCGTACACTAGCTGGCTGTAGGGGAAAATATGTAACAGAGCGGATGTTCTCTTGATGGTAATTATGTATGTACCGACTCAGTGATCGAATGAGAGTTTTGCCGCGGGCAGCGAGGAATGGAATGGAGTGTGATGTAGTACTAGTAGGGCCGGTGCATAGGTATAGGCAAAGATGTAGTAGTAGTACATGTAATAGTAGTAGTAGTCGTGGTCCGATCCTACATTCCAGATCCAACGTACTAATACCCTAGTGATAACTATTAGTGCTCATATCATATCATGGGTGTGGCTGAAGCGCAACACTAGAATATACAATATCCCGCCCATACCTTCTAGAGTACCAAGGCACAGCATAGCACAGCAGCTAGGGGCAGCCGAGGGGTCGACTTGATAATGTCATTGCAAATGTTTGTCCCGATGACATGACAGCTAAATGTGGATGTCCATGGATATATGGGTATGTATGTAGAGTAATACTTTCTATTCTCCGTACGTTGATATGTGGGTTGTAATGTATGCATCTCCGCCTCCCTCACATCGACCAGGGAGGGACCCAGCCAGAGACGTCAGGAAGAAGTAAGGATAGGCAGGGCAGACAGAAAGAGACAAAGAGAGAGAGAGAGGCACAATGTATGCAATATATGTACTGTATCCATTAATACCTTTTGGTTGGGATCGGGAGGGGAGGTGAGGGGAGCAAGGATTGTCAAATAATTCATGTACTCACATATGCTTAGATACAGTGAAATTAAATAGTACATGTAGTACTATGGCAACATATATGCACTAGTGGAGAAAGGTGGTGAGGGAAGTTACGTGCGATACATGTATTTATATAAAGCATATCAACATTCCAGTCTGTCCACACCTCACTCTTCTATCCATCCATCCATCCATCCATCCATCCATCCATCCATCCATCCATCCACCATAATCATAATCATCAGTCCGTCACGCTATCCAAGCACGGATTGATTGACAGAGACCTGAGTATATAATTGTCTGAATTAACCCGATAGATTGGTTTGGTAGTAATACTACTACTAGCTAGCTAGCTGCAACAACAACAACAAAAAAAAAAGATGTCAACCCACAATTACAGTCGACCACCTGCCATCAATGGTTCAGAAAATTCTCTCTTGAGCAGTAACGAAACCCTGCATGAGGTTCCCGCTGCACTCCCGACGCTCTCGGAGGTCGATCTACAAGTCAAGAGGGGGATCGAGGAGCTTTCGTGCTCGCCGAGGAATTGGTCTCCAGGAAAGAGTATGTTTAATTGACCCTGCTGCTCTGTTTTTCTTTCTTTTCTTTTCTTTTTTTTTTTAATGATGATGGATAACTGATGGAGAGAGTTGTACAGAGGCCGCTATCGCGGGAATAATGTGCTTCATGACATTTATTGTCACCATGGGGGCGTCCATCATCTCTCCGGCAATCCCAAATATGGAGGCATACTTCCACACCACTCGTGTAGTTACCATCCTCTCTCTCAGTTTGTATGCTTCCTCCCCTCACCCTCCTCATACTTCTTCTTCTATATATACTGACATTGAGTGATAGGTACCTCCTCGGAATCGCCTGTGGCACCATCATTTTCGCCCCTCTCAGCGAGGTGTACGGTAGAAACCGTATCTATCACCCAACATGGTTCCTCTTTGTGGTCCTGCAGATCCCCGCCGCGATGACCGATAGCTTCGCGGGCCACATTATCTGCCGTTTTATTTCTGGCTTTGTGGCTTCGCCCGCAATGACGGTGTCGGCCGGGAGCTTCACGGATATATATTCCAGTGAGTTTCCTCTCTCTCCCCCCTCATCCTCTCTGTCTAGAAATAAGTTTATGTAAAGGTATATTAACAAAAATTGTAGCGGAGGAAGTAGGAATCCCCCTCGGAATCTACATTCTCGCTGCCTTTATTGGTCCCGTCGCTGGCCCCATCGCCGGCGGTTACCTCGCACAGTTTGCTCCCGGTGGCGTCCTCGAGAGCTGGCGCTGGATCCTGTGGTTTATGATGATCTGCTCTGGGCTCCTCGGGCTCGCATTGTGCTGGCTTCCAGAGACGTACCAGCCTGTGCTCTTGGAGCGTTCTGCGCGCAAGGTCAATTTTAAGGACATTAGCATGGAGCCGGGGATGAACGCTGGGGTCGAGTTTGAGCAGAGGGCGTGGGCAACAAAGAAGAAGGGGTGGAACGAGGTTAAAGGGAGTATGGGACGGCCATTGTTGCTCCTGGTCCAGGATCCCATTGTCGTGTTGATGAGTTTGTATCTGAGTTTGATATATGGCATCTTGTGAGTGGTTTCCCTTTAATTGGCGGCACCGGTGGGCGGGCGAGACTGATTCTGTATAATTTATAGGTTCCTCTACTTTGGCGCCTATCCATACGTCTTCACCGGCCGTTACCACTTCAAGCAGGGCCCTGCAGGACTCGCCTTCCTCGGCATCGGGCTCGGCGTCCTTCTCAGTCTTCCCACTGCCGCAATAGGAAACAAGCACTTCTACCTCAAGAAGCGACATGAACGCGAGGCCATGGGCATTCTGGGGGCATATCCGGAGGGAAGGCTCCCGCTGGCCATCGTGGCGAGCGCGGTGGCGCCCATCAGCGCCTTCTGGTTTGCATGGACGGGGTTCGAGAATATTCACTGGATGTGGCCAGTTGCGTCCGGAATACCGTTTGGGTGGAGTATGGTGACGATGTTTGTGTGTGTGTTGGGGTATTTGGGAGAGGCGTATTTGTGAGTTTTTTTCCTGTCTGTCTTTTGGGGGGGACTAGTGAGAGACAAGAAGGCTAATAATTGATATTGGGAATTGATAGTGAGATATCGGCGAGTTGTATGGCAAGTGCGACACTGCTTAGGTGTCTGTTTGCATTCGGCTTCCCGCTATTTATGCCAAAGATGTATGCAAACCTCGGCGCCGAATGGGCGGGCACTGTTCTCGGTGAGTTGAATAGTTCTTTCTTTCCTTTCGCATTCGATGATCTTGCTAACACACCCCGCAGCCTGCCTCCTCGTCGTATTCGCACCCATCCCCCTCCTCTTCTACAAGTACGGCCCCCGCATCCGCGCACGCAGCAAGTTCGCAACCTCGTCGGGAACTGAGAAAGAAGAGGGCAAACTGCCCGCCTCTCAGGTGCAGACCGCCTATAGCTCGCAAACGTACATCTCCGCGCCGGAGACCTCGATGGCTTGAATGTTATGCTCTGCTATGATATAGTTTTCTTTATGTTCTTAAATTTCGTGGGGTGTGTATATATATACTTAGCTACTATTACTAGAGGTTTTCATTTGTTAATCACGGCCGGGTTTCTTTTGTTAACGGGAGTTGGGATATTTTCTTAGTGGTATGTATAAACGGAATGAATAAAATAGAATATAGCAATGGTTACGGTTATAGCTGGATTCGGGAAAGAGCGGTGATGTGACCTGAGACTGAACTGGAATGGGCCGGGTGCGGTTGCACCCGCCGACGCCTGACACCGCCTCCCAACATCCGGTCCGAGTGATACCCAATGAAGCTAACCCCCGCATAACCTCTCGATCTCCGAATACTCATAAATGAAATAGAAATAAGAGAAACGACTTTAATAACTGGGGAGAGGGGACAAACACTTGCTATATACCTCCTCTTCCCCTCCTACAAACCCAAGGCCACCACTGCTGCACCGCTGACACCCGCCAGATCCTACTATTTTTAGCCTACCCCGTTCGGTTAGACACAGGGATTTCAGCATTATTTACTCGGGACCGCCCCGCGGGTACTGTGCTGCCTATCGATCCGCTCGCGGGGGCTGGCATCACGAAACGTGGAGTGCCAAGCAGCTTGAGGAGTGCCAAGGAATGTTCATAGGGTGTCACTCGCGGATGGGAGAGATAGTTTTTCTTTTTGGCGGCTATGGGGGACTGGAGGTGCCTGGGAGGATTTTGGTTTTTCAGTCTAATGTGTTCTTCTGCCACTGTAGGTGGGTAGGTCGGTGCGTGCTTTGGTGACAATAACCCTAACCCTGGACCGAAGGAGAGCTGTGTATTTTCATCGTGGTGCCTGATGGAGATGTTCCAGTGTTATGAGGTTGGCGGAAGTGTGGGGTAGATGGGGTGCCGAGCTGTATCTGGGGAGGGTGTGTGTGTGTACTGGTGTTTTATGGGGGGTTGTGGGGTGGTAGTGATTCGGGCCTGAAGTTGAAGTGTCTGAGAAGGAGGGATCGTTGTAGGAAGAGGGCTTTCTATGGGGTTAAGTAGTGGTGGTCTTTTGCGTGGGGAGGCAGACTTTGTAGATCATGACGTTAATATAGCGCTGGCTGTGCATGCGGGTCTTATGGTGCGGGTCTAGGGTGACGTACGGGCTGGGGAAAATCTCTCTACACGCGGATATAATTAATATAAATTTATGCAGTTATTCGGGGCCAGGAAATAGGGTGGTGGTAAAGTCTTAGCTGTTCGGAAGTCGACTGGGACAAGAGATTTAATTTGATTTGGGGCTGCATGAGGATATTGATGGCTTTCACACGGCTAATTTATATGCTCAAGATATGTGTATGGCAAGTACTGTTATATAAATATATACATATATCATCCCTGTGTTGGATGGCTGGTGTACTGTAGTAGAGAGAGATCGAAGGAATAACATATAATATGGGATATTCTTAATGGGGCCGTCGATGTCGGTCCAGGAGATGGTTCGTCTTGCCCCCGGAAGTGGCCGTGGGGTCTATTAAAATCTACATAATTGTGATAGAAATATTTACCTCGTGGGAAGTAGCGCATGCGGCCATAGTCGATTGAGGGGAGGTTTAACGTGTTGTTTTCATAATTGTGAACATAGGGCATACCCGCGGCCTGGTTATAGATACAGGATCATTTTTTGTGTAGTAGTAGGTGGGTTTTCGTATATATATATATTTTTGCTTGTAGTCTTGTGAAACTTGATTTATAGTTGGAACAGGTACTTAATTAGTACATAGTACATGTACTTACTTTTTGCCTCGTCAATTTCGTTAAATATTAACGTTTTGCAAGATGTATAAAGAAGTGGAATCGCCTTGAGCTAGTAATTCTCCGTGGCGCAATTGGCTAGCGCGTTCGACTGTTAGATAGGCTAGGGTGTTGTTCTCTGGTTTGTTGTGCGATCGAGAGGTTGACAGTTCAAGCCTGTCCGGGGAAGTAATTAATAGATAATCAACAACCAGATTATTTGTTTTAAATATAGATTGTATTTTTTTTTTTTTTTTTTTTTTTTTCAATTTTTCTTTCCTGTTTATTTCGCGGACTAGAATGGTCTCTGTGCCTTGCAGCTATAATTTCTTCCTTTTGAATATCTCTGGATCGACTCTTTAATTCAATATATAAATATGTTACTTGGCTTTTTGAATGAACATGAATGACTACAGTTCAGACGGAATATTTATATCACAACTAGTCCTCATACCATTGCAACTACATATATATATCTCAACACTCAAATCACCACCACGCCATCATCAACACCTCATACTAGAAACCCCCCTCCCCCCTCCCTCTTAGGTAAACTTCAATTCAATCTTTACACCTTCAATCCACTCTAAAGGCCTGCAGTAACTGTGACTGTCGCAGTGGTGGTATAGGTCAAGCTCGGGCAACTGCAGGTAACTGGAGACAGTTCAGTGATCGTGACCGTCTCAACCGGCACTGCACGAGCGGCAACTGAAGTAACCG
This sequence comes from Morchella sp. 2018-W45, assembly GCA_024713785.1. Classification (NCBI taxonomy): domain Eukaryota; kingdom Fungi; phylum Ascomycota; class Pezizomycetes; order Pezizales; family Morchellaceae; genus Morchella; species Morchella sp. 2018-W45. Next base: position 1,589,379 of record JAMGYZ010000017.1, read on the forward strand.
GTGGGGTGCCAGAGGTGGCTGAAGCAGACGAGACGCCAGAGCAGACCTATATATAAAAACACATGTTATTAGCGACTGTACGAAATCAGCATTAGCGACGCAGCGAAGAAAGCTTACCCAGTAGCCGAGCCACATGTTCGTGCAGGCCGAGTTCAAGAAGGGGTTGTAGGTGACGACCCGGGAGGCCGGATAACCGTACTTGCTGGCGATGGTGGAGCAGGTCACGCCTGTGCCGACATAGTCCCAGCGGTTGCAGGTCGAGATGGCGGCGCCTTGGGTTGGGCCTGGTGGGTTGACGACGTAGCGCTTGTCGAGAGTTGCGGAGGACACGAGGGTCGCGGCAAGGAGGGTGGTGAGGGCAGAAAGCTTCATTGTGAAGTTGGTGAGAAGGTTATTAGAATTAGAAGGCGAGAATAGTAGATGGAATATGGGGATGAGGATGAGGATGAGGATGAGGATGAGGATGAGCGAGGTGGAGATTGATCAGCTCGGAGGAGATGGTCGGTATTTATGTCGAAATCTCCATTCATACTCTCCCCTCCTTATTTTATTCACCAAGAGCTTTCCGTAGTGTAGTGTAGTCTATCATCTGGTTAATCTAAGCTCAATTCCTTAACATAACCACATTGAGATACTTGACGTGCGTGCAAGTAATTTCGATCATTACCCATGCTGTTAGTAATACCGTTCACTTTCCTAATACAGATGCTGGCAATGAACAAAACAACAATGACTCAACCCAGATTGATATCAATCGGCTTGAATTGGTCAAGTTGCCTGGTATGTAAGCAAATTTATATGCTGCAGTCTGCTTAGTGGTTGACGGGTACACAAATCGCGTAAAGGATTTTATTCCCGAAATCAAATCTAAGGACGGCTTCTACGAGATCCGAATTTTAGGACTATACGAAGACATGCATGTAATTTAAGGCTGCAGGAGCTGATCTAAAACAATATTCCGTTGAATACATGTAGTTACTTAGTCTATATAACATAGGTATAGATCATGAGAAGCCAAAGAAATTTAAAATGCACAGAATTCTATAACTACATATTTAACTACTATATAGATCACCATATAGATCAGAGGTATATACTGCCCATTAAGCCTTACAATCAATTCCCCGATCCCCCCCCCCCCCCCAAAGACACTCAATTCGGTAAATTAAAGTTGGACATCTATTAATCTAATAAGCTACCGAGACTCGGTACTTGTAATTATAAGCGGAAAACAGAAGTATGAACCGATTAAGGATTGAATCAAGGGGTATAGCAGTACCTTGATTTAGTTAGTCTATAGTACCATACCCTACAAACATCGGCTGTACGCGGTCTGTACCGTACCCGGCACCGGCACCGGCACCACCACCCCTAACGTATAACCCGCAGTATGCATGATACAGTACTCCTGCACCATTTGTAAGGAATACCTTATTGCAACGACCGCCTAAACTCAGTTGTGGTTCCTGAGATATTAGTTTATGCCCGTGGGTTACTAATGCATAGACCTCAATCTTGTGGATTGGTAAACACCATGTTCTCTCAAGCTAGGGAGGGAGGGAGGGTACTTTAGGGTTCGTGGGTTCCGGCTAACGGCCGGAACTCTCCGAAACCCCTGGGAATTTAGGGCTGCGGCAGGTCGGTCGGATCTGAAAATAATAAAATAGGCCGATACGGATAATCCTCGCTACGGCAATTACTTAATGGTCGCGCATATAGCCTTTTTGGGGCTGATCAATCGATAGCTGCATGCATGTAGTGAGTGATATATACTGAGTTACTCGATCCGAGCCTCACAATATGGAACGGTGTAAGTGGATTGTTATAATACAATTGCTTGATAAATATTGTAGCGAGAGTAGAATTATTATCTTATAGGTTCTCAGTGTTTGAAGATGGAGCCGGAGAGAGTTAGAAGCTGGAGATGAGAAAATATCCATTCTGGGCGAAAATTGAATATGTTACACCTATTAAGTCGATCAAACTCACGAGGTATGATATAATAATCAATCTAGTAGGCCGTACGTCTGTGCTACCGTAAATGCATCTTGAATTTTGTAATTCGATCCCCTATGACCTTTATAAGGGTCAATTAAATAGCGCCCAGAACCGGCCGTGTTCTAGGATTTTTCTCTTCACAGAAATCTAATCCCTTACATTATTACAAAGAATACATCCTGTATCAGTTGATCCAGTCCTGGGGTGTTTAAGCAATTTGGTGCCTTGTTTAACTCGTTCATGTGGCGTGGGAATGGGACGGCAGGTTTCGAAATGAGTCTCAGACTCTCAGCCCAGGCTGTTATCCCGCCTTATATTTATTGCTCATCATCTGCTTAGTGCTTAGTTTTCACTTTTTTGACTACCCCCCCGGTATTATCTTTGTTTTTTTCTCTCAATGGATGCACAGTTGCACTTACGACCAACTCGGAGGCGGACGGCCGTTGGGGGACCACGAACTTAAACGCATTTCCATTTGTACCCTCCGATCGAAGATAATGATGTTTCAGTCTTTCCCGGCCTTTCGCTTCTGTTTTGTAGTCCTATTTTTTGGTTTTTTGAAACTATATAAGTACTGCTCTCCCATTTCATTGTCTTCCTTCAGTTGGGAGGAGAGCTCGAACGGGTATATATCTTTATAGCGCGGGCTAGTATAGTATACCCCCCCCCCCCCACATAGAATAGGCGATTCGTCGAAAGAAATACAAATAAGCCATTTCACTTGTCTTGATGATGGCGGGTTTGAGGTGAATGTGTCTGGCTAGATTTTGATCCTTCGCACCCAGAAACCGCTGCGGTGGGTGGGCTGATTATCTAGGCCCTCTCTCTATATTGACAGACGGTTTGTGTTTTACTTTGCTTCTTCTTTTTAACATATGTCTGCAGTACTCTCCCGCCCATCACGTACTATAGCTATATTTGTCCATTTGAGTATATAAGTATGTGTAATAGGTAATTATATATATCTGAACACTTTACCCCAGGGCTGTTTGTGAGAGGATTCTATTCCAAGTAAATGAGATTATTGTCAGAACCCGCTGTTTGACCCAGGACTCGCCTGGTGCTGGAACCCCTCTATGCCTCCACTAAGAAAATGACCATCATCAAAAGTTGTTGGAGCTAGGCGCAAAATTCAGTAGGATAGGTAGAGAGAACAGTCTTGTATTATTTACGAGGAGCAGAGGGAAAGACGCCGCTCTTCTCGTCGTGTCTAACGGCTCGTCTTGCCACCTAAACTACATGTAATGACAACATGACGTTCTGTTATATATATATACAGTACCAAAAACCAAAAGAGGGTGGGATTATTACGGTATTCCCGTCAACACGCTACATAGCAATGCGGTAAGGATACGGTATTGGTACAATAATCTTCCTTAAATGCCGGCTTAATCCGGTATCCAATACTAAACCCTATAGTCCTCTATAGTGATTTCACCCCGTTTTTCCATACTGTTCGGGTTTGGGTGGTGTAGTATATAGATATGCCAAGATACTAGTTAGGGTTAGGGGTAGCTTCCGCACAGAGGCTTTTATACTTCATACATACATGCAGCTCCGCACAAGAGGCTTTGCGCACTCTCTTTGTGAAGACATTATATTAGACCGAAGATATATTCTATATTGGGTCTTTAACTATTTAGGGCCCGTTTGGCAACCAGACAAAACGGAGTTTCCAAGGATCAAGTCCTAATAAAAAGATGACTAAACAGAGTTCACCGTGTGAAAACTCTGTTTTGGCCTCTTGCCAAAGTACATGTATGTACCTACTCCCAATCGTAAGTCTTACTATATATAGAACTGAACATAAACCACCCTATCTTACCTAGTCCCAGATCTCCACACCTCTGATTTAGACATTCTCATGGCTTGTAGGGAGAGAGGATCTTCTTCGGTTAAACAGCATACTTGTAGCAATAGTCCCCATAGAGGCTAGAAGACACATGCACAGTTAGTTCTAAATTACCAATGTAGAATATTTTCTTGAAATTGGCAAAGGTGTACTGACGTTTATAACGCGGGGCTGTGTCCACCGTTTGGGACTCAAACATAAGGGGCTTTGGTCGTCTCTTCCCTTCTCTGAAGACAAAGCTCAAGTATTTACCGAAGGTACACTCAAAGAACTCTGATATCTAGGATGTGTTAGTACTTCCAACCTCGTGACGTTGAAATATAATCCTTAGCGGCTGGCAACAAACTGGGAGATATTTGCATAAAACCCAGACAGCGATCACGACAGCCAAAAATGGTAGAGACACATAGAAATAGAGGCGCCAGCTTGGGTTTTTGGCGAGAATATCGACATTCATCCCAAAAAAGCTCTATATAGGTTCGCCATCAGTGAGGCTCAAGATAATGCCCGGATAATTACTTACAGTAATAAACATCAATGGTAGGAATATGAACTATATTTTTTAGTATGACCACTCAACTACACATAGGATGGAATATTGATTCATGGGATGTTTTACCGTGATCCAACTAAGGCGCTTCATGCTTTCGGACATTTCGATAGAACGTCGGGCCTCGTATATTGAAACCAAGTTAAATTCCTACAAAACAAACCCCATTAGCTCTATCAGGGCCCCATAAGCTGAGGCACGAGACCCTCACTAATTCAATCATTTCCTTTGATTCCCTATCTAGCTCAGATAATGCGGCTTGATATGTTTCCTCAAACTCTTTGATCTGTTCCGAAAGCCTGCGAATTTGCGGAAGTGACTCAATATCTTGACTTTGCGACTCAAATTTAGGGCTATGGCATCCTTTGGGTACTTCCGGATCGAGCCCAAGGCTGGGATGAGACAGATCAGAGGGAGGTAGTAACTCAGAATAAAGAGCATAGTTTCCCTTGAATGCGTCCAAGAGTTCTATCATTTTCAGGTAATTTTCTTTATGGTTCTTACGGAGTTTTGACCACTCCTGACTATCCTTTAATAATGATTGAATGACGAACGGATTCCTTCCCCCTTGACTTAGTTGAACTTGGCGCTGTAACAATATAGGGTGGTCAGCTGGCGAATCAGAAAACGCAAGTTTATCCAAAGAAAAGCGAGAAAGAAAGAGTAACTGACTATCTCAGTAATGTGCAGCATGGCGCTTTCAATAAGAACTCTCCACCTCTCACAAATATCCTGAAAAAACCACGACACAAACTCAGCTGCATGGCGTGGTATAGATGTGTTTCTCATATTTAATGTACCGCGGTACTGAACTGTTTGTAATGAGCAAACCTGTGCCTTTGGAGAAGTGTTGGCGTCAAGCATAATCCACGATATTTCTACTGCCTTCACGTCAGATGTGAATGACTGTGAGAGGTCTGATTTACGTCGAACCGGGCAGCAGAAGTATGCATAACCGATGAATATCACTAGTGAGAATGATTAAAATAATGAATAAACACTGAAAACCCACTGAACTTACCCCTATCTCCACTATACGCGAGAACATCCTTATTGGGAATTGCGGAAAATTGTGGCTGGCAATTGGATAGTGAGCCATGATCATCGATGGTTGACCATAGCCAGGACACGAAGGTTATTCTCGAATAGTCACATGTATAATGCCGGAGCGCAAGCTGTTGATTTATTAAACTTCGGGGGTCCACAAACGATACTTCACCCTTCACTTTAGAGTCTGAGATGAGTTCCCTTTTTGCCCTTAGACTAGTATAGTTTATTCGACGTGAGCCTTTGGATCTTTGCCACTTCAGATGTCTTCTGGAATGGGTGCTTACGCCATAAAGTGAATTGAGTAGGACCTTGTATCAAGAAACCTTCGGCGGAGGGATATGATAGAGTCTGGTTCGGATACTAACTCAACCGATGATCCTTTCCCGGGAGTTCGGCACAACACAACATGCCCAGTGCGGGGGTTGCTACCGTCATATGCATGTATTAATATAGGCAAGTGTTTCACCGTTAGACGGTCAGTCGCAGCGCCTTTCGTTAGTAGAATCCGTGTGATATCGACAAGCCCTTTATCGACTGCGATTTGCAACGGAGTCTGGTCCCCAAGGTCACGAGTATCGATATCGACATCTTTAGAGATTAACAACTGTACCGCCGGTAGATTTCCGTGCCTAACTGCAAGGTGAAGTGGTGTTGAGCCAAATGTGTCCCGGGCACTGAGGTGTTTCGACGTGGATTTCTCTAGGATCATGCGGAATATATTTTCGCTATAATCTGAGCATGAGCATGCTGAATGTATAACATTCCTCTGTTGGTGGTCGGTTGCGCCGATGAGATCGAGGATTGGACAAGAGTTTAGGTAGGTTTTAAGGGTATGATTGGGAGAAGCGCTTGTTTTCGTCTGACTGTATGCCGAAGTGATGAGTATCTCTACGATACGCTCGAGCCGGGATTTAACTGCGATATGCAATAACGTTTCTCCATCCTCGTATTTTATATTCCTGTTGGCACCTCCGGCGTCCAGTAATAACAGCAAAGTATCCTCTTTTTGTCCTTCCACCGCTTCCCGTAAAGGTCCACCAAGGTCAGCACCTTTAAACAAAAGCAATTGCAATACATTGCCATGTCCTTGCTCTATAGCGGCCTGTAATGCTGTTCTTCCATACGATGGGGCTGGTTCGTTAAGGTCGGCGCCTTCATTGAGAAGTAGCTGCACTATCTTTTCATGTCCTCCCTCAGCAGCAGCCTCAAGCGCGGATTTTCCGTACAAGGTTGCTGGCTCGTTGATGTTGGCGCCTGCTTTCAAAAGTAACCGCACTGCTGTCTCATGCCCTCCTTCTGCAGCAGCCTGGAGTGCGGTCCTCCCTAATAGTTTTGCTGGAGGTGCATTCGCATCCGCACCGGACTCTAGTAATAGCTCTATTACACTTGTATGCCCTCGGTCCGCGGCAGCCTGAAGTGCTGTTCGGGAGAACTCATGAGTATCGATCACCTGAACTGGGTTACCCCAAGTGAGATATTTTCCGAGTTTATAGATCTTCAATAAGTATGTATCACATTTACAAGCACCCCTTTGAACTTTAACAACGACGGACCCATTGTTGAACTCTCCGAGTTGTGGCCAGTGGCGGGCCTCGATATCCGCTCCTTCTTGAAGATATAGTCCAACGGCTTCTCTGTCACCCCTTTCCGCCGCCGCTACTAGAGCTCGGTTAAGTTTTGCTTGCCCTGTTACTGATGCCAGACTCTTTGCCCGCCGTATGGCTCGCCGCATGACTCTGAAAGTTACTGAGTAATAGACGTGGGGCTTGATATATTCTCTGCAAGGCTTACTGGAGAAAGTTAGTTGGGTTTTTTCATGGGCACGATAAGATAAGATAGTACCGGGATTGGTTACGTGTAGTACAGGGCTACGAGTCTCAGGAATTAGCTTTTAGTGAACGTTCATTTTTATTTTTTTATTTTAAAGGAAGAAATACCTGCGGTGGTGACCCTACGAATCGACGTTCTGTACTAGTGCAAGGTCTCCGTTGACTCAAGGAGCCTGAAATCTCAGATCCTCGGATTTCACCAATTACTAGACCCTGAGGGACAATCTCTTAATAAGGTTTTAAGGAACACTTGTCAAATTGCGCTCTAGTCGTGCTGTTCATAAGTATAAATAGTTGGGAACAATGGTTATCTCAATATATATATCTGGATGAGCGGGGTAAATGACAAATAGATACTGGGTGGAAATATAATAAGCCGGCCATGGCCAATTGTACTCTACGTATACGGGAAGGCTGCAATGTGAATTAAGGGCTGATGTTTTCGGAATATTAATGCGTGCACTATGCATGGCACAGCCCTCAGCTTGGCTCACTCTGCAGTTGCATTCCTGGTTGATGAGTATATATATAAGCATATTTCACAACGACGATCCCATGATCTGTAGTAAGTGTTGCTTGTGCCTGGGGCTATTCTCGGCCAGTACATGTATACGTATAATTGAAGGATTTGGAGCCGCATCTACAGTGTACACCTTAAAGTACATGCATAGATAAGTACTTGTATATAGTTAACATTGTAAATATGTACTTTGTATGCTCGGCGCTAAGTCATAATATTGTTTAGAAGTCTAGATCTGATAAAATGGATCTCGGGATCTACGACCTATGCTCGGTTACAGAACTCAAGCTTCAGCACAGCCACTGCCTGGGGTCTAACGTATGCGGCTGTGCGCAAAGTCGTTAATACCTAGTATGGTGCCCAGCATCTAAGCCCTCAACCGGCCACCAGGCTTTAGACCCTATAGAATCACAATTAATCGCCAACTCAGTCCGAGTGTATTAAAGTCAAACCACGGCCATTTCTCCACCCAAAAACAATTATATCCCACTTGAACTATCGGGTGGGGTCGGTTGCTATCGTGCGCGAGAGACGGCGATTAATTTCACCGCAGGTACGCATACTGGGGTATGGCGCGGCGCGCCTTGAAATATAAAGGTGACATAAATTGCAGACAAGATATCGAAAATCTATGATCTAAGTATGATAAAAGTTTTCATCTCATAGGTTTTTGATACATAATCTGGTTGAAAAGTTACTAGTAATTCTTTGTACGTAAAAAGCGCTAAGTGAAGTGGAACAGTTCAAGAGCATTCGGAGTACTAGCCAAGATTGTTCCAGCTGAAATACCGACATGTAACCTTTAAGGCGCGCCGCGCCAGAAGTCTGTAGACATTAGTGTAGTTATACTCGCTTGTCGACGATGTATTTGCCCAACCAGCAAGACACACCAAAAATCGAGGGTTTCAACAACTCATAAAAAGTCCCATACTCATACCAAAATACCAGCAACCAAGGTTAATATAATTTTGATAATGGAGACCTATGCTTCAAATTCTTAGCCTAATCGAGTTACTGGTAAAGGAATGACCCTTTTAGACATTTTACCTTCTGTGTAAATATGGCCTGTAGAGTGTGTATATATAAATTGGGCGTATCAGGTGATTCTCGTGGGACTTTTGGTTCCTGTTCGCACAAGAAGGCTGAGCGCACAGTCATACAACCCTGTAATTCTGTCGGGCTAGAGAGCTTACTCCATACTCCTAGATATTGATTACTGCAGAGATTGGAGCATTTAATATCGCCATCTGACACTCGACGTAAGCACTCTTTGCAATTGCCAGTCACTGGTCAGTTTCAGGCCTCAGCGCAAGAAACAAGGGCTAGGGCTTGCTCCGCGACGTATGTATGTCATGCGGGGTACTCAATTGATCACTATTACAATAAAATCAGCTCCACTTATAATTACGACAGTATAAGCTAAGCCTTTCCTGGTTGCAATGACTGCATTTGCTACATCAAAGTGGGCTACATTACGTATACTATTTACATGTAGTTATATCCTATGTACAATGGGCATGTCGGAGAGATATGGCGCATTGGCTCCAGACTCTACGGCAGTAAGCTGTCTATGTAGGGGTGGGTATAGAACCCACCTATGTACATACCGCTATTACAGTCTACCTCTGCTATACCGAATGCCAATAAAGCCACAAATCTGCTATTACGAACAGGTTTTGGCGATCGGAATTTCAATTTCACATAGAAAATGCTGGAATTTAATCTGCTGTACCGGGTAATATAATCTGCTGTATCGAACAAGAAATCTTGGAATACGCAGGTTCGTTATAGCGGAGGGAGACTGTACTCGAAAAATTGGCTATGCATATGAGACTAAAGTAAGCGGACCTGATCTACGCCCTTCAACTAATCGTGAAGGAGGTAATACCTGGCCGGAGATAGCTAACCTTTTGAGTTTTTGCAGTATATACATAAAATATACGTATGTAAGCTAGCCTAGAACGTACATCCGATATCTATATCTTATTACTTGACATATATTCTGAAATCAGAATGTTTCAGATCATAATGCTGCTTAGCCCAACCAATAATTTCAAACTTCCGGATCCCGATTCGCGAATTATCAAAGGGAAAAATTGGAGTTTGTAAAGTCATCTTGGCCAAGAGAATAAGAAAGGTGACTACTTGTAAGTAGTTGTCGTATAAAATGACAAAGTCATATAAATACTAGATGATTGGGTCTTTTAAAATCGTCGTTTCTGTGGCCACCGTTGGTGGGCATCTGGTCATTTGGAGGTGAATGACCTTTTGTTCTTATTCATTATATACTTCTACGTACTCTGAACTATATTCTATCTATCTTATCTGCTGGTACTAGTGCTCTATCATTACCGCTGCTACTACTACTGCTGCCGCTACTCTATCCATTTCTGCTGTTAGTGGCGGCTCTCTAATATTCATGGTCCAATATACTACCTTGCAATTTGGTACTATTGATTGTGGTGGTGGGCCGGTGGTGTACATGATGAAAAATATGATCATGAATGACCAGAAGGAAGGAGGGCGCGAGGCGCGCTTAGTGTTTATAACGAGGGGATGAGAAATAATGTTTCACTAAACCTGAGTTAAAAGTTTTACGGTTAATTAGTAAAAAACGAAAAACTAGCCTTGCTAAATGACTTGGGCCCGTTTGGCAACTAGAAAAAATGGAGTTTCCAAGGATCCAGGCCTAACAAAAAGATCGTTGAAATGGAGTTTACAAGGGTGAAAACTGCGTTTTGGCCTGTTGCCAAACGTGCCCTTAAATCATTTATTCCTATCTCCTAGGGCCACCCGGGGGTACCGGTGGGTATGTTCAAACGTTGTCGTTGGTAACGTACCATAATAGGATGGACCAAATGCCCATGTTATACCTCAGTTTGAGTGTAGCTGGTAGTTCTAAGCACAAGTTATGGGTTCTGGAAATCCTATAAGGTAGCGTGGGGGAATAAGTAATTAATTAATTGTAAAGAAGCCGTGAAACATATATCCTTACCCGCTGGAACTCTACCTGCACGTGCATCACTTTTTTTTTTTTTTTTTTAAAATCGTGCCATTCGATCATTAATTTGAAGTACAAAATGTTACATACAGTGGTAGTACCTGATCGTGTTCTTAAGAGTTGCTGCGTGTGGATAATACTAGCTTGCAATTGATGGTATCTGTTCATAATCACCCTAAGAATCCTTAAACTAGGGGGTAGAGAGTATTATGATTAATAATTTATTTTAATTATTATTATTGAGGACTAGGGTTCATTGGATATGGATGTATTTCCAAGGGACGTAGGCCAGGGGGTTATGCGAGCAGCCTTAGGATGGATAGTTACCTCATTATTTTTTAAAGAGAACCTGCAGCCATAGAGGCTCTCTCACATTTGCTTGAATAAAGAGGCGAATTTAGTTACGGATAAAAACGTGCTATTGAGATTTTGGGACAGACACCCACTCGAGGAGGGCTGTTGTGTTATAACATACAAGGTAGTTGAAGGTAGCTCAAGAAATGGCTACATCATCAAACATATATCATAGTTAATCATCAATCGAACTGTGGAATTAATACAAAGAAAGAGCAAAAAAATCCCGTAGACTGAAATAGGCCACATCCACCATTTACCCATGAATCTCCAAGTCCGTACTTCAAACGACCACACGCTTTTTAACCAGCGGGTACCGGGAGTTGATGGAGTCCATTCTGCAACTCGGAGGTTAAGGTTCATGGCGGCGAAAGCCCAGAATGCTGACATTTGGCCGTACGAAATCCAGTAAAACAGCCAATATTTGCTCATAAACGTCGTCAGTTTGAAACCCCTTTGGGCTGGGAAGAGGTTAGCCTGTTTCACAGGCTTTCCGTGCGTCATCAAAATGATGGTAACATATGGTAATGCTATCACGAGGAGTGTAAGAAGTGAACAAAGACAGATCAGCAATCCCTCCTTCTAAAAGGTGTGTCAGTGTAGGTTCCTCAGCGGATCAAACCATATGACTCACGACTTTGCCTCGGGATTTTTTAACATGTTTACGGGGTCCAGTGGTAGTGAATTCCCCATAAACAATTCCTACTACCCCGCCGAGACTTTGTTCCAACCTTTCTTGGTTATTCATGGTTCTACCTGAAGGCCATGGGGCACGGAAGCCCAGATCTGCTACAGCCGTGGGTCTTTCAAGTCCTCCATAGGATACTAGAAACATTGCGGGGTATGACGGCTCAAAGAGAGCTGCCAGGACATTAATCAAAGACATGATTTGATACGGTACGATTGCAAACGCATAGCTACTGAGTCCAAAATTTGAAATTTGGTCGGCGCTAAGATAGTACAGTTGGTAGGAACCGTAAATTATTTGCAAGATCGCCGCAAGGTACGCAACAATGTTATAGTTGCGTGGCAGTTTGGGAAATTTGGATGCTTTGACGTTTCGCTTGGTTGAAGGATTCTCTCCTTGGACAGGTGCGGGGATATTTCCTTCGTCTGGCGGAGGGGTATTGTAACTCGAGTTATCGACGTTGATGTTAAGGAGAGGGTAGACTTGAAAGTTTGTCGGGACTGTGACCAAACGGCAAACGGTATGGTCCCCGTCGCGAGTTGTATCGGTAGGGGACCTGTACTGGGAAAGGCGGGGCGGGAGTGCGAGGTACTTGCGCAACAACTCCCAATACCCAAGGCTCTTCACTGGGTGTTCGCCAGTGATTTCTGTTAATATAGGATATACTTCCTGCCTACCATCGTCAGTCGCGATTTCACGGTTCGGCAACGGATATGGTGGTTCGTACAAGTCATGGTTAATTCGGACCCTAAATGTGGAGTATGGGAACCAGGAGAATCTTGACAGACATCCAGAAGGGGGCTCGGGGGTTGAATTGGAGGAGCTTTCGTCACTATTTGCATTGCCTCCGTCTTCATCTTCTTTCCAGTCCTGGATCATGCATAGAGCTCCGGCTCTAAGTGCAGTCTCAAGGGGGGTCTTCTCGCCAGAGGAAAATCGATATATCGATGGGATTGCTCTCGCTGCACCCAGGAATGGGTAACATATTGCCATCGCTATATTGATACAATTTTTAACTATACCGGCCCCTGGTGTTGATTTGACAGTCATTGTATGGAGAATGAAATTGATGATGATAAACCTGACGATATCTAACCAGCCAGCAGATTGGCAGACCAATACTGTACTCCCTTTTGGAGCATTTATATGGATAGTAGTCGTGTTCATGATGTCCTAGTTGATGGGTTGTGTCCGCTGTTTATATGGGGGACCGTCTCCACTTTGCTCCTAGGTCCTAGGGGAATGGGGTTGTCAGGAGGGAAGGTGGAGAGCGCCAGGCACAAGACCGAGCAGTCTGGGGAGTGCGGGGGGATTTCAAACCTCCGGCCCTTTGAGCTTATATAATTAGTATATCTTCAGTATTGGTAGCGCCTGGCACACAAATGACGTCACATCACCTTCAGGATACGGTTGACGTCCGGTGGGCGTATAGGATCATTATGAACATTGGCGCGAGAAGGCATAGGGTGGGTGTGTATAGTAAACCTCAGCTCGAGCTGGATCGAATCTTTTTTGTATGTATGGGAATTAGGCCGTTACGTAGGCTAGGCGCTAGTACAATTATGGGAGTAGATCTCCCAATTTCTGTAAGGTAGACTGATTACACACCTACCCTCCATAGCTTCTCGTGCCTATCCTTCTTGTGATTGGGCCAATGATTGGCGGTGTCTAAAGACTTTGTGAGGTACCAGCCTTGGCGCCAAGGATTATGTCTGGGCGCGGACTGCCCCGGCCAATTGCGATAGGACTCTGGCCAAATTCTCCCATCGCTGACTTACTGTCCAACCTAACTACATGTAGTTAGCTAAATCTCTTAATCTGTCAATGCTGACCCCACTATCATAGATCTATTATTTGATAAGGGGATCTGCTAGTATCAGCCACATCTTCTGGGGGGGTCAGCATTTTACTGACAGACTAAAGGATAAGGTATGTAGGTTCCTACTAAGCAGAGCAGCAACGTGGCCAATTACTACTTACCCAGACAGCCAATCATGATTGGTTGAAAAGAGGTGCTGAAGCCACTTAACATGATGATCTTTTCTTTTCTACTGAAGGGGGATGTCTGAATGGCCCGGGAGGGTGTCTATGTACTACTACAATCACAAATGGGGCCAGGCCGCGCTGATCGAGACTCAACCCAAGGTATAATTATACCTGCATGGTTAGCTCTAAAGTGTATCGCGATCACTATAGAAGAAAAATCCTGATTCGACTAATAGAGAGATGATATTATACAAGGCTCCGGCATAAGGTGATCGGAGGGTCAGGGTCTGTATTCAGGATCGGGTAGAACTCTGAAGTCAAGAAGTACAGAACAACCCCCTCAGACCGTTGGAGCATGCCGTTGCATTATGAAAAAAACCAGTTTTCTTCACACTACATAGGTAGAGTTCAAACAAAAAATCAAGTTTTGATAAAGGAAAGAAAATTATCAGGTATCAACGCTTGCCCCATATCCATTACTTTGACATTTCTAGAGATATAAAGGGGAGAGAAAACCCGCCACTAATGTGAACTCTCAATCTTCAACTCAACCATCAACTATGGACTCTACTAGTAAATCTTTACCTCTTCGTACTGAACTATCTTATAGTGTTCGCTCTAAGATTAGAGCACTTAGGAACATAGCACTCTGGCCCTTTAGAAAAATTGGTACTGAGTTTGGGGTCCCTTTATCGACTGTATTTAGTATTTGTCAACAACCCTCTACTCCCCACCGTCGCAAAATGGGTAGACCTCCTGTCATCACTCCAGCGATTAGACGAAAACTGGTTGAGCATGCGACTGCTTCACAAGCAAATCGACGTAAAACCTTCCTGCAGATTGCGACAGATGTTGCAGATATCACTGGTATCCCCACGTCAACGAACGAACGTACAATTAGAAAAGCATTTGCAGACGAAGGATACCACCGACGGGTTGCCCGTGTTAAGCCATTTCTCTCAATCTCTACGAAGATCAAACGTCTGAATTGGGCCAATAGTATCCATGACTGGAGTATTGCAGATTTTCAGAAGGCTATTTGGACAGATGAGTGTGCATTTAATGTCGGTGGTTTTGCTGGAAATACATGGGTTACAAGAAAACCTGGAGAAGAGTACCTAGAGGACTGTTTAGTACCCAAATTCTGAAAATTACAAACCATTATGGTATGGGGCTGTATCTACGGTATGTTTCATATATTCTCCGAAATATTCCCCAAATAAAACTAATACTTTATATAGGCAACAGAAAAGGACCGCTTGTGTTTTGGGATAAAGCATGGGGTCCTACTCTTAACGGGCCTCATTACTGTGAAAGGATTGTAAAGCCCTACCTCTTTCCATTCTGGCAGCACCTATCCCAAACTCAGCCAGTTTTTAAATCAGACTACATATACATCATGCATGATGGTGCTCCTCCACACCGTGCAAGGTACACTGCAGCAGTCCTATGTGAGTTGGGAATTTCCGGGTATTTTTTTGACTGGCCTGGAAACTCACCTGATTGTAACCCTATTGAGAATATTTGGCGCATTATGAAGGACAAGATTAGTCGGCGTTGTTGTACCACAAATGCTACCCTCAGGGTTGCGATTCAGGAAGAATGGGATGCAATCACTTCTGAGGAGATTGCCTCTCTAGTTAATTCCCTACCAGAACGTGTTAAGGCGGTGCGTACTGTAAATGGTGGCCATACAAAATATTGATAGTTTTCACTTTTCCTTAGCCACTCGTTCATGTATACTAGGAAAATCATACTCGCTTAGTTTTAAGACAAACCCTGACCGTCCGATCACCTTATGCCGGAGCCTTGTATATATGATCGATGATGATGTAGAGTAAACAGGAGAGAACTACATGTACCCCGAGGGTCCTTAAAGTGATGGCTCGATATTCTAGTGTCCCCGGGGTACATGTAGCTAAGGGTGGCGTCCGACAGCTTTTATAGAATCTAATGTGGCTAATAGAGTTCTTTTAATTTTTTGCTTGCTTTTTTTCCTGGTGTTGATGGGCTTTTAAAACGGGCGGATGCATCGAACGGTAAATGACGTATACTAGTCGGCTGGTTATTACTTGCATTGCTGAGATTAAATCTAGATCGCCCTACCTACGTTACTATTTTAAAGGGAGTGCAGCCTCAGCTGAGTGGAGCGAGGGCGATAGATACAGGGGTGCATGTACTACGGTGTCAAGGGTAAGTGAGTAGAACGTAGCAACGCGAACCGCACCGCCGCGTTCTACTCACTTACCCTTCACACCGGAGTACGTTGATGGAGCCTGTAGGCCTGGGCGACTTATCAACTTCTTAAACCTAGCCAATCAAAACTAGTGACGGGCACGAGAGGAGACGGGGCAAGACTTGTAACCTTTCACCCTGGTCCCGAAAGTCTCGAGACAAGGACAAAGTCTCGACTTCATGGTCCTGTGAATTTGATACGGGGCGGGTCGGAAGCCTGTCGCCAAACCCTAACCCTCGTTCGAGAGTTTGTAATATCAAATTGTATGGTGGAAAAGAGTCTCGAGACATCTTTGACCAGCCCTGTCTTGTCTCGTACAGTTGTCCCCTAGGTCTCGTTCCCTGACCCAACGAGCTCCCTGGTTAGCGAGCCTTCACATGTAAATATTCCTTGGCTGTAGGTTTGGCAACCAATTTTTGCGTGGAAGAGACTCCAAGGCTGGGAGCTCGCTGGTCAGGGGGACGGAGTAGATCATTTGGGAGCCGTACTCCCATATGTAGGCACTACTCGTAGTGTCCTGACGTTTTTGAACCCGGCCGCTATTGCATACACCCAAAATCAGGAGCTTGGCGTATTTTTGTATGGTATGCAATATCAGTCGCGTTCAAAAACGTCAGGACACTACGAGTACCAGGCAGTAATGAACAGCACTGCCGCTGCTGCACCAGCCGCTACCTATGAAGCCGCATTTATTCAAGCCGTACCTCGGGCAACACCTATAATGCAGCAGGGTATATGCGACAGAGGGCTGCTAGGATCGACTTAAGTGGGTCTCCAGAAAGCAACCTTGATTTTAGACCAGTGAGATCTGTGAGAGTGAATCAGAAATGCTGGCAAAGAAACTACTCGGGTCAGGCAAATAGAACCTGAACATAAAAACGCGCTAGCAGGGGTCAAAGTAGTGGTTACCAGAAAAACGATGTTCAGGTTCTTCTTACCTGCCCCGAGTAAGGGAGAAAAGAGTTTGTGTGAAGGACACGGAGACTTAGACTTTAACCATACGTACTACTACGCTGGTAGGGGTAAGTCTGTTGACAGTGGCTGTGGTTGCAACAGTGCTCACTGTCAATAGACTTACCCCCACCAGCGTAGTACATGTATCAATCACTTTGGTGAGTACGTAAAGGGTCGATCCTAGTGCTCGGGAAGCATACTGGACTATCGAAGATGCGTTCGTAAATCGGAGCCGAGTGATGACTAAACCAAACACAATATTTGTTTGATGTAAGTAGTGATAGTACTGCAGGGGTGCAGGGGTGCAGGGGTGCAGGGGTGCAGGGGAGTAAGACAGGAATATCCTACCATTGATTGTTTGTTCGAGTGATGGCTCATGAGAGCAAATAAGACGTGGCAATTGATCAACAAATTAAACCGTCTATTCAATCCTGGATCGGCCCTGAGCACAAACCGATTGTCACGGGATCCAAGGTCGGAGTGACTAAATGGAGGATCGATCAAGGAAACACAAAGTATATTTAGGCGAAAGCCAAGGATCACATATCTAGGTGTGGCATGATGGCCATAGGGAATGAAGGGACTAAGGGTAGCTAGGCGTACAGGCTACACTGGGAACGAAGGGCCGGGGGGTGAAGAGCGAAGGCGAAGGCTTGCCTTGCATCGTGCTTGTCAGGCAAGAGGGGGGCATAGTTTGAGAGGTAGTGGTAGCCGGGGTGCGTGGCCGAACATAGATATAGTCGTTGTGCTTCGGGTGTAGGGGTAAGTGGGAAGGCACCACTCTGCCAAGGCTACGTGAAGGATGTCTTCTCACTTACCCCTACACCCGAAGTACACAAACTGGTCTCGCACCTGTACGTCAATCCTAATTATCAGACACAGCTTGACTTTACGGGAGATTCTTCTTGCCGAGGACCGACGGGCTTTATCGTAGCCTCTGGGGTGTCCAGGAGAACTCGAGTATTCCGGGTTTTGAGCTGCTACTAACAAGATGGGAGTCATATCTATATATACGTGAGTATCCGAGGCGCTCTTTCAAGATCATATTTATCCACATCTGGTTCCATGCACAGGATTGCCACGATCCAAAGGAATGACCAGCGAGACCAGTTACAAATATAAGGCTAAAGGTAGAACCAGCGATTTCTAGAGTGAATTTCAAGACAGCTTAGAAAGCCTGCTCCAAGTTACAGTTTTCAGCACCATCATTGAGCCGGGTTAAACCGACAAGGTAGAAATCAATAGTAATTTCGAAGTGGGGAATACCAGTGATTCGGAAAACAAGCGATTCAGGGGGATTATGCTCTAAACAACCCGAAAGACTACTAGAGATAGCGGAAAGGCTGACCGTAGGCACCTCATATTGTCTCGAGCCCATCAGACAGGGCGCAAGTCAGTATCCTATGAGAACAGGTTTCCGGCCTCTGGCTGAGTAGTAGCTTGAATTACGCAAGAAGGGTTGAACGATGAATGGAAAGGGTTCATCCTTGGATATATACTTTAGCTGGTATTTCGGAAATGCGAAAGGTCCAGGCTTTTGTTGATACTTGCGATCTACCTGTCGACAGATACGTACCGGCTCCCGCTCTCCTCTTCCAGTCATGATCGCTCTAGCAGCAATTTGGGGTGGTGGGTGGCCGCGATAGTTGCAATAAATGGCGCTTTTAGATTTTATGAGTGATATTCTGTGCGCCGCCATTCGGACGGAGGTGACCGAAAGATATGTTTAATGGATCTAATGGGAAAAGGTCGTATTATTCGTCCGTAGTATTTAGGCAATGCTTAAACATATTTCAGGTTTGAATTACTTACGTATATAATAACTTAATTTAGTTGGTCACAACTAAGGGCGTTTCTAGATAATAGTGTCTTGTGGTAAGAGTATTAGTACATATTTTGTAGGATGGGGAATTTTCTAACTGAGCTGGTCTGAAAAATTTATTTAGTAGGCTGATTTGATTATTGCTAGCTCTTGGTGATGATCGTACAGTCTTAGCATTTTGTGATAAGAAGTGACGGCAGCCCTAACCCTAACTTCCGACCAGCTATTAATTGATCTAAGTTATGACAAAAGCCCGCCTGCTATCGCTCCGTCATACCTAACAAGAGAGAGCTATTTTAAAGTCCACTCAGGAGAGCGGGCATCCAAGGGAGGTATTCATGAGTTGCCTATGTGCAGGTGTTCTTGTCCTTGACAGGTGTGATAAATAGAATGAGTGAGCATGAGATATATGCGTCAAGGGGCTCTCCAAGGTAAGCCCACCAGAGCGGAAACAGGTATTTAGTACGGGAAAAGGGACTAGATAATGGGGTGTACAACAATTTATTTAAACCTCAATGCGAGGTCAGCCCTATCCGACGCAGGGGTCTGGCGCTCTAAAGCTAGGCTGGAAAACAGATGTTCAAGAAGCGGCGCTACCACCTACATATATACATGTACCGGAACCGCCGCCGACACCACAGTACCACGCTCTATGCATATATGTCGGCCCCACCTCGCTCGTCGTTAGACCCCTACCCCCTGGGGGTTCATGTTTCCGTCACCAATAGTAGGATAATTATAAGTAGAAATAATGTAGTATTGTTCAACCCTTGTAACTTTGATATCTGTCTGGTGGGCCTTTCTCTACTCTGGCCTACAGAACGGATTTTCCCCCAGCAGGCCCCTTTCGCTTGACCGCAGCGTTTCCCCCACCAGCTTTTGGGCTTGTCGGTGCCACAAATTGGTCAAAAGGTGTCTTATTAGAATCTTTTCCCCCCTTTCCCCAATGTCCCTTCCCTGGTGTCCAAAACACCTTCGTCAAGTCCGTGTTTGCCGCATTAATCATAATAATCTCGGTCACCTTAGTTCCCGGCTTTGTGAGCTCCGGAAGCTCGAACTGATAAAACACGGAGCTTTTATACCACGCTACTGTCCCGGGATTTGCTCCGACAAGAACCCTAACTACGCCAGACGCCTGATTCGCATACACTACACTCATGGCGGACCCCCACTGGAGGCGTTCAGGTGCATTTGATTCGTCAATCTTCTTCCATAGCTTGTTGCGCTCGATCAGTGCGTCCAGCGATGTTCCAGGAGACTTTTTCACGTATGTCTGCATGATAAAGTCCTTCATTTCCAACGTACCCGTTTTGGGCTGAGGGGGGCGACCATAAAAGAAGATGCTGGCTCCGCGACCCGTAGCTAATTCCTTCTTGCAGCTATTGGCAAGTGTCATAAACTTGGGGGCAAGCACGACATCTGGCCGTACGACTGGTGCTGGGGCGGAGAGGGTGAAGGGGAAGATAAGAAGGAAAATTAAAGATATGATAAGGTGCATTGCAAAGGGCTACTACTGCCTTATAGATTACCCCGAATTCTTTAAGAGGATATAGCTGAGGGATGAGGGTGTAGAGTTTTATTTGATAACTCTAGCGCAAGATACGAATAAGCCTGTTGTTATGTTATATTATTCGCAACAGTTTCGACGTAAACGAAGGGACAGGAATACCAGATTCCAGGAGATATAGGGCGTGTGTTAACGGATGTGAGTATAGAGTTGTAGTAAGGACGGAAGGCTTTAAGGTTTTATACTGTTCTGTATTGTCTTGAGAGATAATATAAGATCCCGCGGCCTCGCCGGATTAACGAGTACATCTCCTTTCGTCTAGATTTTCTCAATACTGGTACCATCTGCCACTACACTACTTCTCTATTCCTAGAGCGCAGTCATCTACTCATGGTGGTGAGTAGACAGGTCTGTTGTATACCGGTGAGGTATTTATAACCTCAAGCCATCTGCCGATACCTCTGAGTGACAGAAGTAATCATGATTTTTCGTAGCAACCACCAAATCGACCAACTCCCAAAGTGAGTTCTCCAGGTTCATAAATAAGGGATAGGTTCTATCAATCTAACAACTTCTAATTACATAATCCTTCATTTTATATCTATTAGGTTGTGAAATTATACTTGTTTTAAGATGCATTCCCATACAAAAATCTGCAAAATCATGGTTACTTTTGTTACCCGACAATATCATAAACTGGTTGAAATAAGCGTTCAGAAGCGGTGGCTCTGCTAGACAGATCTAGACCTACCCATGTTTAGCCACATTTGTTTGGGAAGGCGGCAACATATGTTTATTTTGGTTTTATGGTTCATATGATATCGATCCCCGTTATAAAAGTTGGGTGGCCTACCGCAAAGGTCCGTTGGATAAGACCAGTCTCGCAGCGTACGCCACACCATTTTTCTGTGGCTAATGCCGTGAACCCGTGGGAACTGGAGCCAGCTCTATATTTCGATTATCTGATTGGCAGGCTGTGGGATCGGCATCAATCAGGTTACCGGGGGATGGAGCTGGCTCTATTTGCGCAAAGTCTCTAATATAAATCACCTGCTCCTCTCTGCGCCACATGCGCAGCCACACAATATATAATACATCTCATCTCAGCAAATGCAGGCACTCCGTTGCCATGATACTGCAGTAGTAAGTATAATGGCTTCTTTCAGCTACATGTATCTACTAAGGTTGGGCAAGGGGTAGGTAGGTAGGTATGTCAAGGGTGGCTAAATTGAGAGGGCGAAAGAATAGGTTGGGTATATACTCTATGTAGCATGGTAGGAGAAAGGTTCACACCCTAGACATTTTGTGCATATAGATAGAGTTCATTTGATTTAGTGCGCCGATAGTTCGATAACTGAATTAATGATATGGAGGAAGAATAAACCCGCCTATCCGGATCCAGATAGTCTTCCTTACATAATAGCCGCCAAGAGCGCTAAGCTCGCTTACAAATAATTGGGTGCCTAGCACACATACGTTGCGATAGGCGTCAATAACATATTTCACCGTGCACCTGTGTACCACCGTCTGCCCGCGCCGCATGTTTCAGCGTTGTAAGCATAACAGGTGTTAGGCTTAGAGCTTGTGTTAGAAGACCTGATATTTGAAGGTTACTTGAGTTGTATCACTTCATTTTTATGTATAAACTATGCCCTGACAATACCAAGTATAGTAAATATTACTAGATAGGATATTAAATTGTGAAATGGCATTTTGGGGCCGTTTACATCAATACCATCCAATAGGAAGCAGTTTATCGAATTCAATGAGGCGAGTATCGATCCGAGACGCCCCACGGGTGCATGATGATCATGACAAACGGGTATCTACACGGTGAAATACGTTTTATCTCAAACTAACCTCCGCCGCCCAATAATGGACCGTGTACCGGTGGTTGATTCCCTAATAAATATACCTACACTAGAGTACATGCGCTTGAAATGGTGACTTGGCGTACTTCACCCGGCTGTCGCTTGGCTTGCGCAGGCTCGCGCGCGCTATCAAATATACCTCGGGGCAAAGTATCTTTTATATCCAACACTTTTAAAGATGGATATGTGCTTGGCATATGTAGCTAAATGTAGCCAAAAACAAAGGGGGTGTTATTGAAGCGGTTTTGATACCGATTTTAAAAGAATAGTGGTATTGAAATATATTAACTTCATTGATGGACTAATACATAAAAGAAATACTACTTCAATTATGGTATCCAAGTGACATTTAAATACTGGCCTATATAGCCCACCGCCGCCATCCCTCCTAGTATTGGCCGCCCTGGCCGCCCTGGTATATATACTAGTGCTTGTCACCCTTCCTACTATAATACACTCTCGCTATAAGGATACGGTCAGGACTAAAAATATGTACCCTTATAAGGAATTATTCTTATACGAGGCGAGAGGATGCTAACAAAATGGCACCTGTAGACCGGTAAATTGTGTCCTTATAACGAGAATATCACTATATCAAATATCCTTAGGTCGAGGGTCTACTGTAGTATATATACGGCACAAAGTCATCGTGTCCTATGGCACTGGACATGAGGGGCTGCGTCTTTACAAGTAGCTCCGTGTAATATTACATGTCACAACTACGAGATCGTTGTTACTAGCACATCAATCATGTATATATAGATTCTAAGTAATCTAAATATTTTTAAAAGTAGACCGCAATTATTTGAATCTCATCAGCGTATGGTGACGGCTGAGCCAGTCGATATATTTATATCTGGTGACCTCTATCCATATGGAGCTTTATTCATTAGAAACACCTTATGATTACCGTCAATACCATAATAATGCTGAATTGTGTTAACCTCGGCAGTAAAAATAAACTAGAATTTGGATTCAACGCTAGTATACTAGGAGCCTTGCAGCGTTGCTGTTAATTCCTTTTATACAAACTATATTTCGTCACAATGCTGGACTATGTCTTGGACGCATAAGACACTT
This sequence comes from Morchella sp. 2018-W45, assembly GCA_024713785.1. Classification (NCBI taxonomy): domain Eukaryota; kingdom Fungi; phylum Ascomycota; class Pezizomycetes; order Pezizales; family Morchellaceae; genus Morchella; species Morchella sp. 2018-W45. The sequence continues at coordinate 1,612,677 of JAMGYZ010000017.1, forward strand.
CGAGAGTCTCTGTGCATGTAGCTAATGCACTAACACAAAAATTCTGGCTATAAAGACGTCCGGGTAAGTAGAACAGTCTCGAATGTGACATTAAGTTGTCAGGTTCATGTATGAGAGAGGTTCTCTAGATGTCTTATGTGCCTAAAAGATATTAATAACAATGATATTATGGCGCTGTAGATTCTTATCCGTCAACACCCAGTAATAGTCATCACCTGACTATGGTCCTAGGCACCTTGACTGAACTGCTAGCTAGATACTCGCAAACACGACTTCACACCCCCCATACTCAAAAGTCCGAAATAAACAATATCTCAGAGCAACTTCGTCGGATCATCAATTCAGTATCTGCTTGATGGGCCGGCATATATGAGCGGCTTGCACCTTCATGAGAATGTTCCACTGGTCGGTGGGGTGCCTCATTATAGATTACAAGTCTAGGAGGGGACCCAAAAAGAGGTGATATACTATGTATAGCGACAGGTAATAAGTGACGGGACGCCCTGAGGATACAAACACCAAGTGTTGGTGGCGTTTTACAAAGACAGGCGCCGCTCTGTTCCATCAGTTATTACTTATCGATGTACAGCGAAGGGTAATAGGTCATCAGACAGAACGCCACCAAAATACGTGTTTGCAGGCAAAATTGTGGCTAGGTCGTCCGATTACATATTACCCATCGCAATACAACGCTAATAAAGCAGGAATCTATGAAATTTGAGTTGCGTGATATATAGATAGGCCAATTCCCCGTGAGTGAGCAGTGGGCACAGCCTTTAAATCGTCAAATGCTGACCCTTTTTTTGCGGGGCCATAAGCCACAACAAAACGTGGTTAGGAACTAAGGGATTGATTTAGATTTAATAATTAATATTAGTATTAGCTATACTTTTGCTTCTTTGGCCCCCACGAAAAGAGTCAGCATTCAAGTAACATCTTAGGGATAGGGGTCTGCATCGCCAGACTAAGGGACATGCGATATAATGTAATACCTATATCGTGAGCAAAGTGGGTATGAATTTATGTCTTAGCTATTTGCACTTCCGCAACGTACATTATGCACCGGGCCGCAGTATCCAGACCGATTTCCTCCCCATATCCGATCCGCATTGTCAGCAGTATTTGATTAGTGAAAAGAGGCAAAAGGTGGGGTGGTAGAACACCGATCAGGCCTAAGAGGGGTATGATTCCAAGTCGCTGCATGCCTAACCTCTCCCCCATTTTTACGCTCGGCATAGGTTTCCAAACGTCGAACAACTCGAGAACTCCGAGCTCCAGTATATATACCTCAGCGATTTACTTAGGTATGGACATAAAATCCGCCGACTTTTCCCGCGGTCGCAGTGGTTTGTTTTCTGCCCTTCCTTCTATTATAGACCGATAATGAATAAAAGATCAGGAACTTCCGGAGTTACTGGGGATGATGGATCGAACGCATCTCCACCCACGGCTAGTCCGAGAAAGGAAGGGCATACACTAAAGCGGGTGAAAGGGTTCTTCAGAGGTCACTGGAGTCACTCTCCAAGCCGGGGAAAAGCCACATCCGATACGGTCGACTCAAATACCAACTTTGAGCCTTTCAAACCGGCTGCTACACCACCGCAGCAACCTGCTAAAAATGAGGGGCGGTTGGAGTTACGGGAGAGGTTTTTTGGGCAGTCTTGGGGCCGCTCTTTAACCAGACCTGGAAAACAAGCACCAAATTCCACCGAGCCAAATGTTACGAGTGTTGAACCTGAACCCCCTCTGCAATTGACACTCGAAGCACCGCTGCGGAATCGACATAACATCAACCATTCTACACATTCTAGCTCTTATTCGCTTGATACGCTCGTCCCAACCGTACCTGCACCAAATAGAGAGCATCGATATATACATGTAGACTCTACCTGGGGGAAAGCATTCAATAGCTTAACTGACGAGGATCGGAAATTATTAACTACTGGGGAAGACGGAAACAAACTCGATATCCTTAATCATGTTTTGGTCGCAGTAGAAGCGAAACGAGATCTCTGCAAGCAAAAGCAATGGAAGTTCATGCACGGTGGGAAGAAAATCGTTTTGAGGGACGTGGCGGAGAAGCTGCTTTTGTGGGTCGAAAAGTTTAAGCAGATAGGCGATATTGCCATGCAATTTGACCCAGTTCACGCATCATTACCTTGGGCAGGCTTTCGGTTCCTTCTCCAGGTTAGCCACTCCTACGTCTGGTCCTTCTGTCTTTAGAAGTCACTTTGCTCACTGATAGCAGCTCGCAGTAGATGACAGCCAGAAGATGGGCTCAATCCTCGTAGGTCTGGAAAGGATTGCAATTATAATAGACCGGTGCAGCATCTATGAAGAATTATATTTCGGAACCAATCTCAAATCAGCCAAGAACCTGGAGAATGCTTTGATCTTGCTCTACTCTGCCATTCTTGTGTACATGGTTCGGGTGGGGCAATACTATACACAGAATACCGCAGGTACTAATACTCTCTTATTGAGACATATGAATGCTCTATATATGGGGCGATTATAGACTAATAATGTCGCACATTACTCCAGCTCGCATGGCATCGGGGATTTTCAATATTGAAGGGTTTCAACCACTCTTTGACGAAATTACAAGCAAGGACTCTATTGTTTGTACGGAAGCAGGTGTTGCCGAGGCGGAATGTATGTCATTTAGAGCTTTTTGTTTGAAGAGGTTCTTTCCGACGAGATGCGGAAGCTGTCTTTGTTTAAATCTGCTTTCATCAAATCTAGGTCACTGACCGAGATTTGACTTTGCCTTATAAATTCAACAATGACGTCCCAGCTCAAACTTAACCCTACTCTTTTAGGCCTTAATATATGCACAAAGCTTTGCTGACTCGAACCACCCAAATCGCAGGTCGGAAATATGGCCATTGTGATGGAAGCATTGGGGGTACCGGTCCGTATAATCGATATATCCCAATGAGGAATTTTGCTACCCCTATCTGTTCATATTACGGAGTTGTCCCCATTACTGATTCGAGATGTGATAGCAGATGGACATCGGAGATTGAAGGAGATTTTGGGTGAATTAGGAGGTCTAGTTATGAGAGTTGACTCGAACGTTACTTCCATTCTTGATAATTTACAAGGTATATTAGCGCTAGCAGTCTTGGCGCAGTCACTTTGCCAAATTACTATGCCGAATACATGCCCCGCTTTCCCGGCCAAGAACACCAACAACATACCCCATTTCTATGATTCTTCACTAGTCATATCAATATTCCTATCCGTTAAAGACTATTGCTAACTACCGTCTCCACCATGCGGGTAGACTCCGAACGAACAAATATCCTGAAATGGCTCTCGATGGTCCAATATAAAGAAAACCACGACAGAATTAGGCAAGGTCGGGTCCCCAGAACTGGGGAATGGCTATTCGAAAAGCCAATATACAAGGAATGGCGGAACTCAAGCACATCAATGGTTTTCTGGTTGCATGGAATTCGTAAGCCCCCTGCTACTTAACCTGCAAAATGTTCCGTTTTGACTTGAATATGAATTCAGCTGGAGCCGGAAAAACAGTGTTAGTGTGAGTACTTAATCGTAGCTTTAATCCTAAGAGTATATGCTGAATTAATAATAGCTCTTCAGTTATTGACGTCATAAAAAACGAGTTGGAAACACGGGATAATGATGAAGGTTTCGCCTATTTCTACTGTAATAGAAAGGAGGCGGCAAGACAAGATCCAGAGTCTGTTCTTAGGGCCGTTCTAAAACAGCTTTCATGTACAAAAACTGGAGCATTGCAATCGGCGGTCATCCGCAAATACCAAGCAACCAAGCAAGAAGGCTTTTCCTCGGACTACATTGGGATCGAAGATAGTACTCTGTTGATCCTCGATGTTTTGAAAGTTTATCCAAAGGCCACGATCATCGTTGATGCTCTGGACGAATGTGAAGCAAAGACACGGGTGGACCTGTTGGAAGCCTTTGGGAAGATTGTGGAATTGGCACCGGGCTTGGTCAAGATATTCGTCTCGAGTCGAAATGATATTAAAATCATGCAACACCTCAGAGACGTAACAACCCTTCAAGTTTTCATCGAAACCAGTGACAATATGGAAGACATCAGAAACTTCGTGGAGAGTAAGGTCAGTGAGTGTATACGGAAGAGAAGGATGTTGGAAGACCTAGAGGAAGAAGTAAAAGATGAGCTTAAGGAGCTTATCTGCACAACTTTAATTCGTGATGCCAACGGAATGTACTTGTACCCTACCCTCATTAGATCTCATTTCTTTAAATTAACAAATGGGCGGGGTGGTATAGGTTTCTTTGGGCAGATCTTCAAATAGAAGCACTCTGCGACTTAAGTACGGAGTGGGATGTTCGGGAACGGTTAGTCAAAGCAAGGCTCTTGCCCAGTGAATGTTGAATCTGATGTGAGGGGAAGTTTGGGAAAGCTACCTGATACCCTGGAAGCGACATATGAGGAAATATTCAAGAAGAAAATCAGCTCCTCGAAGGGACATGGTGCTGCATTAGCACATAAAGCAATGATGTGGATGATGTGCTCTGTTGAACTCCTTTCCCCAAATCAGCTGGTTACTGGTGCAGTCGTTGGTCTCCAGCTCGCCTCAGGTTCCTGGAAAGGAAATGATATCAAAGTGGAAACAATCCTTAAACTTTGTCACAACCTTGTGATTTTGGATAGTCAGCTAAACGTCATGCGTTTTGCACATTTGTCGGTCCAAGAATATCTCGAGAAACAATGGGACATGATCGAGGTAAACACTATGGTAAGCGGAGTTTGCATCTCTCTGCTGAAGGATTTGAAAATCTTGGTCCCCCAAAAGCAGGAAACCCTTTACGAATACTCTATTCTCTACTGGCCATATCACCTCGAACTTTGCGATTACGGGAGGGGGTCCGATCACTTATCGACTCTATTGAAGGGTTTTCTAGGATCATTCTACGTGACCGGCCCAATGTATGTCAACTGGTTTATAAGCGTCTCAAAAGACCTCATGTCGATGGGCTATTTTGAACGCGGCAGGATTTCATTCCGCGCAGTTGCCGTCGCCCTTTATGTAGTCGGAGGTGGGGAGCATGACCACCCGCTACACACGCTCCTCGCAATTGGGGCAATGAACTATAAATCACTCTACGACAAAACCATTATCCACGGCGGAAAACTTCTCAAACCACCTGAAACTGCAGAAGATAAGCAAATCCTAGAAAAAATCCAGACTAAAGGCAGTCGCATAGCGAGTGGCGCCGGATCGTCAGCAGTCTGCGCCGCGGTTATTTGTAACAGACTTGATTTAGTTTGTGGGTTAGTCGATGCAGGCGGAGATATAAACACCCTATCAACTATCTCTGGAAAAACAGCCCTTCATCACGCACTTGAACTTAGGTCAAGGCCTATCATAAGCTACATGTTATCAATAACTGCGAATATTCAACTTCTGAAATTGAGGGATATGTCTCCAGAGGATCTTGACTGGGCTCGAAAGGAACACTGGTTTGTTGGCCTCCAATCTATCCTGAAGTTGAATATCCAAGACAGTCAACCTCTAACACCAAGAGACGTACTCCATGCTCGATTGATTCTACACAAGGGACTTCGGCTTCCAATATCGATCGCAGATTCTATTTTGGATATGGGGGAGTATTGGGTCCGCACCACAGGCAGTCGGAAGGAAACTTTGAAGGTGGATAAAAATAGCCAAAGAGTTGCCTATATCCGAGTTCCTGTCAGTAGTCGCTTGAGGTCACCGGTGCGAAAGATTGTAATCCGGACTCGATCGCATGATCAAGGTTTGTTTCCAACCCTTGTTACTCAGTTCAACACTATTTCCCGGAATGAATTTAATGGCAATATATATCCAGGTTGGTCTAGTGATGAGCGGTTCAACGGCACATATGCAGGATCGTGGACTTGGTTTGAGGCAGGTAGCATAATGGATCCCAACAGTGATCTAATTTCCCCCTGGACCTTACCAATTATACGAAACGTTCGCGGATCATCGGAGACTCGTGCTCATACACTCACGTGGGATGCTCGCGACGAAACTGCTCCAAGAGCATGGATGAACAGCTTGGCGCCTGGACACATGGTAGGCGTTTTTCCTAGAGCAGAGCATCCTGGGTGGGTACATACGGTAGTGGGGGTGGAGGTGGAGGTATACTGTGCATGGGTATGAGTGGGCCTAATTGCTTGGAGCAGATTATGTATGTAGTTTTTTGAGGGGTTTTATGCAAGGCTTGGGGGCGCGATACAGTTGTAAAATCCCTTTTATCAGAAGGAAAAAATATGAGCCAGAGAAGGTAGCAGGACTGGGGAAACAGAATATACTGGGGAGTTGTTTTTAATTAATTTTCTTATTTTCTTATTTTCTTATTTTTTTAATTTTGTATCGTTTTATTATGTGAATGTTATACAACAAGGTAACAACATATATATGCAAGGTGAATTTCTTAAAATCCGATACCTTAATATATGTGGGCCGTCTAGGTGTTCAGGTTATTCTGATGGATCCCAGTAAGTGCCGCATTTTAATTTGACCTCTTAGGATCTTGTGTGACCGGCGGTTTATTAGAGACTGATCAACAGACATTGATTCTATTTTAGTAAACGTATTCCCCGGGGTACGGCCTAGTATTAGAAATTGGTCTCGAGTTAGCTCAATATCCTTTTCTACCTCTCCATACCTTATATATATAGAGGGCCCCGTCACCTCTAACTGTAAGTTCGTATGACTATGGACTCTAGATTCTCACGGCCAGGCAAATCGAGGGACAGGGTTATGTTTTTACCCATGGCCCACTCTCCAACACCCAGGCCCCTTCATATTGTTCACTTTCACAGCATGATCATTACCCCGAAAAAGCTCGAAATACACCCGACAATACTTTTCCAAAACAAAACCGAGCAGCATTACGGAGGCTAAAAGCTAGCAACTTCGGATCATCTCCTTTCGAACCTTCTAAAACGTCAATGCAGTCAAGACGTGGATATATATAGTACGCATCTAGCACGAGATAATCGGCCTCGAGGGCATAGGAGATTGCTGAGGCACCCTAGGAGTAGGTATGGATACTGTTTCTACGCCAGCCACATGAGAGTAAGCATTTCGGCACTGGTACATATAGGGCCCCCTGGTGAGTCGGGAGTGGGACCAAAGCCAGAGTACAGCACCAGCTACCATAAACCAGCAAAGAGCAATGAGTGTTATTTCTTCGAGGCCTGTCGGTACGTGCGCAACTCGGTTCCTTCTCCGTCAAATATCAAACAAACCTAATATAGCTGCTGGCCATGGCACGGCGATGGTAAAGTAACCGGATATCCTTATTTGGCTCCCCTCCTTTGCTTACACTACGAGTGCCTGGTTACAGAATTGTAACTGTCGGGGAAGATACACAGCGGTACCTAGTGGGGTTATAAGGAACGGTCCATCTGGATCCCGGGTTTTTCCGCAATTGGTGTTTGTGGTCGGAACAACCCAGGAGTCGGTTTGACGACAGAGTGGGTCGGGCAGGGTTTAGAATGACGGGAACCCAATAATGGGATCTTGCGGTGAGCTATTGCTCTCCTATCTCTTATTGAACAGCCGGGCTAGATTAAAATCCATATTTTTTAACTAGATATAACAGATGCGATTCTTTAACTTAGGGAACAGTTGTCTTGGCTCATATAGATTTGACGTCATGTATTCTTAGAACCGGTGTTATAAGTTTATCTATGGCAGTATAGAGGATCCCACGACATTGAAGAAATTTAAGAGCGGACGAAGGCTTGGGCCGTGCGGGTGGATATTGACACGCTTCTCCGCTCATCAGGCTGTGAAATCTATTACCAAAAGCACTCAGAGAACACCACTGCAGCTTTCATCCTCTTACGGCTTGTGCATTTAATATCCCTATGGAGGGGTAGTGTCGATTTTTCAATTTGCAGCCGTTGATTTCGAAGCGCCAACCGCCAAAAGATGACGCTTAGTAAATACACTCTATTGCATACCCAGCTGATAAGTACAGCCCCGTTCGAAAAGTCTGGCACCCCCGGTCAGAAGTATGAGGGTGTTTCTTCTGTTTTCTAATTCTCCAATTACTGTGACTACAACAGAGAGCTACAATATCCTCATTACGGCCATACCTAACAATTTTTGAGTATGGGCAGGAGAAATGGTTGTTTGTGGGTTAGAATTCATAAACAGACATAATATAGTAGGGTGCTAGGATGTTTCGAACAGGGCTGTACATCGACAGGTAATGAGTCATGGAACGTGTCCATGAAGACGCCATAGACACACCTATAATGACGCCTAGGACATGCCATGGATACGCCCAAACTGACGCCTAGAACACACCCCTAGTGACGCCACACACATAAAAGCTGGCGTCTAGGAAACGCTTGGAAACTGTGCCTTTCTGACCTCCAGAAGTAGGCGTATGAGGGTGTCAAAAGCGAGTGATAATCCCTGTCTAGAGGAGGCGAGTGATATCTCATGACCTGGTTAGGGCAGGAAGTGATAGTTGATGATCCAACAAGGTTGACATAGATTAGTCATCAGTTGAAACGGACCCACCACAACAATTATAGCCGTACTGAAGATGCTATATAAAATTAAGGGCCCGTTTGGAGCGGCACGGATTGATGGATTATTCCAAAGTGCTGATTATCAATGAGTGGGTAAAATAGTTCAAATAAGTAGAACTTGAGGATAATCTCATATATATTAGTACAGCGACAGGTAATAAGTGATGGAACACCCTGAGGTAAAAATGCCAAACCAAAACGTGTTCCATCACCTTCTATCTACCGCTGTACATCGCAATCTTACGAATGTTACAGTTGAGAAGCTGAGTGCCGTTGAAAAGGAGGGGAGAGAGAAAAATAATGACCTATCGAGCTAATTATTTTCTTGGCAGATTATTTATTCCCCCGAACACTTCTACTCATTACAATAATCCAAAACTCCATAATCCATCGGATTATATTCGGTAATCGCGGTTATCGGCCTGTTCGAGCGGGCCTAAATAGAAAATAGGAATGAAATCATAATGCATATAGTAGTAACCAAATATAAATGGGCGCTCGCTTAATACATGCAATAAAACACTACCACAATTATAAAACCACGATCCAAACAAGACCCCAAATCTGTCAGGTTAGACACAGAGTTAATATTTATTTGTACCTGCATGGGACTCAAGTCCCCCTATTCCTCATAGCTCGTATCGGTTTTTTCCCCTTTCCACCATCAGGATATGTTAAACCATTGAGGGCATAGAGGTTCCAACGTGGTGTATACGGTATATAAGCACAAGGAGCAATTGTTTACAAACATATGAGCCCAAAAAATGCAAATGTGTATTTTGTATGGTATCCCCATACAAATAGTCCTTGACTTTCGAACTCGCATTTCGGGTTCATATGGTGGCAAGCAACTACATACTGAGACAGTAAAACAGTTTTGGGTCTTGCTTGAATTGTGGTTTTATAATCATTGTCGTATTTGTAGTGATATGATTTTAAGTATGAGCCCACTCATATTTACTATATGCATTATGATTTCTTTCTTATTTTTTGGTTAAATTTAGAGTATCTTCTAGATAAAATAATATTACAAGCAGCTAGTTACTTTATATAATTATGGCTATGGTTGTAGTTGTGATTGTGGTTGACCTGCGAACCCTAGAGTTTCATCCGTCGAAGGGATAGGCCTTTCTGACAGGGTAGGCTTAGAGTCGAGCGTAGTCCTATTACGGTCCTAGTCAGAGAGGTATGCCGTTCCAAAACTTACTTCCGTGAATTACCATATAGCATGTCCTGTTGGTGCTGATTGTCTCTATTGTATATTTCTTTTGGTGTGCAGCGGTAACTATTGCAAAAAAAGTCCAAAATCGTCCTGAATTCCGAATTTTTATTTACCTAGCTATACCGATATACAGGTAGTTTTCGGCCTTCGGCCGGTACTATATGTGTATCAATCAATCCAATATACAGACAAGCCGCTTTGCGGCTGATTTTCTCTATTTGCTTGGCAGGCCAAGCCCATTACTCTATCTAGATCTGCTCTGGTCGATAATTGCACTTTCTGATATCCCTATATATATATATATCTGTGGATATATTAGACACTTTCTGCACTTCAAGATGCAATTATATCCCTTTGACAGCCACCAAGCCGTTAATCGATTGCCAGAACTAGTAGAAAACCTGTGAACAACCTATCACCACTCAGTACAATTCATATCCTATGTTAATATCCAACATGTTTAAATCCAATACTAAATCTACGTATAATTCGACACAGCTAGTCTTATAATCAAACTTCACAACCAAATCCATGCTGAAATCGAAACCTAATCTCATCCATGCTGACAAGGATGCTGCGAGGACGGATGTGCGCAGATTATTGTCACTCACTGGGTATTGACGGACACTGGGCCAATAAGAGAAAATAAACTATGTCTCTACAGCCCCGATTTCATAATCGCTGTATTTGAGTACACCGTCATGAAGGCAGCCAGGATTCCTTCGGGACCGGGGGACTGACGCTTTGGATTCTTTCGAGCAGCAGTCGCAACTGTAGGGCATTCTCCACTACACAGATGTTGATGAGCTACTAATCAGACGTGGTGTGTGTAGGTGTGATACCTAACGAATCTTACATCGGGGATATACTCGAATAGCCGATCAACAAAGGGTTTCTAAATATGGGTTTGGTAACACTTTTCGCAATTATCCTGAAATGCGATGTGCCTAGTTTCGTAGTCATGTATACTAGATTTGGTCATCAGATAATAATAAAGACTGGCGGACAGTCGGAGGGGGCACAAACATGCATGATAAACAATGCCAGATGCTTGTAGGTCCTGCGCCTCTCAAGGGCACCAAGACCCGGGGCGACAGCAACATATGCGCGCCGCTCCAAGATATCATGCACTTCGTCCACATTTTTAGTCTTTGTCGCCCGTGTCAATGATAAGAGAATGCGCTGGGGACCACCGAGTGTTGTGGGTTGATACATATTGCTCAAGTCTTTTCTCGACCGACGATCGTTCGGGGCCTAGGGTCCATTCTGATGCTATGTTGGCAAGCCTGGTCCTGAAGCGGGCAAGACGTTTTATTGGAGGCTGTAGAATGGTCAGATAAATGCCTCCAACTGGAATGGGCGGATGTGACCTCCAACCCCTCTGGGCCCTCCGTTTCCTTTTCCTGCCGTGTGACACGGATGTTGGCTGATTATTATTACTAAAATTGTTGGATCCGTGGATAGTTGAACCGTGGATAGTTAACTCTTGAGCGGCGGCGGCGACGGTTGATATAAACTAGTAGCCTATTGTGGGTTAGTGCAGCCTGGTGGCCCTGGTAATGGACCCGCGCAGGCCCTGACCGAGTTAGCTCTCGACACAAATCTCGGGCCGGCCCGTACGAGGATACAAAACACGTTCTTAGCTAGATCGACGAGAAGGTTTGCGATGTGAATGGGGCACCAGGCTAGGGAAATAATCTACATGCTGTTTCCTGACCGGGTTTCTATACAACAGGCAAGGGCAACTGTCGGAAACTGGGAAAAACGCGTGTTCCATGTGCTACGCCCCGGGCTAGAAGAAAATGTCGAATTTAGGGTATATATATACAGAACTTCATCAGCAAGCTCGTCGCCTTCTCCTGGCGCAAACCCCTTCTCCTGGCGCAAACTCCTGCGCCAGGGCGCGGACGCCAAGCATTACCGCCTGGAGGCACCAGGAGCTCCTGGCGAGCATCCCTACCTCACCATCTCCAGGCGCAACCCACAATCTCCAGGCGCAACCCTCTCGCCAGGGCGGAGACTCCAAGCCTTTGCGCCTGGAGCTCCTGGTGCCCCTGGCGTAAGCCTCTCGCTAGGGCGGAGACTCCAAGCCTTTGTGCCTGGAGCGCCCGGGCGATCTCCAGGACTTAGTGGTCTCCCAACGTCCTCCATCTCCACCTCCACCTCCACCTCCATCTCCATCTCGAGTATCTCCCTACCTCTATATTCCGACACCCATACTAATGTCTATACAGCGTCCACATTCACGCCCAAAACCTCGCCTAGGCAGGGTTTCCAATGGTTCACACGTTCTACAAAACAAACCGGTTTTTGTAAACTGGTTCAGTTAATATTTCGGTTGAGTTTTTGTCTCTGAGCAAATTTGGTTTGAACGGTTCATCATAGTCAGAAATCACTTCAAACCGGTCTGCTAAACGGTTCTATTACGCAGGTACCCGCCACATAGAGGGCGCATCTCCCACCCTTCACCGGTTTTGGGCGGGCTTAATTGCACCTAATAGATCAAGAACCGGACTCTAAAACACACCTAGTTTATGAACCTGCAAATCAAACAAAAGAACGGTTCTAGTTCTTTAACCGGTTTAGATCACCAATATTCAGTTTAGTTCAGTTCAGTTCAGTTGGACATGTAATTCAGTTCAGTCCGGTATGGTATGGCCTCCGAATGCAACTAGTTTCAACCATTGAAATCACTGCGCCTAGGACACGCTTAAATCGACGCCTAGGACACGCCCAAATAGGCGCCATTGACACGCCCAAATCGATGACTTCTGCAGGTAGGGTAGTCGCGCAGGCAGGCGCGCAGGCTCGGGGGGAGGCATACATATGTACATAGATATTATTAGACTATATAGAAATAAATAAAGACGCAATCATTTGCTATATCAATTGTCTAATCGCCACCATGTAGTGAGAGAATGCACCTGGGAATAATAGTGTGCGCCAGGCGCTAGCGGAAACCGGGCCCCCTAGCGGAGCGCCCCTTTCCTAGAGACGCGGTCTATGCTTTCAACGCCTAGAGCGCCAGGGACGCCAAGTACGCCAGGCGGAGACATGTGAGTTTGCTGATGTTACTGTGCTTAAGTGTTTATTCAATAGCTTCCTTACCGTCTTCTTAGTAATAGCTATCGGAGATTGTTGCCCTTACCTCTCGCACCCACTTTTCACAACTCATCCCCAGTGCATCTCCCCCCATGGAGGGCCTTGAAGGCCTCGAAAGACCACTGACCCCGCCCTACCGAGTTGAAAAACGAGTCCCCGGGCGTAGCGTCACTGGGGTGGGTCTTATACAACAAAAAGGGCATAGAAAAGAAAAGATGTTAGGTAAGTCGTTAATTTAAAAAATCGGAATTTTTGATTGGTTGCAACGATATCCGACGACTTAGGGTCAGCATATGGTGCCGGCCGCGATAAACCTACCATTGCGGACATTAGCCCAGGACCAAAAAATGGTTTTTTTGGTCATATAAACTGTTTTTCTCAAAACCTAATGTCTTTTTGAGGGTGGGAACCTGCCTTTCTAGACTCCCCTAACCATCAGTATTTTCACCCTAATCCTATGATATTGACCCGATTTGGGGCACTTTTCATAGCGGACATTGAAGACCACTTACACCAAAACTACCCAGTTATGAAACCTACCAGCCCACATTCAAATTAAGAAATCTAGAAATTCAAAACAACCACTCTGTAGATAATATCTAATCTATGTTTTAAAATTTTCTATATCAAAATTTTTTGGGTGTGTTATAGGTGAGAATATTGGTAGGTTTATCGCGACCGGCACCATAGCTTAAGGATACATTGTGACCACCTTACTAGAGTAATAGGTGTTGTGACACGTTTCGTGATACACAATATGGTATGAGTTATAGATAAATGAATACATGAATAAATACACAAATAAATAAATAAATAACCTGGCAGTTATGTCGAGTCTCGGACCCCAACCCCAAGTACTAGTCTTGGTGTCGGCCAAGGGGGTTGAGGTAAGGAAATTGATTTCGCCTCGAGCATGCTTGCCTCGTTGGCCCAATACCAGAGCCCGGGGGTGCAAATACGTTTCGAAAGTGGGTGTACTTGATCATTGGAGTAAGGATTTTACGCGAACTTGTTTAATGGGGCGCCCTGTTTGTCATCAATCTTAGGGAATTGTGCGCGCACTTGACCAAATGTACTTCGGGTGTAGGGGTAAGTGAGAAGACACCTTTCACGCAACCTTGGCAGAGTGGTGTCTTCGTAGGTAGCGAATGGGGAGTAACCGAATGCAGAAGTGGCAAGGTGGGGGCAGGGTCTTTCTTGACCGGTGAATGGGGATACCGGTCTCGGGGTTGCCGGCGTGCTACTTCCGAAAATAAATATTGCGGGAACCCACGGCCATGAGCTACCGCAAGGTTTCAGTTGATCCGGGCGCTTGCCAAGAAAGTGTATGTGCGCTGTCGTCCCGAGATTGAAAGGATGCGCCTCCAGGGTGAACTACTCTACTGCAGGCACAGCCATCAGACCGGACCCGCCGTCACTGTGGGCGGCGGCGCGATGTGTACCTGTGGAGGGTGTTAGGGCGGAACTCCGCACAAGCTACGCAGAATGTCTCAGGAAACCCGAATGTTGAAAGCGTCGCGGAATGCGTTATCACGGTGCCCGACTGCCTCGATCACTTTTGGAACTATGTTCGAGACGAGAAACCATGCCCCAAGGCGCCGTAGAACAAGCGGATCCAGAGAGGGAGGGCAGAGATAGTATTTGCTATAGTTCGTACCTTGATCAGCGAAGGATGCGCCAGAGACATCGCGATGAACCTGTCTCTACTTACACTCTATGATATTTACATGTTGATTGGTATTAATGATCGATCCCGCTGCAACAAACGGATGGGTAAAGTGCGGTCCAGACTGATCGGTGTTTGTGTTTGAAATTGATTGTGATTGAGGCTCTTACTCGTGTGTTACGTACTGCACGACTGGGCCCAACATTACCTACTCGGGAACACCCGCAGATCCTCCCTATATTGCGATAAAATTATTTGGCTCAAACCTACTTATATTTTTGTCGAAATGCGACTCTATCACCTGGAGGATTAAGACAGGTGGAGAATCTCTCTCATGCATAAGTATTATGTGATCTCGATTTTGGGTGAGGGTAACAGCCCGCCGCGTTTATCAGCCCTTGGAATACTTAGATATGCTATAGAATACGCACATTGCTGCTCTACTTTAGTTAATCACTTCCTGGATAGGACACGCTAATACATGAGAGAGATTCTCCAAGTGTCTTAATCATCCAGGTGATAACGACTGCTCCATATTCAAACAGGTTTGTTTAGTCTTGGCACCGGTCTTAGATATAAAAGCACGCGCATGCACTTATTTATGCATGTATATGTACTACATCGTAGGAGTCTTACCCTTACTGTCTCAGCAAGCGATTAAAGTATTTCACGATGACTTTGGTTGAGTAAATCTCCATATAACAGGCTCAATAGCATTTATAAGAGCAATCGAACTAGATGACTCATAGATAAAAAAATCTGCGGATTTGTCATATGATAGTACTTCGTCTGATCTCAAACCATTGACACTTAGATCCCTCCAAACATTCGCACGAAACAAAACCTTCAACCCCTCCACACAAGCACTGGTTTCAAAAAGCATGCGTATACTATCATTACGGAAAGGTTTGGACCCTTCGTCGCTCATTTTGGGCAGGTAGGCGGTTGGTTTGATGTGTTGTCGACCGTCTCTCGGAAAATTCTAAAAGGTGTGATTACATCAATGACAATGATCGAAAGTACGGTATGGAGTGATGCTCACCTCCTGCGTCGGAAGAGAGAAGCCGCGGGAAGCCACTGATACACATAGCTTCGTCTTCTTTGTCCCAAAGTGAGAGGTAAATGCACATGTCCTTCCCTTTATGCTCATCTTTCAGAGTGAACTCTACACTATATGATATCTTTCCAAGCGATCTGGCCCCCTGCCCGGTGGTTACTTCCGCCTTCAATTCATATCTGCGCCCATTCTTCTCACCGATCAGGAAAAGACATCTTCCCGGCCCACCCACCGGATGTTGATGTTTCCTCATCTTTTCGGCCAGCGCTACTGAGCCCACCCGACATTTTATCATCCCTACAACGGTTAATAAACTTGGAACCCACAAGTACCCGCAAAGATGAAGCTTACCTTTGCAATTTAGGCCGTGAAAGCCTTCATTTGTAGAGTTTGTTGCAGGCAAGGGGTCGACGTCCCGGAGATCAAAGTAAAAAAGCGATGCAACCATCATATTCGCAACCAAAGTGACTTGCAAGTTGTGACAGAAGACATAATCTCGTGCAGACAACCGTAAGCTCTCGAGCTGATCTATAGCATCCAAACGTGGAATTGGTGATTGGATATTCGGGTTAAGCCGCTGGTATCTAACAGATCCTTCACTTTCACTATTATTGAGTCCAATACTCTCAATAAATGTTTGCCACATAAGCTCGGAGTCCATATCCTCTAAAACAGCATTGGTACCAATGGCCAAAAGCTTTTTAACGAAGCTCCTCGCACCGCGTTTAGGCAATGGTAGTGGCTCCCTCGCCGAAAGAGGTGGAGATGGATCAAAGCCTGTCCCGATTGATAGCATAATATCAGGATCCTGTTTTGAGATATTGGGCCATAAAGCCTTTCTTTCTTGGTCCGCGATAAAAACTGGGTTGTTGCACCGCAATGCACCATCGTCGAATGCGTACTTGGTGGTAGGGTGGGGGAATGATTTGAAATAACCTGGAGCTGCTGATGTAGCCCTAGCACTGTGTGAAAAATCAGTTTCTGTTGAAGGTTATTGTTGGGGTCTGCCGGGGACCTACGCTTCCCAGACCCGAAACTCTGAGTCTAAATTGTCTCCCCTAAAGAAAACATAACCATCTGGTAGCTTGGGTGTGAGAGTCACGTTCTGATTATTGATATTGAGGAGGCCATTGCTCACCAGTGTCTTGGGGAGTTTCAATGCTGTCTGGAGAAGGGTCTGAAAATACTAAAGAATTTTCATCAATGTGTTCCAAGCTGTCGATATCGGAACCTGCATAAGAGCCGACTGGAACTGAGGGACTCTCAAGGTCCCCCCCTGTGTCAAGCTCACTATCGGTGACACTGCCCCCCCCTTCTGAGCTTTCAAGGTCGACATCTTGGTGTAGATCTATAAAACTTTGACCCAAAAGGCTTTGAAGTTCTTCATCCTTACCCCCATCCCCCGAAATGGATCCATCACCATAATAGGGGTTGGTACCACTATCGGCCTTCGGTGGCCTCTCGGTAGGTAGCGGTGTACATCCCATCTCCACCTTCTCACAAACCTTTCCGCGAGGCGGTCGGTTATAGTTTCCCACGAGAAATGGGACACGATTACATGTCATTGTTAGTGCCACCTTCAGGCTTGGTATAGTATCCTGACGTCCCTCCAGTTTAGCTCCGAAAATTGGGTTTTCCCCAAAGACCTCCTTCAAGACTTTCTCCAGGGGTGAGGTCCTGTAGAGACCATGATGGTGAGCTACAACGAGCTTTCCGATAAAGGGTAGCTCAACGCCTGGTCGTTTGATGAAAGCTCTGCTCGCAAGCCTTTTGAACACTTCTATTGCATTATCAATACTCAGGTGCTTCAGGCCTAGTCCTGCTGCAACTATTCCTCCACCGCTTGAGCGTTGCACCATAGTTAGACCTAGCTCATACAGGAAGGTTTGCCAGACCAGCCGAAAGTCAGTATGGAAAGATGGAGCTTACCTTGTCCCTACAATCAGATCGAAAAAGCTCTCCATGGGGATGTCTAAATTTATGAGACTTTCTAGCTCCTTAAGGATTTGAAGCTGCATAACCGATCGTATACCACCGCTTGAAGAGATTCAGAGTATGAGCGACCAGCCAACTTAAGATGAGCGGAGAGAGACCAAGCGACTAACCCGTCAAGACAAAGAATGCGCAGTCCGGCTGTTGGTGGCTTGATTTCAAATTTCAATTGTCCTTGTGAAGCGCACAGTGGGCACGCCTTCAGCGAGCGAGAGAAAATATGGTCCTCCTCATTGGAATAATCTTCAAGACAGGCCCGACATATCAAGTGGCCGCAGTGTAATTTATGTTCGGGATGGATGTCAGACAACAGTAACATGATCGGTGGCTGATAAAATGTGTAAGTATCCCTTTACGGCGCCAGGCCTCAAATGACGACATATGAGTCTCTGCGGCAGTTTGTCTTGTGCTCATAGAATGTGCTATGCGCCGTTCGTCGACTCTTGCCATCGCTTGTTCGTGCTTTTCAATGCATCTCTTCAAAGCATCCAGAATAACCCCCAGGAAAGCCTCATTCGCCTGTTTCCTATCCTCATCTGTTTCAAAGGATGATTTAAATTTCAGCCTGTACCGGTCATCTCTTGTGTAGAATATCCTTCCGCTGCTATTTTGGTGACTTTTTGCGCCATGGGTGGATTTGAGATTTACACATCGATTATGATATTTATCGACAGCTTCACAAGGCCAGCTTTTATCGTAGAACTCCAACTGTGCCGCTGTGCAAAAACTCTGGTATTGTTTGAGCATGGTTTCCGCAACCTCTAATTGAGCTGACTGTCAGTAATGATTTCGTATACGTATACAATAACGAAAATGGAGAAAACATGAAGATTAACAGTCAAAGCATTGAGATACATTGAGCGAGGACATGTTCAGTGTTATGTCCTCTCCCGCTATGATATGCGGCACAGAGAAGGGCCAGAAATAGGCCCGAGAAAGTTCCCGATCCCCGTGATCAATTAATGGAGGGGTAACTTATACCGTTGCTTGGTAGTTCCAGTCGATGTGAGTCCAAAAAGATACAAGACCCAACCCACTGCCCTAGTTGCAGAAAGATGTCCGCCCCGGACTTCTTTGGATATACCTCCATGTGCTGTACGGCTAGTCTATAAACGTGGTCTTTAAGTGTCTGTGTAAGTGGTTTGCGTAGTAAGGCAGCTGATAGAAAGTTGAACGGTTTACTATGAGAGGCTGCGAAATGATCAAAGGCCATAGCAAGGTATCTCTCGAGGGTCTCGGCAGACATCAAAAAGCCCAACCTTTTCCTGCTTGCGCGGGATTGTGCCGAAAATTCGGTCAAGACGTCCCGAAGCTCCTGATACTGACTCATTGTGCGTGAGAGTTTTGTGCTCTTAAAATCAGGTATGCATATGACTCTAAAGTCCGAGAAATAGCATGCTATCAGGTCTTGAAGTGAATTTATCTGTCGACCTCTTCGATCCCTCCATTGGCTGGCCATTTTTCCTATACTTGAGGCTGGACTGCGTATTAGACCCCGTCGAAGTTCCAGAAGTTCAGTCGTGACCTTGTCAGAATCCCACCAATCTTGGAAGCCTTCTATTTCGCCTTCGCTTGTGGGCTATGATAAACTTTATTAATGAATGGTATTCTCCAGAGCTTTCCTAGAAGGAATGATAATACCTCAACTTTCAGAGCATTGATTACTATGATTGCGTGAGGTAATAGAGGTTGATTTGTAGTCTTGTCGATTGCCCTGTTCGCCCAGAGGAGCAGTTTTTCGAGGTGTTTTTCAAAATTCCTGCGACACAATTAGAGCTCGAACGACTGCCTCAAGATGTATACAACATACTTCGCGTTCTGGGTAACATAGCATACAGTGTCGGAAAAGGGAAATAGTATCCTCGGGTAAAGTTTCTCGACCGCCCATGAACGCGTCACAGGAGGGGGAGACATTTCCCTCCTCTTCACTACATATAGATCTCGCATCTTGAAAAGGGTCTGACTCCTCAGGCACTTTTCGGCGGCTGGAGTGTCTTCGCCCCCGCGCATTCCTTCGCAGTCGGCATAGTACATTGGGTATCTGGTGTCTCGAGTTACCGGGTCACAGAATAAGTGTACATCGCCACTGGTTGGAACACCTTTATCGGTACTTGCACCCATGACTGGCGACAATATATGGTTGGGCTCTACATGTCCCATGAATGCTGGTAGCTGTACAATATTAATGAGATAAAGTGTAAATATTAACATTGGTAGTAGGGAATCTAACTTTGATAATCCCATTTATTAACGTACTCTTTCCGGCACCAGTATCACCGACAAAAGATATCAAAGACGGATAATGTTGAAAGGGAGGAAGTCGGGATTGTTTCAGGAGGTTCCCCAGTGCCCCAAAGACATGAAAGCTAGATTTCACACCGTTTCCGAGTTCCACCCCGAACCATTTTGAGGGATAGGCGTCCAAATGTTGCTTTTGGCGGTCTGCAGCTTGAGGAACGAAGGTATCAAACAAGCAAAGAACGAATCTTGCAACTACTAAGTTAGTTCTTTCATGGGCATTATCTCGGTTAGTCTTGTCGTCATGAACTAGCTGGGTCTCGTAGCAGCCCTCGCAATAAACCCTCTCACAAGCGTGGCAGTACATATCGTCCCCTTTGTGCGTACTAGCCATCCTAGAATTCTGGCAGGTATCGGCAACTCCTCTTGGTCCCATTTTTGCAAGTTGATTTTTGTGAACGTCTCGATTTAGTCGGGATTTTTTGAAGGGCGGAAATCTCACGGTTTTGAGATAGACGATTGAAATACAGGTCCCAATAATATATTTGGCTATCGGTATTTGATTGAGGCTGGCAGTGGGAATATCAGCTGAGAATTTATGAGTGTACATATGTACCTATTCAATCATCTACAACTTGCTAATTGCGGTGTATACTAGGTTTCACCCAATAACTTGCCGCGCGTTAACATTGTGTTGCCATCTTCACGGAAATACGCATGTTTCACCACCATCTTTCACGGCGACTGCTCATGCCAACACCCACCAAATAAAAAATGAAGCGAAGATGGCACTGTAAGTTGCATACCTGTAGATACAATTTTAGAATGCGGGTCAGCCTCATCACTCAAGGTAAACAGGAAGAGGCACGAAGGTGGGAAGGTGGGGTGGAGAAGACCCTAGACCGCGCACTTGCACTTTAATTAATTTCAGCGTCTAGCTGCATGCACTGGTCAGAATTAAATATCTACACATGTATGTATGTACCTATATTGATCGAGAATTGGGTGTGCATAATAGGGACTTCGCACATCTCGTGCATAGCAGGCCCTTTCTGAAATATGCAACGAGTAAAATTAAAAGAGGTGTTTCATTGCCAAAATCGTAGAGATCGATATCGTCATGACAAGGTTGACCAATCGATATCACGACCATAACGAGCTGTCACCTTGCGATTCGACAGATTAAACAAACTTAAGCACACGTATGTATAGAAAGGCCTAGATTCTACGTATATCAGGTTACACTAGAAAGTACGGTCTTAGAAGATTTAAGTAGATAGTGTGGTGTATGCAGAAATAACTCGATCCAGCGTTCACTCGGGAGAGAACTTTTTCTAGAACATGGAGCTAAACCCATTTAATGAAATGCATAAGTTACATACTGCAGGTAACTAGCCAATAAAATGTTACTCTCAATTGCCAACTAGCCCATTGCGCGATTACCAATGGTATTAGCGCTTTGGGTATAATGGGCCCGGGGTTTATCTCAGGTGTCCTTTTCCGGATGCCAAATCCTTACCCACCATCACGTGTACCGTTAATTCTTGAATAATCCACTATCCTCGTATTTGTATGTGGTAAGTCCGAACCAAGGCGAATTGGCGAATCAAACTCCAGGAGTTCATGCAGATACATACTTTTTCTCACCCGGAATTAAGATTTAGCGAAGCGGGGATAGTGGATTTCTCAAGAACTTACGGTACCTCTAGGGTCCAAAAGGTACATTTTGTGGGTTGGTCAAATAATTGAATAATATCTGCGTCCGGTCAAGTAAATTGTAGGTTTATTATTTTGGGGCCCCCTTAAGAATTATAACTTCATGGATGGTTGTGACGTTTGGATGGATGCCGTACATTTAATATCCTTTGAAAGTATTGATCTAAATTTGGTCAGGTGTGGACTAGGTATGTAGTGGTTAGTTTCTGTTTTTAGGAAAATCCATACTGATCCGATGAGAATCGAGAAAGCCAGCACATATATATGGCCAGATTTCCTAAATATGTTAGTGATCAGGTCTAGCCCATTGGCTTCTATATAAAGATTGCGATAAGAATTGAAAAGAGATCGGGCTGTTCGATTCGTTCCGTCAGGACCATTATATGCTCACCAGGTTTGTTACCGTAAGTCAGCTTGAGGCTGCTTGACCTATGTAGTCAAAAGAATAGATAATTGCCCAGGCTCTGTACCCCAGTACCTCAAACCTCAGGAATAACGAATCGAGCTGGACTGGAATATTGGGCTTCGGATTGGTCAAATGCTTGTTGAGCCTCAATCCGACAGAACCAAAGCGTAACCTTTGGTCGTCTTGACCAATGGGTAAGTGGTATTCAAGCCCAGTCAGATTCGTTATTCCTGAGAATCTGCGGTAGCTGCAGGGCGGTTTTGTGGAAAGAAAAAGAGGATACAAACGCTTCTAGGCCGATGTTAATGGACAGGTACTATAAGTCATATTAGACCCTTGACCCAGTGAGAGACTGTTACAATATCCAACGAGGAGATTCATTAAGTCCTGATATCTGAATGATTTGATATATTACGCCACTAAACCGAGTGCGCAGCCAGTAAGTGTCTGCAGCGCTGCGGCGTACAGGAAATTATTTGAGATGGCGAGGTATGATACGCCATTCACAGCACAGCACAATCTTAGGTGATTAATCTAAGCAAATAGATCAGTGAATCACATGAACGGCCTAGAGTATGTTAAAAGAAAGCTATAAACAGAACCAAGATAGGCGTTCGGCTCAAAATTGAACCCTATATTTATCCTGGTTTTAGCACTTTCTTTAGTCTTTTTGCTGCGCGGGCTGAGAGCCGAGTACTTGCAAGTACTCCTTACCTAACACACTCTTTTGATCAGGGTTAAACAGATGAGATCTCACAACACCTTTGAACTTGAGATAATTAATTACTTGCTTGAGGAATGTTTAGACACAAGCCTAGACTGAAAATCATCTCTCTTTGAGAGGCGGAAAAAGTCCTTCTACCTGCATCCAGCTCCTAGAGTCCTGAATCAACTAGTTCCAAATTACCATTTAGGCAACCCATCTTTTGATTTTTTTTTGGTTTACATCATTAATAGCACATCTCTTGATTCCTGAGCCTGAAAGTTCTTTGAAATCTGTACTATAGTGCACTAATGAAAAGCCAAGACTCAAGGGTATTGATGGGGTCTAGATGTTTATGTCCCTCCCAGGATTTGGTAAAGGGTTTTAGATTTCTGAACGGCAAGATCATTGACATATGAACCCTTGTCATGGAATCCCTTGTACCTTGGTCTCAAGGGGGGTGTGGGTGTCGGCTTCGTTCCGCAAGGTGCGAAGTTATAGTAATAGTAGGGTGGGGCAGAGAATCCACAAGGAGTCTCTGATCGCAACGCCAGAAGTCGGGTACCAAGAAAGTACCAGCAGTCATGAATACAGAGCCGATGGTAGAAGGTGATACTTCTCCGTAAGGAGAGGTATGAAAGTAGAATAGCGATAGTCACCAGGAATAGAGACTATAAAGTAGATTGATAAATAGATACAGAAGACGTTGCGTAAGGAGAAAAGAGAAGAGAAGGAAAATACAGTAAGAGCTCACAGCATCCATTATATACCTCAAGTCTGACTCATAACTCCGCGTAACTCCACCCATGACTCATACTCTCGCGTAACAGAAACCCATAGAACTATTCTGACACACCCACACCTCCGAGCGCACAGTAATCCCAGCCCTGCCAATCCTTCCATCCCTCGAACCCTAGTACATCCATGAAACTTGGGCAGTATGGCCATTAAATGAGAACTCAATTTCCTCCCACCGCAAGTACATCAACAGTTTGGTGAAAATGTACGGTATTTCCATATACTTTGGACCACCCCCAGCGACACGCGCAACAGAATTGCTCGCCGGAACATATCTTAGCGACTTAGAATGCTCGAGTTTGAGGTGTGCAGCATGGAGGGGCTGAAACAAACAAACAATATATGGAAAGGCACACCAATTCTTTCATAGGTTGGGTAAAGGTGTAGGGACGGATATGCTAGGGCGGTAGAGGGACTGCTATTTTGGGCCTAGTGGTCGATAAAGGACGCTCTAGACATCCCTTCTAGTGATGTAGTGATAGATCTCCTGGCCCAATTGAGGACGTTGCCACCGGCATGATATCATCATATGGCCTGCGCCGCCCACAGAGAGGTAGTGACGTACAAATGGGTAGCTTATTCACAGATATTGGAGAAATTTCTTGCCTATATACCAAACGATATTGAAGGTTCAACACCCTCGTGTATCTTTCGGTAAATGTAGCATTAGTGGCTAAGTGGAGAGGAGAGGACAGTCCTAGTCCGATCGGTTCTAAGCCCGGTCGGACTCTAACTAGCCCTCGCCTCTGCCCTGGTCTCGGCCTCCGTACTGCTCCCAGATCTGGTTGTAAGGCGCCTGCTGCATGAAAGCTCCCTGCATAACATTATGATGCCTTGGTGGGTAGGTGCGGGCTCGCCTAATCGCATGCGTGCTGAATCGAGACTTTGAAGACTTTCCCGTGGATAATTTTGAAGGTTTGTAGGCGCTCAAACGTGGTCTGTAGATCACCCTAGGGGGTTTCTATAGAGTTGTTGTGAGCCGTTTCTATGCAAGATCTGTAATGCACCCTCAAGGCTTCAATTTTGAGCTCCTTCAGAATATCTCTAACGGGACGGGGTCGGGTCAGAAGCAGGGCGGGATAGGTTCAGGAACGGAAACAGGGACGGAGTCGGCTCAGGAGCATAGTGGGGACAGGAGGGCCGAAGCCAAAGTAATGTATTGCTAACAGAAAGAAGACGTTGCCTGAAGAGGCGGAAACATAAGAAAGAACGAACACTACATATATAACTATCCCCCGCACCGATGACTCATACCATAGAATCCCATAGAAACCCCGATAATCCCAATTCTATCCCGATACTACCCAATCCTTCCTTGCGCTTACATTCCATCACCCTAGCTCCTTCCTAACCCATCATCCTTCTTCCGACATCGACCAATATTATCCGACAACCCTGTTCCATAGGAGCCTTGACGGAAGACGAAGTGCAGGGGGCTGAGCCGTGATAGTTGCCCTCTGTTTAGGTTCGAGCTCCGCGGGAACTTCCTCAGGTCTTGGCTTGGTAGGATACGCCATATGGAAATGGGACAGAAGACGGGGAAGTTAGTTAGGGTTATGTTACAGGATATCCAGGGTGTTGTACTGAAAACATTGCAACGGGTGTGGAAGATGAGTGATGGGTTGTGAAGAGAGTCAGTCAGGTAACCAATAGGGATCTCGGTTAGGTACAATGGGGTTGCGCCATCTATGAGGGGTGTGTTGCAATAGTATGGGCCTGCCCGCTTACACGTTCTATTGCATGAGGGAGACTCTCCACAAAAAAGCATAGAAGTGGGGTAGGGTGCTTGACACCTCTAACGTCCTATTGTATCGACGCCTTGGCTCTTGAAAGGTTGCACGGTCAGGAATAGTATAGAATCGGGAAGGTATTATGATAATGGAATGTTATGGAAAGGATAATGGCGTGATTTTAGCTAGAAGGACTGTCCTGGCCCGAGGCCACTCATGTATAAATAGCGGCTTGATTTGCCCTCGTCTTGTTGGAGCATCATCCTTCAAGAAGTAAAGCGAGCGGAATCCGGTTTATAATCTTACTTGTTTGAAAGCTACAGAACTATTGCTTAGCACTAGCCATATCTCAAATCTCTCGGAATATCTCTTTACACTAGAATATACCTTATTCTAACGGGGCAGGATCGGGTCAGGCAAGAACGCAGGACAGGGTCGGCTCAGGAGACACCCAAGGCGAGATAGGTTCAGGTTCAGGTTCAGGTTCAGGGACGAGGCGGGGACAGAAGGGCCGAAGCCAAAGTATTGTATTGCTAACAGAAAGAAGGCGTTGCCTAGAGAGGCAGAAACATAGGAAAGAACGAGCCCTATATATACAAATATTCTTTTACACCGATGACTCATACCATAGAATCCCATAGAATCTCCCAAGCATTCACCTCGACTGTACTATTCCTGAAACCACCACTTCTATCCTACCACTTCCCAATCCTCTCTAGCGCTTACATTCCATTACCCGAACTCCTTCCTAATCCATTCTCCTACTTCCGGCATCGGCCGATTCTATCGAACAACCCTGTTCCGAAGGCGCTTTGGCGGAAGGCGAGGTGCAGGAGGCGGAGCCGTGATATGTATCCAATCGCCTATCCTAGTTAGGGTTAGTGATCAAGTTTATTTACTATCTACTCAAGCTAAGGGGAATCCCAGGAGCCCCGATCAAACTACCACATTCCTCAAGCCCCCAACACCGCCTTTCCGGATCAGTGCAGGAAGATCAGAAGGGAGGACACAAGAGACCCACAACTAGAAACCCACGCGAGGGAGGAGAGCCCCCACCTGAAACCGCAGCCCAACCCAATAAACGAGGCACAACCCTAGTCGGTAACCAACAAGACAGCAGAGACCAACACACTTCCAGAAACCCACAAAACAAATTTAACCAATAACGAAAAGACAACCCCAAGACCGAAGTCTAACAAGCGAAAAGCGACACCTCCAAGAAAAACACACCAAGCGAAAGAGATGCCACAAACGGACACCTCAAGCCAGGAAATCAGCACAAGACTAATGTCCCAGCTTAGCGCCCCAGACCTACCACAAACCAATTCTAAAGTAACCGCCAACCAGATATAGACCATGAAACAATCGATGGAAAGGAAAGAGAAAAGAACAGTAAAACAATGCATGATAGAGAGACAAAAGGGAGATAAGGAAGGAGAACATACGATTAAAAGGAACACAAAAGAGGAAAAGAAAAGAAAAGAACCCAACAATCAACACCCTTCATATATTCAACACATACTAATCCTCCTCTTCCAACATCAACAATCTTTCCGCCTCCTCCTTCTTGAACGCATCGGCAAGACGTTCATTCCAATCAGTCAATATCCAGTATGCTCTATCATGTGCCTTGATGTTGAACAGGTAATCGATAACCGTATACTTGGTATCAGGAGGGTGGAACACCCTATCAAACTCCATCATAACCTTCTCCTCCTCATTCAACACATCGTCAAGAGCCATACACCTAGTGTGGCCCCTATCCCACCTCTCACCGCAGAGGCACTTCCTACCAAAACAGTACAGACCCCTCCTCCAATCCCACAAGGTGGTCTGCATAACCGGATCAGATATACCTATCAACCGGGGGGTTGAAACAACACAATCAGATTTGACCATACCAGATATATAGGTCGTCCCTGAAATTCCGACCGGGATTTCAGGGACAAGGTAAAGAGGGAGGTGAATGTCATTGTCCCTGCTATCCCGACCGGGATTTCAGGGACAAACCCAGAGGAACATGGATACATCGTCCCTGATATCCCGACCGGGATTTCAGGGACAACCCCAGAGGAAGATCGATATGGACAGGTAACAGGATCAAAATGTGAGGAGTAAGAGGGGTGGAGGTTGGGGAGTGGAGGACATACCAAGAACAAGCAACAGCATCCAAGCCTTTCAACCTCGAATCAGGTTCAACAATGGTCGTCAGGTACCTGCATTCACGGAATCCCTATCACAGATCGTAACAGCCTTCCTCCAATAGATGAAGTCATCCAGCCTTCAACCCTTGACCATGGAACCGATCCAGTTGACTAAGGAAGAGGCTGTACATGTCATCCCTCCGCAGGTACCACACCATCATCTTGGATCGTTCCCGCAAAGTTACATCCCTCGCCAACACCTTTCCCTTCAAACCATCAAGTATCCGACGTAGAGGGTTATCAGCATACATGGAATCGATATGATGTTGGAACCTGCAGCGGAGATGTCTCATCCTATCCTTCAGCTCAAGGACACCACACAGGTTACCAGCCAATCGAGCCCGCTGGAAGTACCACCAGCCACCCATATCATGCATCTCTTCCATGCATCCTCAAGCGGACGAAGAAATCGCTGTCTCCTGTTGGGTCCACAAGTAACAACAGTACCAGAACGTATCCAAGGCTCAAAAAGGGGTAGACCGTACTCCATGACAGGACGGATAAAGAGCTTGAACATGTTGAGCCTCATACGTGGAGTCCAGTGGTTGGAGCTGAGCTGCAGGAAACCCTTCATCTTGAGGGCCCTATCGACAATCCTATCCCTATGTGCCTCAAAGTCGATCCCGTCACTCCTTACAGGGAAACCCAAGTACTTGTAGGTATCCATCACCGGTATAGGCTGCCCATAGATGGTCAAGGGTACATGCCAACGATGCTTCATGTAGTCAGACGCGATAACCCCACATATCACGGCGTACCACGGTCTTCACGGAAGAGGAGGATATTTGGGAATGGGGTTTCGGTTGCGATGTTTCTTTTTGGGTTCTTGGAGTTTCTATGGGTTTCTGTTGCACGATGTGATGAGTCATGATTGTACAGGGATTAGGAGGGATATATATATGTTGCTACGGACCTCTCCTTTGTTCTTTCTCTTTCTCTTTCTTTCCTTACGTGTTCTTCCTGTTATCAACCCTACGGTTTAGTTTCGTTTCGTCTTGTGTCTTTAGTTCTGAATACATTACGTCATAACCATAGTTTTTGCCAAGACTCTCTGGGGTCTTCCATAGTATCTCGCCTCGCCTGCCCATAGTCTCGCTCTTCGCCGCCTCGTCTATAGCCTCGTCGCCTCGCCTCGCCTCGCTCGCCTCGCTTGCCATAGTCTATGACCGTAATGCGTGTCGTCTACTGGTACTCGCTTCACGCTTCGTCAGAGAGGCCATCTGGACCCTCTGCCCCACAACTCTGCTTCCGGTTAGACTCGCGTCGCCGACCTTCGCCCTCGTCCTAGTTCCTGCCGGTTGTGTGCCATCTCTTGTTAGTAGTCTCCGTGTTTCAGAACACTAAGAACACGCCCTCCGCCGACCTACAACGCTCCGTCTTCGCCGCCGGTCATAATACGATCTTAGTTGGGATGTCGTGACCTCTCCCACCGTCTTTTTCTCCCCCGGTCCCCTCGAGTGCTTCTTCCCCGAACGGAAGGGGTACTGTCACCTCGCTCTGGTCCCTCAAGTCTTTTGGTTCGACCTTGGTAGTCGCCTTGGTTCGGACCCCCTCGTCCACCTCCTCCGCCAATACGCCCTCGCCCACGGTCTTAAGCGCGCCGACGCCCACTGGGCTAAGGCCACCTTTACCGTTACTGCACCGGGTAAGCTCCATGTTGGAGCACCCACCACCGACGACTCCTGCCCCGCCCATGACTCCGAAGCCATTATTCGTGGACTCAGAGACCCCGCCCTCGCCCGTTGTACCATCGGGCGACCTCCCCACCTCCTCAAGACTCTCCGAGTTCTTGGAAAACTTTGGCCCCGTTGAGGAAGACTTCGGGTATGAGCTTACCGAGGCTCATGCCTTGATTGCCGAAGCCCTGGCCGCCCTGACCGCCACCACCGATGTCCCCGCCCCCATTCACGAGAACCTGCAGATGTCTACGACGGCAGGTTATCGAGAACCTCAACTTCAACTCGACGCTGGTAGGAAAAGGCTGACGATCTCTGGCAACGCATGTGCGTGGCCAACGAAGTCTCCGCCGAGGCCATAAACAGCCTCAAGGAAGAAGTTACCTCCCTCGCAGCTGAAAAGGAGGAGTTCCGTTATCGCTTGGCCCTGTACCAGGAAGCCCTTGCTGAGGCCGACGTTGTCATCGCTGACCTTCGCCGCCGTCTTCCCCTCGCCACCCTCAGGGCTACCAGGACCCAAGCCCGCCCTGCCGCCCAGACCCCGAAGCCCCGTTATCTTGCCCCTCGCTCCCAGAACCCCCGTACCTCAGATAACTGGCGTAAGACACCAGTTGAACAAGCGACCCTCAAGCCGGCGTTAAAAGGTCGGCCCCTTTGGTAGAAATTGGCACACCAAAGGGGCTAGTCCCGCCACCTATTTTTGTTCTCTCTGCCGTCGCCGTTTCTGAAGACAGGATGTCCGAAGAATCACTCGTTGTCGCCTGCTCCGTCGCTCAGGATTCCGCTGCCCCCATTGCTACCCACGCCCTGATAGATACAGGTGCCTCGGGCTATGCTTTCGTTGACCAAGGATTTGTTCTGCAACACGGCCTGGTCCCGGTTCCCCTGAAGAAGTCACGTTTGCTCGAGGTAATCGACGGCAGACTGGTGGAATCAGGGAAAATTACGCATAATTGCTTTACGACATCAATGGCCAGAACTCGCCTGCTTTTTGTCACCGCTGGGACACTACCCGATAGTAATGGGCATTCCTTGGATGAGACACCATGATTTGGCTATCCGACCGAAGACGAATAAGATCATCTTCGATTCTGATTTCTGTGCCCAGAACTGCCTCGCTTCTCATGTCGTAATCGCCAAGGGTATTTCGGTTTCGTTCCCAGATGCTCCCGCCATTCAGATTGCGGCCATTGGGGCCGCCCCCTTTGTGGGACTTGCTCGACGCCGGCAGAATAAACTCTTCTGTGCTTCGATTCGTGCCATCGATGAGGCCCTTGCCGGAAAACAGACTTCGGACTCCCTTGCTTGTGTGCCCTCTGACCTTCGTGAGTTTATGTCGCTGTTCCAGGAATCTGAAGCCGCTGCTTTGCCCCCGCACCGCCCCCACGACTTGAAAATAGTCTTACAGGATGGGAAGGCACCCCCGTTTGGCCCCCTCTATGGCATGTCCCGACTTGAACTTCAGGCCCTCAGAGATTACATTACGGAGAACTTATCGAAAGGGTTTATTCGATACTCCGAGTCTCCCGCCGGCGCCCCGGTGTTATTTGTCAAGAAGTCCGATGGCTCTCTTCGTCTGTGTGTCGATTATCGGAAGCTCAATGAGATTACGGTTAAGAATCGCCACCCTCTGCCACTGATTCCAGAAACTCGTTAGCGGATATATTCATCAGATCAGGATACAGGAAGGTGACGAATGGAAAACCGCTTTCCGGACCCGCTATGGACACTTCGAATACAACGTGATGCCCTTTGGATTGACGAATGCTCCCGCCGCGTTCCAACACTGGATCAACGACCTCCTGCGCCCCTATTTGGATAACTTTGCCACAGCCTACCTCGATGATGTCTTAATTTACTCCGAGACTTTGGATGAACACAAACAACACGTCCGGGAGATCTTGAAAGTTTTCCAAATCCATGGAGTCCACCTTAAGCCAGAAAAATGCGAGTTTTACGTCCAGCAGACTAAGTACCTTGGGTTGATTATTACCCCGGAAGGTATTCAGATGGACCCTAGTAAAGTATCAACGGTTAAAGATTGGGAGACACCCACAAAGCTTCGGGAGGTTCAGGAGTTCTTAGGCTTCGCAAATTTTTATCGACGGTTTATTTATGCCTATTCTCGCGTGGTTGTGCCTCTTACCGCCTTGACCAAGAAAAACATAAAGTTTGAATGGTCCCAGAAGGCGGAAGAAGCCTTCCAGAAATTAAAAGATGCATTTACCTCGGCTCCGATCCTTGCTCATTTCGACTTTGAAAAAGAAGTTATTGTGGAAACCGATGCTTCTGATTATGTATCCGCAGTATTATGTCGCAGTACGGTAATGATGGGCTTTTACACCCCGTGGCATTCTTCTCGAAGAACACTCTCCAAATGAACGAACTACGAAATCTGACAAGGAATTGTTGGCGTTGTTAGAGCTTTTGAGGAATGCGAGGATCTAGGTTTTCTATTAAGGTGCTAAGTGACCATAGGAACTTGGAATATTTTATGTCCACGAAGTTGTTAAACCGTCGCCAGACTCGCTGGGCTGAGTTTTTGTCTCGATTTGATTTCGTTATTCAGTTTCGACCAGGGAAACAAGGGGGAAAACCGGATGCACTTACCAGGAGGTCAAGGGATTGGCCAAAGGAAGGGGACGAACGTTTGACACATCAGTCGCAGGTGGTATTGAAGCAGGGGAATTTAGGATCGGAAATTAAGCTAAGTTTGTTGGCGGGTTCTTTGACAAATGAACCCGCTGAAGGAATGTTTACTGTGAAAGAGTTGTTAACTCAAGCTTACCAAATTGATAGTTTCCCGGATCAGATCCTGATGATGCTTCGCAACGGCACTAAGCACTCCAAAAAGATTTCTCTTGCCGAATGTACGGAGACCGAGGACGGCTTTTTATTATATCGGAATGCGATCTACGTTCCCGAGTTTAATGATTTGCAGTTACGCCTATTGCAGGAACATCACGATAAACCCTCCGCTGGACATCCAGGTCGCGCCAAAACTCTTGAACTCCTCAGCCGGAATTATTACTGGCCTAATATGAGGAAGTACATCGATCGTTATGTTCTGAATTGCAATGTGTGCTCCCGAAGCAAAGCCTCTCGTAATGCTTTACAAGGCGTCCTTCGACCTCTTGCTGTACCCAAAGGCCCATGGACTGATGTATCAATGGATTTCGTTACCGGGCTCCCTGAAAGCAATGGCTATAATGCAATTTTGGTGGTTGTTGATCGGTTAACAAAGATGCGCCACTTTATACCCTGTACCGAAGAGGCAAATGCTAGGGATGTCGCCGCTATGTATCTCGATTCAGTTTGGAAACTCCATGGGCTTCCGGAAACCGTCGTCTCCGATCGTGGTACACAGTTTACGGCCGAATTTTGGAAAACCCTATGTTCCCGTCTGGAGATTGCTCCTCGCTACAGTACCGCCTTTCATCCTCAGACCGACGGGCAGACTGAGAGGATTAATGCTATTATGGAGCAATATCTTCGAGCTTATATCTCGTACCAACAGGACGATTGGACCCAGTATCTTTCTATGGCAGAGTTTGCGACCAATAATCATGTTTCGGAAACTACCAAGATGTCCCCGTTTCAGGCCAATTATATAGAAGTCCAGGATGTCTTTTCGCCCACAGCATGGGAAAACCACCAACGAGGATCAGGCCAATAGTATGGCCAGGACTATGGCAGAGATTTACGATTTCCTTCGCGATGAAATGGCCCGGGCGCAGAAGATTTATGAGGATGCAGCGAACCGGAATAGGACCCCGGCCGCCAGATATGCGGTTGGAGACGAAGTGTTTCTTTCAACTAGGAACATTGAGACTAAGCGCCCCTCGAAGAAACTCGATTGGAAACGCATTGGACCCTATGTGATTAAGCGAATGGTTAGCCCCTATGCTTATGAGCTCGATCTTCCGGCCTCGATGAAAATCCACCCCGTCTTCCATGTTTCGCTTTTGTCCTTGGCACCAAGTAATCCCGTCCCCGGTCAGCTTCAGTCCCCGCCCCCAGCGATAGAAATAGAAGGCGAACAGGAGTGGGAGGTGGAACAAGTCTTGGATTCCCGTAGACGTTATGGAAGGTTGGAATACTTGGTTCGGTATCTGGGTTATGACGAGCCATCCTGGCAACCCCTCGAAGATTTAGAGCATGCTCCCGCTTTGGTCAAAGACTTCCACGATAGATATCCACGCAAGCCTACGCCTACCAGGAGTTAGGCCTGAAGGAGGGCCTAATCTATCACGGCGTACCACGGTCTTCACGGAAGAGGAGGATATTTGGGAATGGGGTTTCGGTTGCGATGTTTCTTTTTGGGTTCTTGGAGTTTCTATGGGTTTCTGTTGCACGATGTGATGAGTCATGATTGTACAGGGATTAGGAGGGATATATATATGTTGCTACGGACCTCTCCTTTGTTCTTTTCTTTCTCTTTCTTTCCTTACGTGTTCTTCCTGTTATCAACCCTACGGTTTAGTTTCGTTTCGTCTTGTGTCTTTAGTTCTGAATACATTACGTCATAACCATAGTTTTTGCCAAGACTCTCTGGGGTCTTCCATAGTATCTCGCCTCGCTCTCGTCCATAGTCTCGTCTCGTCTTCGCCTCGCCTCGTCTATAGCCTCGTCCTCGTCCTCGCCTCGTCTCGCCTCGCCTCGCTTCGCCTCGCCCATAGTCTATGACCGTAGTACGTATCGTCTACTGGTACCTTCGCCTTCACGTCTTCGTCAGAGAGGCCATCTGGACCCTCTGCCCCACAACTCTGCTCCTCGGTTAGACTCCCGCGTCGCCGACCTTCGTCCTCGTCCTAGTTCCTGCCTCGGTTGTGTACCTCGGCTCTCTTGTTAGTAGTCTCCGTGTTGCTCCGTAACACCACACTTGCCCACCTTGAACCGCATATCATGATCATCAGCCCACCGCTCACATATATCCAGCAGCGAGGAAGCCTCAGCCCAGTGACGACACATCAAAACACCATCATCGGCAAAGAACAGAGCCGAAGGCATGACCAAGCCCATGAAGGTGAAGGAACCAGAAGCCTATCGCCGTCATGGGATCATCATCGTCAACACCATCATGATAATCCGTAGTGGAATCGGTACCGGAACCATCATCATCTGGGAATCGTATCAGCAAAAACAGGATATCAATCAAGTGTCAAATAATCAAGCAACTCAGAGCAGTCAACTCACATTCAGAGCATTCATCAGAGCCAACATCAAAACCTATCATCGAAGAGTCCCCATCCCCATCAACATCAACAACAGGAACATGTCGATTGCCATCAATGGTCTTCCCCATCAACCGTTGAGATCTTCGCAGCTCAATCCCAAGCACTGAATAAGTAGTGGGAGGTGGAGTGGGAGGCGTAGGTGTAGGTGTAGGTGTAGGTGACTTGGCTGTTATGGGTAGTCTCGATCGATCATTCAACAATCGCA
This sequence comes from Morchella sp. 2018-W45, assembly GCA_024713785.1. Classification (NCBI taxonomy): domain Eukaryota; kingdom Fungi; phylum Ascomycota; class Pezizomycetes; order Pezizales; family Morchellaceae; genus Morchella; species Morchella sp. 2018-W45. The sequence continues at coordinate 1,647,183 of JAMGYZ010000017.1, forward strand.
TGAGGGAATCGATAAACTTGTTGAATATGGCCGGCGATAGAGGCGATCCCTGAGGTACACCAACACTCCTACGAAGCACCCCAGATGTCTCGCCATTGACAACCAACCGGTACGACATATCGGTAAACATCAGTTGAACCAAGATCTTGATAAGAAGCAGAGGCATCCCCTGTGATACAAGCACACCCACTAGCTTGTCCTTGCCAACCATATCATAGGTAGCCTGAAGATCTAGGAAGACAGCTATCGGTAGCATCCCGGTGGAGAGGGAGTGATGCAAGGTCGCAGCCTGCGTCATCGTGGAGTACCCAGCACGGAACCCATCCTGAGCACCATCAAGTCGGTTGTAGGGGAAGAAAAGATCCTCAAACATTGGAAGAATAAGAGCCTCAAACACCCGTCGGAACATTACCAGTATCGCAATCGGCCTCGTATTCTCAGAAGTATAGGGCTTGGTCAGATCCTTATGAATGGGGTAGAGTAGAGACCTATTCCATCGTCGAGTCACCCTAAACGGACACAAGCCTGAAAGAAAGAACGCAAGATCCGTCATAAACGAAAGGTGCCAACGAGAGCCTTCATCTGCAGGATATGGACACCATCCTCACCGCACGCCTTCATGGTCAGGAAACCCTTGATATAGTTCTCCACCCTCTTCTCAGATACAAGGGACAGGAGACGTTCCATGGTAGCGGGATCGCAATCGAAAGGAGCACCGTCAACATCACCATCACCATCCCCATCCCCATCCCAAACACCATCACCTCCATCTTCAACACCCGATATGGATACCCTCGGATCATAGACCTTAGCATACTTGACGGAGCATTCCTCCATGGGTGTCCGATCCCTGCTCTCAGATACAATCACCCTCCCATCATTGGAAGATCTCTGTACCCGCTTGAAAAGACCTATCGCTGAGCCCATATCAGTTCCATGTGCAAGCTCAACAGCATGCCTATCCGGTCGTTCCCTCTCACGTCCAGGTCGTATCACACCCAAGACCGCCTCAGACACAGACTGAACCTTACCGACAAGCAAGGCGTCCAACAGATCAACATCGAAACACTCCGAGACATGATCCATACAGCTCATATCCTCCATCAATTTCCAAGAATGCCGTAACCGTTCACATGGGCCATCACGGTCAAGACCACCGCCGCCGGTAGATATTTTAGGTTGAGAACCTGTAGTGGTATAATCAGTTATCGATATCCCTTCTTCCTTCCACTTCCCCTCTCTCTTACCTGGTCGGTTTCCAGGATCCTGAGCAGAATTCCTACCCCTTCTTCTCCTCCTCCTTTTCCTTTCCTTCCTCCCGCTCCTGGAATATGGTATTCCAGATTCAGCATCATCGGTATCATCGATCCCGTGCCGACAAGCAGCCTCTGAGCTTATTAATCCTGAACCGCAAGACACCACCATCATCACCACCACCATCACCACGATAAGCGTGCAATGGAGCTGTCGAACCAGCATTTGAGTACCGGTAGGAATGACGCAAGAAATAGGTACCGATGGTCAGTATCTATCAGATCAGAGCACCCAGTCTGAGATCCATCACAGCACCACCATTCGCGACGGGGTTTAGAGGTGGTGATACCCCTGCTGCTCCATTGATGGAGATGCATCCGAAAGCATGATCCGTACCAAGCTCAAGCCTACCAACAGGCGATGGAGATGCCACAGGAACCAGTCGCTTCATACCGCACAGAGTCTGCTATCTATGGAAGACCCGTACCCTATCACCAGGGCCAACCCTTTCCTGTTCCGGAAACCTAGTATTGATATCACCCAACAGGAGATGCACCGGAGGAAGATGAAGCAGGTGCTTCCTCCATACCCTGAACGGTCAAGGAGGTGGGGGGGTAATAGACACCGGCGAAGCTGCACCCCTTCAATCGCGTGAATATCCCGTACCGATCACCCCTCACCTCCAATATACAAGAACGCCAACGGCGGGAAGCCAACAGGTAGATGCCGCCACCATTCCTACCCTTCTTCCCACACCACCTCGAGATTCCAGGGTTCAAAACAGTGCTGCACACAACGGAGGGATGGGCGAGACTATCGGAATGATTGATGTACCACGTCTCAGCAACAAACAGGAAGTCGTACACCCGATCCAGCATCGACAGCAAGCGGTAAAACTTCCAATCCTGCAGGCCCCTAACGTTGACATAACCAACCCTGACCAAAGAAGCATCCCGATGCAAGTCCGTCGAATTCACCAAAGCCTCCTCGATATGGACTGGAAACAGCCAACACACACGCACACAACACACGTGCATATACGCGTCAGTGCAAGATCACAATTCCCAACCTGACAGTCCAAGCGACGAGCTAAGCTGTCCCTGAAATCCCGGTCGGGATTTCAGGGACACACCCTACAGTGGGTGTCAGAACACCTGTCCCTGAAATCCCGGTCGGGATTTCAGGGACACACCCTAGGGTGGGTCCCATAACACCTGTCCTTGATATCCCGGTCGGGATTTGGTGAATTGGAAGGGCAATGGATCAAGGAAATAAAAAGGGGCTACAGGAGAGTCAAGCGTGCCTTTCCACTACGTTCATCATCATCAGTCGATCCATCACTTACAGTACCGGTATCAGCAACAACACCTCCATAATGAATGTCCATCGCCCCTCCTATCCCACCGTGGACTCCTCTCAGCCATGCACCAGGCCTTTCACCCGTGCCTCTCCCTTTGCCTTTGCCTTTGCCCTTCCCTCCACCTTTCCCTTTCCCTTCCCCTTCCTCCAACCTCCCCACATTCTCCACCAACCCACCCCAACCTCTTCCATCATCATCGGTATTCAGCATTCAGAATCGGAAACCTCCATTGAAATATATGTGGAGTATGATGGGCGAAGCGATGAAGGTGTACGGGGTGCGGATCCGAAGACAGAACCAACAGGGCGAGTCACGGAGGTTGATAGGAATGGGGAGGCCGAACCAGAGGCACCACCACCACCACCATCATTCAAAACTTCCGAATGATCGGAAATATCCATGGGCTCCAGGCAGGACTCGGGTTCAGGATCAAGAGTGGATGCAGAAGATCCCGAAGTTCTAGCCAGGACGGCCTTGAACTCCCTCTCCCATCCGCGGTTCTTCACCCAACTGTCGATATAGGATCTGGTTCTAACATTCTTGGTGGTCGTGGAGGATCGAGCGAGACGTCCGATGAACATACGTCGTAGAGTGTCCCGTCTATACGCAGTCCAGAATCCTTCGATATCATTCCATCCTTCCCATCCTTCCCATCCAAGCACCCACCATCGCGTTTCGATTCCCACCGCTTCAGATACCTTCGGATCGAGTGGGTCAAACGAATCAAGGACCGACAAGTCAGGATGGGCATCCAATATACGTTTCATGGCAGGACAACGCCTGGAGCAAACAATCATCTCAAGAACCTCATCGTTCAATCTAACCGATATTGATGACATGTCGCTGAATTCGCGCTCAATTTTCAGAACGCCGGATCATTCCCAGAGCTTGACGCTGAAGCCCTTCAAATAGAGATGGGAATAATCATCGGGAAACTCAGAAGCATCCTTCAAGAAATAAACCTTCTCGTAGTCGCGCGACCATCGACGGTGGTGGTACTAGGTGGTAACGGTCGAGCGAGTTGAGGTCGAGGTTGAGGTGGTGGTGGTGGTAATGGTGGTGGTGGTGGTGGTTGTGGTCGTGTTGGTCGTGGCGGTTGTGTTGGTGGTTGTGATGACGATGGTGCCCGCAGTGACGGTGTCGGTAACGGTCGGTAGTCGCCCTCGTCGGCCCTCCTCTTACCCCTATCCACAGCTGGAATTGCGGTACCGATCGGAACACGGGTATCCATTTCGACATCAACGGTATCGATATAGTCCCATGGACCACTCCTAATCCTGTGGAAGGTTCCGCCCATGCCCCTTTCTGCTTTCCCAATCTATCCATAGAATATCCATCTGGTTCCTACCAGCCTCAATAGACAATCGCAGGCCGTTAACCTCCCGTGATCAGAGCATCGATCAGGAGCTTGTTGCCCGTCCTGTAGGATGAAAGGGGGGGTGCTCGTTCATGTTCAGCGTCACCAGAAGATCGCCCAGTTCCACGTCCATCCACAGTCGCAACCACGCTCGCAGCTCCATCACCAATCCCCTCAACATCATCAAATGGATTAGAGGGGGGAGGTAAAGATCGCTACATCATCACCCACCACGATCACCATCCGCCCAACACCACAAGCAGGAATACCACGACGCAACGATTCCACCTCTCCGGTCCGATCCGTCATCATTACAGCAGAGTTCAACGAAATCCCTAGTCGTTCTACTACAGGACCACCCGCGGTCCCCAGAGTCAGGAACGACCTCATCCCAACATCCCCACAAGAGCATACATAACGGGCGTACTGCTCACCCACAAGATTCGCCTTCCCGCTGTTCTCCTGAATGTACCACGCTTCTCTCCGACCTCCTACAAGCGATCGCAGACAGTGTTGAAGGTATCAAAAAGCCGCCAGATCAAGACGACCATCCTCCTCGCGCGTAGGTCACGGGATCGCATCCCACGGTTCAAATGTATGTGTATATATATATAAATATATAAAATCAACGTATCGAGAACTAGGTATTCGACCCAATCTGAATCAGCATTTGAAGGAGGAAAGATATCACAAATCAAGAGGAGAAGGAGGAGAGAGAGAGTTAGGGGAGGAGGAGAGATGAGGAAGGGGGCAGGAACATTGCATGGGTTGTCATCGCGCATATGCATCGAACAAGGTTTTGAGGAGTATAAAGTGCGTGAGAGCTGGGTGTGTCCCTGAAATTCCAACCGGGATTTCAGGGACATATACATAAAGAAAATCTTATGAGGGATGAGAGTTGCAGGTTGTGATCAGCTATGTCCCTGAAATCCCTCAGGGACAATGCTGTGAGGTTTGGAGATTGAGATGGGATGTGTTCACCTATCAGAGATTCTTGGCGCCAAGACTGCAGGATTACCTAATAGCTGGGCATGCGAAATTGGTGAGAACAGAAGGAAGAACTACATGTAAGAGGGTGGGGCAACCCCCTTCCTTTATATAATTTCCCTTGCTGCTCGATGGGCAAAAAAAGTGCGATTCCATAGGTTTCCGCCAAGATCTTGCTTAGTCAGCAACCGGTACCCGCCCTTTTCCGTATAGACTCGGCTATAGTGTTGTGGGGGGTAATCCCGGTTCACGCGATCGAAGCCATCCGTTACTTAGGATGCCTCTATCAATCAATCGACGACAAAGGTTTCATGTAATCGTCAGGGGGTTATCGGCATCGTCATCCAGTCATCCCAGGTGTAAAATAAAGTAGGCTGTCCCTGAAATCCCGGCTGGGATTTTAGGGACACTGGTTGAGGATTGATCGTTACAAGTCCAATACTAACTGTTGGGTTCTCCTCGATAGATACTTTGACTTCGATCTTAAAAGGCTCTACAGTATGTGCTCCCTTGTTCCATCCACTTGCAGGCTTGATAGCCTGCATCGACAGCTGTCCCTGAAATCCCGACTGGGATTTCAGGGACATTGTTTGAGGATTGACAGTTACAGGTCCAATACTAACAGTTGGGTTCCCTTCGATAGATACTTTAAATTCGATCTTCAAAACCTCTACAGTATGTACTCCCTTTCTACACCTGCTTGCAGGCTTGATCACCTGCATCTACAGCTGTCCCTGAAATCCCGGTCGGGATTTCAGGGGATTGAGGATTGACCGTTATAATTTCAATACTGACCGTTGTATCTTTATCGATAGATCTCTCCACCTGAATCTCATCGCCCTTGCAGGAGCACCTACCATCAGCATGGGGGATACCGATCCTTATGAGCCCGGAGAGGCTAGCGGTTCCAATAGCCTAATGGACTCAATCAGGGAAGCAGCAGCCACCGCTGATCCTTCCACCTCCAACGTTGTAACCACTACACCCCGACGCATCATCGGTCTCAATCGTCCCAACAAGAGCAGGACCACTGGAAGCAGGATTCAGCAAATGGCCAGCACATCCCCCACTCGCCTAGCTGGTAGTGGCATGATCGCTCCAGGAGCAACCTCCTCCGGATTGCGCGTCCCCCATGGATTGGCAGCACTCACCCACAGCACGATCCCCAACACAATCCGTCGAAAGGACAAGGGAAAGGGGAAGGGCAAAGCACCATCCACCAGCAAGACGGCAGCCACCCCTAAGCGCAATGCCAACACCGTCACCCCCAGCTCCATCCCCAGCAGCAGCACCAACACCAACACCACCACAGACAGCACCGCAAGAACCAATACCACCATGAATCCCATCCCAACCCCAAGTACCGGTACCAGCAGGGGTTTGGTCCTGCGAGGAATCATCGCAGAGAGGCAGCATAGGCTCCCAATGGCCGTGTTGGACGATCAGGGACGCATCCAAGTCCCAGACAACATCTTCGACAGGTGTTCAGTCGCGGAGGCTTCGCGTATCTATCAGGAAATCATCAACGTCTACCAGGATTACAGGGCCAGGATGGACGCCCTGGAAAGGGAGGAGGAAACAGCAGGGCCCGCGGCGCCTCTGACCAAAGGGAGGGCCGCGGGAGGTGGCGACAAGGATGCGTTGAAACCGTGCAGGAGAAATGGCAGGAGCGTGGGTGGGAACGGCAACTGGAGCTCTTCTATATCCACGAAGAGCAAGGGGGTGGGAAGAACGAGCTGTCGGCCAAGAATTGGGACTACCTCCTGGAGTGGTTCTATCAATCCCTCACTGAGGAGAACATGTCCGCCCTGCAGGTACTCTTCCACAAACTGCGAGGCGGCAAACCCAAGTCGATCGAGTACCAAACCCAGCCCACCGACGTCAGACGGTTCGACGGTGAGGAGATATCGTGCCTCACATCGATGGGAAGCTATCGTGACTCAAGCGGACTCGGACGCCTCACACTGCAGCAGAGGTTGACGACCATGCAGTTGGCACAGAGCCAGTGGAAGCTGGTGCAGGCCAGAGCGGCAAAACGGGTGGTGAAGAGGATCAAGAACCCAAAGGGGAGGGCAGCGGGCGCAAAGGAGACCAAGATGATCGGCGAGGTCAACAACTGGCTTCTCGAGGCATTCAACAGGGAGTCGAGCGACAGGAACGTCAACATCAGGCAAGTCACCCGGTGGACACGCGAGGGCATGAAGTGGATGCACCTCTGCAACGACCCAGCAACCAGGGAATTCGCGATGGGCGCGATACTGCTCCTACCCACAAAGAACAGCCGGGCCATGCTATGCGAGTTCAACCAACAGGCCTGGATCTTCTTCGTCAGTCAACTCCCCAAGATGTGTTCCAGGTTCAACCACCTGGCCAGAGCCCTTCAACCCGCGGCCAAATGCTTCGAGGAACACAGGCACGTCACGACGACCTGGCTGAACTGGGAGACCTCGCCCGCCAAGGACCTCCACGAGACCGACCGCTTCAAGGGCTACCTCGTACCAGACACCAGCCTGAAGAACAAACAGGGACTGAAACTGATATCAACATTCGGCAGGCACGGTGCCGACTTCAACAGGATCTCCAACCTGGCTAGAGACGACGTGTTGGAAGCAAACAAGCGCAAGCAGGACGCCCTGATGGATGAGGCTCAGGACGTGAGACGCATCGCCGAAAAGGAGGAGAGGAGATTGATAAACTCCGCCATCCGTCACGGAAAGCAGACATTCAAGGAAATGGAGGAAGAGCAGGAGAAGGAGGACGAGGAAGAGGATGATGAGCAGGAGGAGGAGGAGGAGGAGGGAGAGGAAATGGAAGTGGAAATGGAAGTGGAGATGGAAGTGGAAGAGGATATCGAGGGGTCAGGCATGGGAATCAAAATACAGGATGCAGGAGAGGATCAGCATCCATGCCGGTATCAAGGGTAAGCTATACACCATAACCTAAACATAGAAACCAAGCCTCCCCACCCACCCCTCAATTTCAATAAATAGGGAATCGAATAGCTGACCAGCACCCTTTTGCATCTGGGACAGATCACCGGGCAACCACCCAGGAAATCCGATGTCGATGAGTCAGTGTTTGAACTACGCAGGAAAAAGCGATGATGACCAAGATGATGATGATGATGATGGGTTGATCATGCCACAGAGGCGGAGGAGATTGAGGGGATCAAGGGCCCAACACCGACTCAGGCGCGATTGGATCCGGTCGGAGGATGGCGAAGTCTTGACCGAGAACGATCGCAACCTCTCCGGCCTGATCACTCAGGACCTTCAGTATGACAATTGCGATTTCAATGCCAGTTACAGGCCCTCTTCGGCCTCGGATGTGGAGGGGGACGACAAGAGCCAGCCCATGGATCTGGATTCCGATGAGGATAATGAAGCAGAGGAGGAGGATCAGTTGATGACCGATCTTCCATGCCCCCCCGCTCAACCAGCAGTCACCATCGATATCCGCAGTTCCCCACCGGTCGTCGACGCCAACACACAGCCAGCGCTCGGTACCAACATGCACTCCGCACTGGACATACTCAGCGCCGTATGCGCTTCGACACAGCAACAACAACAACAACAACAGGAACAACAGGAATCGGAGGCGGTGGTCAGTGAAACATCCGAATGGGTGGAGTTCGTACCTGAGAGCAGTCTATACGGTGGACCATCGAGTGAGGCCGCGGTCGAGGAAGTAGGACTGTTTTAGTGGGGATGCAGGAGATATCGCTTCGGGTTCGATGCGATGGGAATGGGGGGTGAGGAATATTGGATGAGGCGTGGGATTTGAGGTATCATGAATGTTCAATTCCTTTTCTTCCGAATGCTTTGTTGTTTTTTCTTTGATCGACGAATTGAATCTGCAGTATTTATGTATGTCACCAGATTGTTTTCTATTTTTCCTTTTGTCGTTTTGCAGATTACAAACTCCACTCAGTATGTTTTCTTCAACCACTATATCATGTACTCCATCGCATCACTGTGCGGCTCGATGTAGCGATTGGAAACAGAATGTTTTCTTATTCGATTCACTATGGAAGAGGGGCGTCAGGGGTTGGGAGGAGGAGAAGAATCATTTGATTGATATCAGTTAGTTAGGATTCTGAATTTATATTTTTCTCTCTCTTCATTCATCCAACGCATTCATTCGTTCATTCGAAAGTAGATAATATGTATGCAATCATGAATTCAGTTCTCCGCACCAGCCACTAGATCCAGACCTACAATACCTGTAATCAGGGTACGACGAAGTAACTCTCACAACCCCGATAACATTACAGACACACGTGCGGTAAAGTGATATATTCATATATATATATATATATGTGTGTGAAGACGGAACAGTTAAATTCATTGCGGTTCTTGACATTAAGTCCTCCCCCCGCCTCCCCCCTCTCCCACCGTTGTCCACCACCGGTTCGATACAAGTTAATTCAAATACAATCCCATACAACTCAAGCAATCGACATATCCCCCCCCCCCTACTCCTCACCCCTCATCCCACCGGACGATATGCCAAGGATCAGATACCCGCCAATGAAGAGTCACGATGCGCGAGCCCTTCACAATGCACGAATGGGCATGAGCAACGATACCTTGACACCAACCGGACTCAGGCTACTACAGCGTATCGAGGAGCTTGAGCGACACGCCAGAGCACAAGCCATCAGAGAAGATAGAGCGAGGAGAACCAAGGAATCCAGGGAACGTAACATAGCAGCGGCGGCAGGAAGAGGTCGGATGATCAGTCATCCCTCGATGGCTTCATACGGAAACAGGTCAAGGAAGATGATATGGAGGTGGACCCAGTCGCTCGACAACAATCAACCGACATCGATACAACTTCTGAATATCACTCCGGAAAAGGGCTTGGCCGCGAAGATACCCAAAACACAACGCAGGTGGAGGAGGAGGAGGAGGAGGAGGAGGAGACCAATGCAAGCATCGAATACGATCAAAAGGATGATGATGAGTTCGACGAGCGTTGGTTCCAATCCAACTTGGAAGTCATCCTGAAGAGCTGCCAACAGGTTGAAGCGACTGCAGGGGCAACAAGAGGAGGAGGAGAAGCAGGAGTAGGAGTAGGAATAGGAGGAGGTGGAGAGGGAGAGGAGGTTTGGTGAAATCAAATTGAGGAAGGAAAAGGTTGCCTCATGTAAGTCAACAAGAGAGAGAGAGAGTGAGAGAGAGAGAGAGAACATAGGGAGGAAAGGGGGGGGGGAAGGGGGGGGGAGGGTTTAGTTAGTGGTTAGTTGGTTAGCACGATATCTGTTAGCAATGTCAACACATGTCATGGGTAGGCGGAAAGGTATCCGTGAGGTGATTGCGTTTGCGCTGATAGCGAATCAATGAATGTATCCTTAGTTTATCTATTCATGACGGCCCAAGTGAAATGCCGGTTGAGGTGCGGATCAGATACAAAGATACATCTCGAGGGAACCTCAAGATTGCAAATGTGTTTGATCATTTCCGGATTCAGCTTGCTTCATTTAGTCAGCAAAGTCATACCCAACCCCCTCCTCCCCGGACTAGTGATACATTCAATCACTATATAAGTAAACACCCCTTCAACCTTGAGCCTAAATATTTCCGCTTTTTGCCAAGCCTTCGATTAGTAAGCATCCCTCCGCCAAGCCTAGATGTCCCTGAAATCCCGACCGGGATTTCAGGGACATAGTATAAGGGAAACTAATGATCTCACATTGAACACTAACCGTTTATTCCATTTCGTTAGATTTTTTTCACTTCGACATCGCCTTCAGCAACAATAACTGTATGTATTCCCCACCTTGGTCCCCCCCTTGCAGATCCATGCATGTATACCTCAGCTGTCCCTGAAATCCGCCGGGATTTCAGGGACATCAGGCGATCGATCGTCATAGGTTCAACGCTAATCCTTTGGGTTTCTCTTCGATAGATTTCTTTCACTTAGATCTTCACGAGCTCCACAGTATGTAGAGCCCCCCCCTTGCCTTACCCGCTAGTGAACTTGGCGATCCCTCTCCAAAGCTGTCCCTGAAATCCCGGTCGGGATTTCAGGGACATTGTCGGAGACGGATCAGGGATACGTCCAATACTAACCATCCCCTCCCCCCCCCCCACCAGGAAAGAATGGCCCATCACGATAACGAGGATCACGGGATGAATACCCCAATCAATGCAGCACATCTCTGGCAGCGGGTGGGTTTGGGTGAGCGTTCCTGAAGGATGCATATGTCGAGTCGCCACCGAGACATGGTCATTCCTCCTCTCCATCATCCATACTTCGATGGATCAGAGCTACCTGCAATCCCTTCCCAGCGATCTTCGAAGGCTGCAGGATGTTACCCAATACGACGATCCAGATTTCCCGGACGAGGCATGGAACACCAACAGGCCAGGGGATCCTCCGATCAGTGAAGTCTCAGGGAGATTCCTGCGTTGGATGTGGCTATACACCCGCGATGACGATTACCTCGTCACCTCCTACGGCAGATTCTACAGACGTGTCGCCCTGATCAGGATGGCGGAGACATTCGAGGGGATGTTCGACATAATACTCCGAGCTCTAGCTCAATTGGCCCCAACGCAGTACAGACTACCCACGGACACGACGATCGAGGATACCAGAGAGGCCTTCATGGATCGCCTCCTATCACGATACAGACGTTGCAGGCCCGACGATCCATTGATACAGTCGAGATCACAACTGGCAATCCTCCTCAAAGCAGGTCACTACTGGTCCATGCTGGCCGAGTCCAGGAACGGATCACAACACAGGTTCTCGCTACCGCTCCTGTTGGATCTGGGCATCCAGCCGCACATCCTCGTGACGGTCAGCGAAACAAACTGGGCGTTCTTCCTGGAGACGCTACCAAGGATCGCACCCGACCTGTACTGGATCGCGGAGGAGACGGGTCCAGTCCTTTCCAGCCCATCACCCAAGGAGCAGTTGAAACTGGCGAGATTCCCCTGCACCGCCTCATGGATCATGCGTGCCACCGAATACTACATCCAACTCCTCTCGAACTCGGATATATCGCTCTCACTCGTGGACCCGTACGAATCCCCGATAACCCTGGTGGACTGCATGGAGCGCAGGGCCCTGATACCCCCCAGGCTGCTATGCGGAATCGTGGTCTCGGCTATCAGGATGATAATGTAGGCCAAGGTTACAATCGCAAATCTCCACAGAAACAACGGTATATACATCCAGTGCTTGTTTTCGTCCAAATTCATAAACATCTCTCCCTCCAAGCTCATCGATCCCGTACCAATGCAGGACAGGACAATATTGACACTCACGATCGCATAGGTACATGGATAACGGAATTCATATATATCAGGAATGGATCAGCGTTAATGCAATCACGACCCGAATCGGAACCAGGGAGGAAGGGCGCAGGAGGAAGGAGATGAGGATATCCTAGAATGGTATGGTCTTGGATATGGTTATGCTTTCCTATCTTTTTTTTTCCTCTTTTTCCAGTAGGTGATCGTGATGGACTTGATGAATGATGAGTCTCGAGATATAGAGCGCATCAGGTCGAGTTGAGATCTTGTAGGTAGTTAGTAACAGAAATCATTTCATCCAATCCTCCCTCTAGCAATTCAAGTGATGCACAATTGGAGTTCTACCGGTGGAAAAACCGGAGTTGGCTTTTGTATCGTCACATGAGTTACAATTCATCTTAAATAGATAAAAAAAAAATACCTGCCGTAGATATGTAAAAAATGTATGGAATCACTACATGATCTTGGTTTCCCAACGACGTACCATATCGCTTATTTGAAAGGACTCAAACCGCTGATATCGGGGGGGGGGGGGCTAATTAATAAATTTGATATGGACATGCCACATCAATCGTCAAAAATCGTGATCATATGTGTTTTCAGTCATCTCGGATTATCAATATCAGGCCCTCGAATAAAGTTATAAATAACCGAGCATGCTAAATAAACATAACGGCTTGAGGCAAGCAAGAAATATGCTAGAATACGTCAAAAATACCTAACATCTTCAAGGAATCAAACCGCAATCTTGGAAACTCCACTATACGTCTACCGATCTCGCAAGGCAACCTCAAACAGCTTGTATTATCGGTAGGTTCTCCAGATGTAGCGAAGCATTTCGTCAAGTAACTAGGCGAACAGCTTGGACGAAAGAAACAGGAGGAGATTTTTGGGCTCCTCGGAATCCCGATAACATCCCACGTGATAAAGATAGAAATTACCGATCATATCACAACAAGTAGGTCGGAACCTTCCGGCAATAGGATTCATCATAAATTCACAATGAGGTACCAAAAATACAAAAAAAATGCAAGGAATCACGTCGCGGTCTCGGATCTTACTCTGCATGCATTCCTATCCCGCAGTGCATACCCAAAGAGTCAATACCATCGGTGAATCAGTAAATCTCACACAATCTGCCATCAGTTCATAAAGGAAACATCAAGAAGGAGAATAAAGAGAGGAATTTTTTGGTCCCCTCGGAATCCTTGTAACACATCAGGTGATAAAGATAGAAATTGCCGATCGTATACAACAAGCAGCCTGTAACTTCCGAGCAATGGAGTTGGATATAAATTCACTAGAAGATATGAAAAATATCAAAAAAATGCAAAGAATCACGTCGTGGTCTCAGATCTCATGCTGCAAGCATTCCCGTCTTGAGATACAACCTCAAATAGCCAGTATCGGGGTTAAATCTATAAAAAGAATAGGGCATGTCACCGATACATGTGAGATACAACCTGGAACATAAAAAGGAGCAGGAATTTTTGGTGCTCTCAGAATTCTCGTAACACATCATACAATAATTATAGAAATTCGTGAGTTTGAGGTAACCGGCAACCACGGGTGTAACCGTGGGGGATTTTGTGATATTATATTGAGAGATCACAACTGATAGTTGGGGTCTTTTCGGAGATTTTGGCCGTCTCAGATTCTTCACATCTAGCTCCCTCATACTAGCAAACCTCGGGTCGTTCAGTCACATTCATTCAAAACGCAGGAGTTCCTCAAGTGTGTCAGAATCCTCGCAGACACCTCCTCCATCGCAGGAACAATCCATCACAATTTTAACATTTCTCCCTGACTCGGTAGAGATCACCAAACACAATAGAAAGTACGTTTCTTCATATTTCAAGACCGGAACGAGTCGGGATCACATTTTCGACAATGCCACGCGATTCGTGATGAAAAACCGTTCCATATGAGATAAACGACAACTCATTCACGCAATATTTTCAGTTACGGATTCAATATTTCTAATGTTATCGACACCTCTATATACAGGTAGGTACAGATTCAGGTATGATTGGAATCTTGTGAATCCAAAATAATTCCAGTCGAAAAGTGCGATATGCCGATAAGACGAGAAAAATGCAACGATCAACGCGTGGCGATCTCGGATCTTGACCATTTCGATTATCCGCGGAGTTATGAGGCCTCCATCCGAGGTTGCACAGGGAAAGCGTGAGTGATTTTTCATGACCAAAGGTGTTCGACCCGCACTATAATTCCTCACACAGTCATCTTTCATCCGGACGGGTCGAAAAAGCCAGGGACCGAGGTGACACCGCCGACAACATGGAGATGGTCAATCATGCCCATATCGTACAATCAGAACCTGGAAGACCCCTGAACATTCCAGTTGTAATCAACGGTTCACAAAGGGACATGACACTCGACTGTCAATTGTGATGGTGATGTATCGGAGCTAACCGTTATATCAGTTTTGACAATTGTATAATCACGTCGTAATCATAAACGACTACGCGACGCTACATGAATACCAGAAAAATGCAGAGAGTCAAGTGGCGGTATCAATTTTTACGTCGTCCCCACCGTATTCCTCTAGATACAAAAGAACGAGAAACAAATTTTCCAATCCCATCACATTGTCATGAGTCTTTCCCTATAAAGATGACAACCTGGTAGGTATAGGGAATACTGAGATCGGCGTTGACAAGCAACAAACACGCTTGAATAGGTTAAAAAATCGGAAAAATCAATAGCATACGCCGTCGGACTTAACGCTACTAATATCGTAATCACGATATCTGTCACTCGATAGATGATGATTGCCGTTAATAAATCAATGTGAATGGACGTGATATGCATGTCACAAAAATACTGTCTGTACGGGGAAAGCCAGAAATTATCAACAATGTCAGATTGTCGCTGTCGTAGCTTTCCGTAAGTTGAAAAATCGACCATAGCAAGCAGGTGATCCAGCCCTCGTTAATCAATAAATAATACGAGATATGCCAAAAATACCGGAAAAATGTGTACAATCACGTCGCGGTGTCGGGTTCTCCATGGCTCCAGAAATCAACCATGTATGGAGCCGTAAACTACAGACATCAAAGGTTAATCGATACATAGAAGTGGGCATGAGATGCAAGCGTGAAAAAATTGTCTCAAAGGAAAGAAAATAGTATGTGTTTTTGGTCTCCTCGGATCCTCACCGTCACGTCTGCGCATAAAGATATAAATAACCGAGTAAAACAAATCGGTATATCAGTTCGAAGCGAGCAATAAATGTATCAAAATACACCAAAAATACCTAAGATTTTCAAGGAATCACGCCATGTTCTTGGAATCGTGGTTGCTCGACTACTCGTCTCTCAGGAAAGCCCCGAACACCTCGTATAATCGATAGATTGACAATTACAACGAACCGTATCATCCATTCATGAAAGATACGTCCCTGACAAAGAAAATGCAAGGAAATTTTTGGTCCCCTCGGAAATCTCATAACACGTCATGTGATAAAGATAGAAATTACCGATCATATGCCACAAGCAGACCGGAAAGTCGGAGTAATGGAGTCAAATAAAAATTCAGTAGAAGTTGCCAAAAATACCAAAAAAATGCAAAGAATCACGTCGTGGTCTCGGATCTGACGCTGCATGCATTCCCATCGTGAGGTGCAGCCTCGAACAGCCAGTACCGTGGTAAAATCGATAAATAAAATGGAGCGTGTCATCCGTTCATGTGAGATACAGTCTGGAGCAGAATAATTAGCAGAATTTTTTGGTGTCCTCGGAATTCACGCGACACGTCATACAATAATGATGGAAATTCATGAACTTGAGGAAGACCGCAACCACAAGCGCAAGCCGTATAAATTTGTGGTAGATTGCAGCTAATACTTTGGGTCTCTGCAAAACCTTTGCCCATCTCGGATTCTTTACATCTCACTTCATCATACGGCAAACCTCAGGAACGTTCCAGTCATATCCACTCGGCCAAACTACTATGGAATCCCTTCAGAAGTGGGTCAGAATTCTCGCAGACACCTCCTCCGTCACAAGAAAAATTCATCACAATTTTAACATTTCTCTCCGAGTCGGTAGAGGCCACCGAACACAATACAGAGGACATTTCTTCATCTTTCAGGACCGAGACGAGTCGGGATCCCTATTTCGATGACACCACGTGATTCAGGAAGAAAAACCGCCCCACACTCAATATGCTACAATTCATTCACGCAACATTTTCGGTTACAGATTCAATGTTTCTGATGTCATCAACATTACCATATACAAGAGACAGATTCAGATATGATTGGAATCTTGCGTTTCAAAAATAATACCAGTCGAAACCTGCGATATGCCGATAAGACGAGAAAAAAAACGCGATCAGCGTGGCGATCTCGGATCTTGACCATCTCGATTATCCGTGGAGTTATGAGGCCCTCCATCCGAGGTTGCACAGGAAAGGTGAGTGATTTTTCATGACCGAAGATGTTCGACCCGTTAAGTGATTCCTAACACAGCCGTCATCTATCCAATCAAGTCGAAAAGCGGGCCAGGATGACCGCGGTGACACCGCCGACAACGTAGAGATGCCCATTCATACTTGTACGATACAATCGGAGCGTGGAAGGCTGCAGAAGGTGCCGCTCGGAACCAGCAATCAGCAAGGAGACATGACATACGATCAAGCTATGGTCCCCGATAGAGATGGAAATCAACGGGCATAGTGGAAGTCCAGATCGCTCCGTGATGAGCAACAAATATGTTACAATATATCAAAAAAACCAGAAAAATCCAAGGAATCGCATCGTGGCATCAGACTTAACGCCACCCATCTCGTCATCACGATATCCCCTTAATAGACAGCGACGGCCGTCGATTCACGAATATTAATAGAGGTAGCATGCGGGTTGCAATAAATACCGGTTGGACGGGAAAACCACACACAAATCATCAATGAGGTCAGATTATTCATGTCCCGATTTTCCACAAAGTCAGAAGATAATACGCATCTCAGAACCCAGTTTCCGTCAATCAATAAATCACATAAGATACGCCAAAAATACCGGAAAAATGAAGAGAATTACGTCATGATCGGATTCTTGATCGCTTCCACAAATCAACCATGTTTGAAGACGTAAACCTGAAGAAATCAGGATCAATCAATAAATAGTAATTAGCATTAGATGCAACCGCGGAAAATAAATTTCAATGGGAGGAAAATCATACACAATTTTGATCACCCGGATCCTCACCATCACGTCTCCAAGATGTAGCTTAAAAATAAACGAAGATATCTAATAGGTATATCAGGTTGGGGCAAGCAATAAATATATCAAAATACGCCAAAAATACCCAAGATTTTCATAAGGAATGACGTCGTTTCGGAATCGTCGCTGCTTGCCCGCTCGTATCGCAGGAAAACTCCGAACATCCAATATAATCGGTAAACAGACAAGCCCAACACAATGTATCATCAGTCAATGAAAAATACATATCAGACAAGAAAAATACAAGGAAATTTTTGGTCTCCTCAGAAATCGCATAATATTCAATACGATAAAGATAGAAAATACCGATCATATGTATCCAACAGGCCGAAACCTGTGAGCAATGGAGTGGATTATAAATTCTCTACAAGACACCAAAAATACCCAAAAACGCAAAGAATCACATCGCGATCTCGGATCTTACACCGATAGATTGCTAACTCGAACATCGCTCCAAACAAACGATATCGATAAATCAATAAATAGGATGCAACATATCAGCAAGTCATGTGGTATACAACCCGGAAGAGAGTAAGGAGTAGAAATTTTCGGTGGTCTTGGAATTCTCGTAGCATATCATATAATAATGATAGAAATTCATGAACTTCACGGCAACGGCAACCGCATGTGCAAGCCGTATAATCTCGTGATATCGGAGGAGGAGGTTGCATGTCATAGTTAAGGTCTCTGCTGAAATTTTGCCCATCTCGGATTACCCATATCTTGTCTCCTCGTACGACAGACCTCAAGATCGTTCAAGTCATGTTTAATCGGTAAGCGGAGGCGAATCCTTCGAAGTGGACCAGAATTCTCGTAGATACCTCCACTATCAGGGGAAAACTCCTTGCAATTTTAACTTTCCTGGCTCGATCGGCATAGTCACCAAACACAATATATAAGACATTTCCCCATCTTTTCGGAATTGAATAGCGGATCATATTTTAGATGATGCCATGTGATTCGGGACAAAAACCGCCCCATAATAGATATACAGCAATTGACTCACGCCACACTTACCGTTACTAATCCAATCTCCTCAGTTAGGCATCGACATTACCATATACAAGGCAGATGATTTAGGTGAGATTGATAAACTGCACCTTGCATTTCGTAAATAAATCCGGGGGGGACATGCTATATGTCGATAGGATGAGAAAAATGCAAGGATCAACATGGTGATCCCGGATCCTGACCATCCCGATTATCCGTTGAGCGGTGGACAGCTTCAGCTGAGGTAGCACAGGCAGAAGTGAGTGATTTTTCATGATCAAAGGGTAGGGTAACCATGGTCACAGGCTGTGACCCAGGTGAGTGACTTTTCATGATCGGAGGTGTTCGAGACATTCAGGCCCTTACCAGCCAACACAGAGTAGTCCGATGGAGTCCAGAAGTGAGCCACCGTGAATCAGAATGTGCCAAGTTAATATTCATAGATTCGATAAATCATGTCGCGTCACAGTACAGCCACCGAAATAGCATTTTAATAAGGCCTTATCTAAACAAGTGTATAATCAACTCGTTTTAAATAAACAACATCGATACATAAAATGGAATACATGTCGACTCAGGTTCCATGACAGCATCAAACACATACGATCCGCCATCCTTTCGCGATAGTGGTAGTAGTTCCAACGCTGTTCCAACACGCATCGAAATAACGCGATACCCATCCGCGATCGGAACATGCCATCGTGATCCTGGATCCACCAGGAAAAAAATCACAGGAACTCCGCCGGGGGCGTCCCTTAGAGACACGGGTCAACAGAAATATATCGCAAGTTAGGTGCCAACACGTAGAAATAAGTAGTTAGCCATCGCTAACTATATCAACACGTACCTGAGGAACATTCACAATAAAGATATGAAAGCATTAGAAACCTCCATGTCAACATCGTATAGAGCAGATGACCGTGTGGATGCCAGACACGGGCGTTGCCGACATGTAGGTCATTCAACAATGAAGGAAACGTCAATCAACACAAGCAGCATGATGGAGGAATGAAAAACGGCGATCACAGGCGGGGATTAGGAAGATTTAAGCATCGACGATGCCCTACAAATGCGACAAGAAAGAACCCGCAAGCCTGTGACGGTCTGAGGAAGCATATAATAGAGATACATCATTGATGTATAGGCATATCATGCACCGATGGTTAACATTAAAGATACATCAACGACGGGGACGTTGGAGAAGTGATACATGTTGGTAAAGATCGGCATTACCGCAAGATAGGATATAGGTGTGAACAAACAGTTTGGCGATATATGTCATTGCAGTGTTGAGACAAGCACGCATCACATAACAGGGTTACGGAAGAGATAATAGCAATATAATGGCAGCTAGAACGGTACAAAGCGTTAAACAAAACCGTCTGTAGAAGGCGGGAGTTAGGGGGAAGAGTTTAGGAATGACGACAGTCTGTGTAATAGAGGTTAGAGGGCTTAAGACAGCAGGGCATAGGAGTACGTGGGTAGTGTCCAAGACCTATAAAAAACTTGGAAAACAGTTGGCAAATTCCGCAGCTAGGGTTATCTAGGGTTAACTAGGGTTAGTTAGGGTTACGACCCGGTCACGGCCACGGCTAGGGCTATCTAGGGTAGGTTAGGGTTGTGACCCGCTAGGGTTAGTTAGGGTTGTGACTTAGGGTAGTGACCCGCTAAGGTTAGTTAGGGTTAGTTAGGGTTAGTTAGGGTCAGTTAGGGTTAGTTAGGGTTAGTTAGGGTTAGTTAGGGTTAGT